>OZ022390.1:26600041-26958924 GCA_963989295.1 Ametastegia equiseti
GCATCGTACTAAGGGGTCCAGCGCGTATAGTTTCCAGACGAACGAGTATAGCTTTAGAGTTTAGACGATATGTATACAGTGATCCATTTACTCATTTACTTACTTATATTTACTCAAATTTACTCACACGCTATATACTTACAGCTAGGCCGACTTACGCATCAGAGACGAATTTTCGAAAACTGAATTACGCTAATTACCCACGACTTGTCTAAACATATATGTACATACATTAACACATATCTATAGTACCTTCTCGAAGTAATTTTCTTTTCACCTTTTTTCTTTTTTGTCTTTTCCGCTCTCTCGAACATATTTTCTCTTTCACGGTGCAGCTGCTGTGGTACTGCTGCAGGGGGGCACTTACTCTGATCGCAGTTTAACCTCTCGCTTCTATTTGGAAAATTGTTATGAAGGTTTAGGTTGAGCAGTAGAAAGAAAAAAATGTAGTTCTTATATTTACTTTTATTTTTCTATTCCCTCCGATTCTATCTTTAATAAAATGTAATTTATTCGATGATGAATTATAATGACGATCAATTTTATTATCTTCTACACTGTTAGAAGAAAAGAAAACTGCAGTTCTAAGCTCGGTCGACGTAAAATTGTTCAATGTTAATTTCAACACGGTTTTCGCAGTTTTTTAGAAACAACAGAAAGATCTGTCGATCCGAGTGAACTTCGTAAGTAATGATCTTTCAATTTATAAAAAATTGTTGAGATCGACGCAAAAATTCTAGTAGACCTCCTTCTAATAATTAATTTATAGTATATCAATAAAAATGCATTATATACTTAATTGTATGTACCTACCTGCGAATATTATACGAGTGTTGGATTTTTTTTATTTCGTTTATTGATTTTTCTCCTTCTTTTTATTTGAACTTTTTTTTCAATGTTCAACTCTTTGTGATCGAAATCTTGAGTCGAGGTAAAATTGAACAGACGAGCAGTCCCCAATTGGTCTTTTCCGCGCTTCTATTCCATTAATTGCAGTAAGCCTCGACGAAAGAAAGAGGTCCTTTTCGTTTCTTCGATCTTGTCATTTGCTTTTAACTGCAGGTACCTACCTATATACTATATCCCTCTATACCCGATTCAAAGTCGTGGGACTCTTCAGCTTTGCCTCCATTTATACAAATTTCGGTATTATATATTATTTCGATACAGACGAACCTGCAAGCGTAGATTTAACTCTCGAGAACTTCTCTGCGCGGTATCGATGACTGTAATTATTACTTTATCATATATATATATGGGTACGATTTGCTCAGGATCTAAGAAACAATATTTTTGGACAGAAAAATAGACGATTTTTGCACAAAGTTCCTAAAACAAGACTGATTTTTTTTCTTTTTCGCTTTTTATACAATTTCATTGAAAATCTGAGAATTTTTTTCACTGGCGGGGAGGGATTGAAATTTTGAATTTCAAAAGTTGCGAAAGGTGAAAATTTTGAATTTTTTCGAAAGATTATTTCCCTGAAAGTTTATGTATAGCCAATTTGAAAAACTCCAAATGGAAAAACTCCGAAGGTTGAAAATTCCGATAGCTGAAGATCCGAAAGGCCAAAACTGCATTTCGACCTTTCGGATTTTCCAAATTCTGAACTTTAACGTTTCTAGGAACTCAAAATCGCGGCTCAAATAAATTCAGAAGAATTTTTACCGTTTGGAACTTTTGAAATTCGGAACCTCAATCCCGCTTCAAAGTTTTTTTCGTTATTGCGCACATAATACATCGTTATGTGCATAAATTGTTATATTCACGTTCGAAAGAAGAAGTGCGTATGATATATTATCTATAGGTACACGATTGGTTATTTCGACGGATGACGGAGTTCTCATACTTCTATATTTATCTTACAGAATTATTCACGAGAGTGGATTCACCCCAGAAGACTTCAAACAGTACAGGCCGGTCGTTTACAGCAATACGATACAATCATTGGTTGCGATCCTCAGGGCAATGCCCAATCTTGGCATCGGATTTTCGACCAATGAACGAGAGGTAAGATTTTATAAATCAAACTTGACAATCATTTAGTTCTTAACTAATTTCGAAGCATCCTCACCCCATCGAACCAGATCCATCTCACTTCCCAATATATGTTTTTAATTCCTTAGATTTATCACATTCCATTGATAGTTTTTACCAAATTTTGTATTCAATTCACGCGGCCTTCATTCAAAATTTTGTGAAATTTCAAAAACAGACGAACCAGAAATCAGATTAAGGTGCTCAATTTTTATACATGAATTATTCAATTCACAGATGATCGTTATTTCCGAATTTGAGGTCGAAGCGTTGGGTTTCTAATACCGCGAAAGACACATTTTGGGGAAACTAACTTTCGAAAATATACAATCTGCGTGAATTCCAAAATTGTAGAGGCTTAGATCCGAAAATTGGTTCGATTTCCCCAAAAATCAACTTTCACACATTTTTGGGGTTGCTGCAGCCGATTACGAATGTGATTTTAAAATTGAAAAATTCAGAATGCCGGGTCCGATCAGATGGCAAATGGAAATTCTGAAGATGTGAATTTCCCATCAGCCTTTCTCTTTATTCTTGATTTAATTTTGAATTTTGCAATATTGTGGACGGATTCGCGTCCAGCGACGACTTCAAAAGCCTGAAAAAGCAGATCTCTTTGTATGTGTACAAATATAGCCACTTCATATAACCACCGGATAAGTAGCTTTCACTCCCCTCCCTCAGGACGAGGATTAAACTTTCATCCATGTACTGCAGACTCTTGAGAATGACTGTGTCATTAAATATCCCTAAGTTTCCTAAAATTCACGGAATCTGTCCCAAAATGTCTTTATATGGATTACATCAGATGTTCCAAAATTCCATGCGATTTGAGAAAATTCTCGATCGGTAGCTTAGAAATTCGGAATTTTTACCTTTCGCAGCTTTTGAAATTCGCAATTTTAATCCTGCCTGATATCCTCGAAAAAAATTGTTATAATACATTTTCCGCTTGTATAAATCTAAAGACATCTAAAGACGCGTATGTTTCGCACGTGGTTTGTCCGCATGCGTATATATTTATGTATCAGATTACGAAACTCAACTGTAATTACAGCGCTCGATCGGTGTACAGTATAATATCCTAAAATTACTTGATACATATAGACAGAAGGGCGGATTTCCCTGGGCAAATTTACCTTTGCAAACCTATATACAATTATAAGGTATACCTAAATTCAGTTCCGAAAATCTACGATGTCTGCGTATAGGTATACGTTTTACGTACTACGTCGTAGGTCCTATATTATCCGTCTATCAATATTCCATGTAGAGTTATAGGGTAGGATATAATAGGTATGTATCTACATATATATACAATATACATAGAGATATGTATAAGCAACAGGTAAAGATGAAGTAATTATCGGCGACAGGCACTTTAGGCCTATAGGTGCCTACTCGATAGTTAAACCTCTGCAGCCAGGCACATGGTCGTCGCCCTTTTTCGTATATCGTCTGTATAGGTAATACATACAGGTATATAGGTATATTCATATAGGTACACGGGACCAACACACGTGAGCTTTCGTATATATATAGCCGATATAACAAAGCGAGGCTTGAAAATTTCCATTCAAGATTCCAGCCCGTATATAGCAGCCCTGCATCTCTTCAATGTTCATTATACAGTCGACGAGCTAATATCGGAAACAATTAGCTTCGAGTGGCGTATTGTAGTAGTATACATACACGTATATCGCATATATATATGCGAGTTAATTTTACTCAAATTTGTCAAAAATATTCTTTCCATTCAGGAGAAAAAGAGGACAATACTTATTTACTGTATACGTTTTTTCACATTTCTTCATTTTTTATTGAATGAAAAATATTTTAATTAGTTAATCATGTATATTATTTTTCTACAGTAATTGGCACTGTAAGGTAGAACTCAACTTTCGTATCCATGATTTCATCAATCACACGAAGAAGAATAATTATTGTATAGTTTTTTTTTTTTTTTTTTTTCTCAAGAAATATCTGCTCGAATTCATTCTTCTTTTTTATTTGTTCTTATCGTTAGCTAATTTTGTTCAAATAAGAAATTTTTCCGGCACTGCAGGAAAGCCTACAACCATATATATGACAGAAACTGCAAGCAGGCAAAACAGTTTGTGATTTTTGCGAAAATTGAATATCTTGACGTTACGAAATGAACACGTTTTGCAATTGCCTGTTTTTTGTCGTATCTTTTTTTTCTTATTTTTTTTTTTCTCAGTATTTTTCACTCTGTTCTGGACATTGAATCAGTTCGAACGTATATGTACATACCTACCACCCGTAAGATAGCCGCAGGACGCTCGTGGTTGACCACAATTGACACATTTTTACACACTGCATTTCTAACAAACTTATCGCGATATTACATACATCCCTAGGTATACAAATATCTGTAGGTATATTTCTATCTATGTATTTTACATCTCCGCGAATTATTGCGGAAGCGGAAATCCATATTCCCTCCGCGATTTATGATTTTATACATCAAGATGAGATGCAAAGTACGTACGTATACGTGTGTCTGTGTCACTAGGTTTTTGCTTTATAAACGAAAGCTTGGAAGTCTGAACTATTCAATTTGCAGAAAAAATCACATTTTTAAGGTATAAAGTAAAGTCGATAAAATTTCGGAAAGGAATTGAATGGCAGTGGGAATGGGAAAGATTAGAACTTGCTGTAGTTATACTGTAATTGATACATTAATCACGTACGTGGTACATATATACACATATGTTATAGATTTACTACTAGAGTATGTATGATATTATACGCAATATTGCACAATGGCATGATTAGTTCCAAGAATTTGAATGAGTCATTAATAAACCGATCTCGTTGAAAATTGACTCTCGATACATACGTATACATACCTACGTCATAAGAATGAACATCATGATTCAGATTTGCAGCAGCTGCTGCAACTGCAGTTCTATATTCCGCATGTATCATCCAGATATGAATCTCTACCCTGATTAATACAATACATCGATGAATCTATTTTGAACGTATTAATTGTGCGAGCAATTATTTTATTCTTTCTCTCGAAAAATTGCAAGACTACATATAAGATATGTATCCTGCGAAAAGTTTCGATTCTATCTAGCTCGAATGATAACGGAACAATGATGATTTTGATCTTCATCGATAGTATTAGCTTTCACTTAGGGATTACTGAATTCTGAAACAGATCAATGCTGTTGTTGTGTATCTTTCGAACTTGAAAGATCTGCATGGGAAGTTTCAGGGTTCGCCCATCGTGGTCTGCAGCCGATTTACCTCCTCGTTTTTATACGTACACAGAATATGAATATGAGATTTTGCTCAATCCTGTGAAAACCGCTGCGTAATTCGAGGTATAGGGTACAGACGTACCGCATTTCTGGCCACTGTACCGTTTCTGGTAATTATATTTCTGATAAATGCATTACTCATTTCTGCAAGCACTTCAAATCTATTCAATCATTGAATTTATAATCACGAAAACATGCCCTACAGTTGATATTGAACCCAAATCTTCAGCACTTGATTGTTTAAAAGCTGAGTTTTTAGTCATTGAAGCTGTCAGAACATTTTTCTGTACCATTTGTGGCCTACAGGCCTTGATTCACATGGTATAATGCGGGTATGGCCACAAATGGAGCGATCATAGTGATGACCACAAACGGTACCTAAGGTGGCCATATCAAAAACGGGGTATACGTCTACCCTAATTGCGATTGGTTACACCTATGTACTTTGTATATATACATGTATGTATAGAGGATGTAATGAGGCAGCGAAAATTTCTGCATACATATGTATATCTATGTATGTAGGTATATCTACCGTGGAGGTTACTCACCTGTTGTGTGTGGGCTGTTGCATGTTGGCTCCGAATCAATTACCTTGACAATGCTGCTGCTGCTGCTGCTGCTGCCCCAACCCTCTGCCACCACCACCACCACTAACACTAACACTAACACTACCACTACCTCCTCATCCATCTATTTCACCCTTGTGCAAGGTTGCGGCTCGACTGTACTCGCATCATCCCCCTCGTATCTTTTCCGCTCTTCAACGTGACGAGGTTTGATATACCTACCTACCTACTTGCATGCACGCGTATCTGTACCTATAACAGACAGACAGAGATATGGATACTGTGTATCTCTATTATCTTCGTTGACATTTTTTTTCCTTCTTTTTTTCTCTTTTATTCCTTTTTTGTCTCCTTTATTTCCCCCATTCGACCTATCCCTCGACCCTGATATACAACGAGACCTTATCTCGACCCTTTCTTCATAATACCCGAGATGTCCCCCGCGTCTTTATTAAGAATGCATATGTGGGGTGAAACAAAAAAATATAGAGAAAATTTATACGTTTTTCGTTTATCTGTTTCATTCTTGTTGAATCGGTACAGTAAGGAATTAGAGGGAGAGGCACCATTGAAACTTTATCAAAAACAATTTTTATTTTATTTTATTTTTTTCTATCTATAGGAAATGCTCGAATCTACAAAATCGATTATCTACTACAATTTCTACATATGAGAAGAAATTATTGTCTTGAGTTTTAAATCGATGATCAGAATTCTGAATGTTTCCGTTACACAAATTAGTTGCTACAGACTCGAAGAATACGAATTAATTTATTGATAATTTGAGATCTCACGGATAAAATGAGAAATCATTGAAAAATGTCAATAATTGTGACAGTGTCAGTAATTGGTACATTTGCCTATTATGCGATTAAGATCTCTTTCTAGCTAGGTCTGCCCGTCATCGTTGTTGAGGCAAGTGGCAATGTGCCAAGCTTATGCTCTTGTCAGGTAGTATAGACAGACGGGCAATACGCCATATGTATATGTCCTGACTGTTGGCTATCAGCCACAGGTTGCGTTCCTACACCCACACTTGCAGAAATCACCTCCGGTATTTATATATCCATAGGTGTATTATAGATTAATAGACAGATGCGGTTCGTCTGTTGAAAAATAAATAAATACAAAACAACCAACGAGAAAAAAAATCGAGATTTATGTGCATGTGGCGTGGGAAGTCGAGAAATATATATATATATATATATTTATATAGTATGGTATCTATTCCTATATTTGACGAAAAATGCTGCGACCGAGTGAGAAATAGTGCGACTACGTAACTTGGAGAAAAGCTAATCACTTCGCGTTACGAGTAGGATGTAGGTACTTCATAATTCCTGCACTCAGAAAACAAGTTTGGCAAATCCAACCAAATTAATTTTGTTGGTGATTCTTTGACGATTCAACAGTATTCTGTTCAACAATCGACAAACTGTTTTGGCAGATAAAATATCATGTTTTACAAAATTCGGAAAATTATGTACCATATCCTGCTGTTCTTCTTCCGTCGCAAGTCATGGAATCAAGAACTTTGAGTGATTATTCACCTGCGTTAACATTACGAACTTCAACCTCGTCATTTAATTACTTTTAATCTCGTGGAGGATGGAAAAGTATTGTTTTTCACATTCCTCGTTTGACATTCCCACATATGATTCCGAACATACGTTTATGCCTTTCTGTTTGTCTCTAAAAAATTAATAAGCCTAGTATTCTGAAAAATGGCTGTAGGGAAACATTCGAAACTTTAGACTTAGAGGATTGTAGCTCATATCCTGATGATGAAAAATTGTCATGTACCAATTCGCCTCAATTAAACGGTTGAAAAGAGGAAATAATATGATCGGAGGACGTGATGAAAGGCTTGCAGAGGGCAGCCCAGTTGACTGTATATAGATTATTGATTAATTCAATGATTGACGTTTTTCTTTTCAGACGGACGCAAAAATGGTATTCGACGTTATCCAACGAATGGAAGACACGGAGCCATTCAGCGAAGAGCTATTAGCCGCGATGAAGAGGCTCTGGGCTGATAACGGGGTCCAAGAGTGTTTCGGTAGGAGCAACGAGTACCAGCTAAATGATTCGGCTAAATAGTGAGTCCCTTGTTTTGTATATTTACTAATAATTGTATATATGGCGATTCTATACGCACATACCTTCTCACTTAATCGCAATATTTCATGATAATAATATCGTCCCACATTGTCAACCACCGCTTAAGTCTAGTGGGTTTTAGTACAGGCAGTACTTATAGCAACAGTGAGTCGGTACTGTGTGATATTCACATGTGTATCGATTTACTCTTTGCTTTCTAAATCCGTCACCCTCAATCCCGATAATATTTGTATGTTACCATTACATGATACGTATAGGTATGTATATGGGGCATTCGTAAACTCAACCAATGATTTTCCCTCACTTTCTAAATTTGAATCAATAAAAATTCACTGATCACAGTAAATAGTCATTGGCAGTTATCAGTAGGCCATTGATTGGTCTCAATGGATAGACTTATAACTGCAAATATCAGTGAATTTTTACTTGAAGGAAAAAAAATCTTTAAAAAATCAGGAGTTTCTTTTTGAGATGAGACAATCATATGAAAAGATCGCGAAGGGAATCAAAAATGATGAGGGAAAATCATTGGTCGAATTGACGTGGAATGCCCCATATAAAACGTATACATAATATGTATATCTATCGATATCAGCTCGAGACCAGCGCGTATTACATCCACGTGACAAATTCCGCTCGTTTGAGCATGCAAGGCACACCATGATCAAAAGAATGTCATAAGCCATGTGCCACTCCGCATATCTGCAGTGTATGTGAATAATTTTTAAGAACAACAGTTTTTTTCTTCAGCTGTTTCGTTTTGTTCTTATTCCTTCGGAGGATTTTTGTTTTTTGGTGTAGGTTTTATTTTTTGTTTAGGTCCGAAAAATTTGGTACGGGGAATTTTTGACTGTTCATGCATGATGTGCCCTATGTCTGGCTCAAATTTTCTTGTGCACACCTTGGAGAAATTATTATAGGTATTTTGCACACGGGGTTTCAGACACTCCAGCAACTTCAAACGTTTCTGACCCCGGGCATAAGATTCATTATTTTGATGAAAAAAAATTACTGGGTACTTTTTGGAACTTCTTGTATAACGCCCGATTGGTTTTATAAGCCATTTTGAAAATTCAAACGTCTAGCGACATCTCTTAAGAAAAAATTGACGAAAATTGACTTCCATCGCACCAAAATTCATAATTTGCACCAAAATTCATAAAACCTCAATATTTATTATTTTCAAAAAATTCTCACGGCATTATTCTCCCAAGATACTGAAATGCTAAATGATGGTTCATAGTGGTTCTCCAAAAAAGGTATGTATTTTGAAGTATGAGGTTATATTGGTTCTTGAGATGATGAACATTGGTGGGCGTATTACACATGAATTACGTATTTTTTCATTTTTCGTATTTCATTTTTCATTTTGCTTTTTCGAAGGCCTGGAAAAATCGAAAATACACTCTGGTGTAAAATAATACTCCAGGTGCACAACAAAAGTTAATAAACACTAACCGAGTTGATCGTCGTGTGTGTGAATTGGGTATAATCGCAATTCCGACTTATACGTAATCGTTTCATGTCTCGTGGTATAGCATCCGCATTGAACGGTGTGAGTCAGTCGAATCAATCCTATCAAACGATGGAATTATACCTGTAATTGGACAATTCTAAAAGAAATTCTGAGCAACATGGCCGATTTTTATCTAATGAAAATCCGGTTGATATGGACGGTTTTCAAAGAAGTTCTTGCAAACATGGCGAAATTTGGCAATATATTTTGGACATGGCTAGTTTTTGGTGAAATTAATTGGAACATGGCCGGTTTCGGAAAAAATCCTTGAAAACATGGGGAAATTTATTAAAAAAATTTCCGAAACATGCCAGTTTGGACATCAACTTACATTGGGCCGGATTCGAATTAAACTCGATTTTGGATCAAAAACCGTCATTTTCACGGTATATTTGTCACGATTCGCAACGGCTTCAGAGCAGCTTGTCGAATCGTATACAATGACAAACACCGCCACAAAAACAAGAATCTATAAATAACTCAATTTTCTTCAATTTGTTGACTTGGCCGGCTCTCGAACCAGACGACTCATAACATGCATATCCATGTGTTATATATCAGGGTGACAACATTAAAAATAACATTTTTTTCTCCTTGTAGTAGTTCTTTTTTTCCGAAACCACTTGAATTTGAAATCTAATATTCGGATATTCATCGATCGATTAATGCGGATTCGAAGAAGTTGATTTTTTTCTCGAAAAAATGATGGAATTATACTTTTCAGGATAGGTATATGCGATTATCTCTACAAATTATAATTTCAGTTCAAAATTTTGCCGTTTATTGCTCAATGACTGTTTTGAGGGTTGATCACCTTATCGTTCCTTATACTTCATGCTAATCTTTTCTAGTCTGGTAGGAAATTTTTGTCGGACTTTGGGTGAATTCTGATTTAACACGATGTAAAATTCAATCTGAACAAAAAGTACATAAAATTTTCGATTGAATCGATTGATATATAGGGTGTATCATCTCATGTGTCGAGAATGAAAATCAAAAGAACCTACGCATAGCCACGTTTCGTCAGTCAATGAGCAATGGCATAATTTTTTTTCATACACAAAGACTTTTAAGCTTCTCTTCTCGGATACGAAATTTTTATAGTTTTTTCTAGGCGTAAGAAACACTGCAGCTCTACGTCGATTCATTTCGTTCTCACTCTCGACACTTGAGATGATACACCCCGTATATTCTTGCCCTAAATTCAAATTCCGAAAGCCATTTCATTTATTCACGTAGCGCATGTATACATCAGTTTTTCTAAAACGTAGAGAATCTGTTCGCACAAGGCTGTATATAGAACGTAAGCGATGCGAGTCAATATATTTATCAGATTGAAACTTGGAGGGAAGCTTATGCATACATATAGTTAGATTATTTCGCGTTATTTGAATGAAAAGCAAAATAGGAACTAGATTCTAGAACGTTCACCTGTATAATCGAGAAAAGATGATAAACTACATATATATACGTCTTCCGAAAAACGATTCATATTGAAATGGAATTTATTTCAGACGCGATTCTGAGTTTCTAGAAACGTTACGAGTTCAGGACTTGCGAATTCCAAAAGGTCGAAATGCAGGCAGTTCAAAGATCCGAAAGTTCAAAGCTCAGAAAGTCCAAAAATCGGGAAATTTAAGGGAAGCTCGTGACAAAGCTGTGAAATAAACGACGTTGCATCTCGCGAATTTCGAGATTCGGAGTTTTGGCCTTAATTCGGATCTTTAGCTTTTAGAATTTTGAACCGTCGGTGTTTTTCCATTCGGAGTTTTCCGAATTGGCCACGTAGACTTCCGAGAAAATAATCTTTCGAAAAACTCTGGGTCAGTAGTAGAAAAATTCGGAATTTTGACCCTTCGCAGCTTTTGAAATTCGCAATTTGAATCTACAATGCACGTACATGTACATGTATGTTTGTATGTATGTACGGAGTATAGAGCTTGGCCAGTAGAGTAGGCCAGAAAAGCCGAGCTTTCTCTGGCGTTTGAGGGTAAAACGAGAGAGAGAGAGTGAGAGAGATGGATGGATGGGATATAGATGTATGTATGTATGTATATGTATATACAGTATGTACACCTTCTGTGTCGTATTGATCGGTAGTGACGTCACGCCACGCCCGTGTCACGTGGCGAGAAAATGGCCGACGCTTCGCCCCTAACCCCCAACCCTTCTCTGAACCTTCCTCCACCACCCCTTTCCCTTTTCCCTTCTTCCTCTTTTTTCCTCAGCGATTTACCACCCTGGTTTCTAATCAACCGTGCAACCTCCACTCGCCTATACATATACATGTACATATAACTGTATAGTATCTGTCTATGTATGTATTCATCTGTCTGTATGTGTGTTTTCAGATTTTCAGATTTTTGTATAAGCATTTTGTGTGGAGACGGATTGAAATTTCAAATTCGAAGAAGGGTTCCGAACGGTTGAAATTCCGAAATTCAATATTAGCGGTGACACAGAGTTTTTGGAAAAATGATTTCCCCGAAAGTTTAGATTTTAAACCGATTTCAAAGACTAAGATAAAAAAAAATCATCGAAGATTCAAAATTCCGAGAGCTAAAGATGAAGACCGAAATTCGAAGTTATAATTCGACGTTTTCAGATGCGGTCTTTCCTATTTTATGATTTTTCGAATTTCTGAGTCTTGATCTTTCGGATCTTAGAACTGTCCGCATTCCAGCGTTTCGGGATTTCGAAATTCTGAACCTTAACCCTTCGTGGCCGCACCTCTGTTGAATAACTTAGTGGTCACACTGGGTAAGATTTACCCAGCCAAGTTTCAAATAGTTGCTGTGTGAGAACTATCAGTCTGATCGGGAGCGGAAAAATACTGAAAATATTTTGAACATTATGAAAGATGTGTGAAAAGTTTTTGTGTCAAAATTCCAATCACATGTTCAAAAAAAATTGTAAATAGGTGAATTTGTCAAAAAATACACCTTTTCACTCAAAAAATCATAACTTTTTGCATTTTTAATATTTCTACGTCAGACATGGTACTTCTAGGAAAAAATAATGGCGTAGTGCACGTTTGAAAACAGGTGAAGTGGATCGATTTTGGAGTAGAAATAAATGTGGATTTATCTGGGAGATATAAGTGCGAAAAATGCCCTTTTTTTTTTTTTTGCCAAAAGAAAATTGTAACTAATGCATTTGTTGAATATTTTTGACCCAAAATAAGCCCTGGGTGAAATTGATCCATGGTGGTCACGATCAAGGGTTCACCGTTCTCAAAACTCAAAATCTTCTAAAATTTATTCGGAAATTCGATCAATCCGCGATGAAAAGTAGAAACGAGTAGTAATTATATCCAAGAAAGTACCTACATATGTGATGCAACACCCTATTTAGGCAGGTATATATACGTACTACATACTTACATTTTCACCAATATACCTAATAAGCATGCCTACATGTATATCTATGTTGGCAAATTAGTCGAGATTCAAATTGATTCAAATAAGGTTAACTGGTACGTTCAGCCTTATTTAGGCTTCCTCCGAATCATCCCCTCCTCCAATCGCCACCTGTAGACCGCGCACTGATACATAGGTACTACCTACCCTAGTATTGCCCCGGTTCACCGATAGAACAGATATGTGAGGATGGATGGATGGATAGAAAGATAGATAGATACACATAGACAGATGGATAGATGGATAGAAATATAGTAGATATAGACAGACGTATAGACCGTGTATGGAAATATCTATCAGCGAATTGTGTACTTGCCGATAAATCGATCACATATTTTGCACTTTACTTGGTTTTTCATTTTTTTTTCTTCTTCTTTCTTGTTTTCTGTTTCATTCTTTTTTCATATCTAGTTATATGTATACGTACAGAATAGCTATTCGTAAATAAACATACTGGCTATCGACTAATATTTTTTTCCGCTCTCATTCAACTTTGTTTATAATTTCATCGTCGAATAACGAGATGTTATTGGTGTCTAGAGTTTTTTTCGAAAATTCTGATCATTTTTGTTGTCAAAAAGGTGATTATTTCTATCATGCCGTTACATATTGCCATCCTTTTCTTTCTATAGATATGCTTTTTTTTCAGTAATAGGTATATAGTCTTACGATTCCGTCGATCTTATACATTTTTCAATCCGTGTAGGTTTTTTGGGGACAAACTTTTTTTTTGCTCTTTTTAAAAAATCTATCTGATTAAATGTATAAAAATATTCCCTACGTATGTATGTTTAGTATTATTCATATTGGAAAATTGCAGTTTCGGTGATAAAACGTAGGAATTTATGAATGATAATGATGATTATCGACGAGAAAGTAATGAACGAATAAATGAATATAGAAAAAAAAAAAAAAAAATGGAATTTTTATATAAAATCCTGTGTTTTTTCAAAAACTATTTTACAGCTTCCTGGACGACTTGGACCGGTTAGGTGCGCGGGAATACCAGCCTACGGAACAAGACATCCTTAGAACTCGAGTGAAAACCACTGGAATAGTCGAAGTACACTTTTCCTTTAAGAACCTCAACTTCAAGTGAGTATCTACATTCTTTGTATCTACATACATACATAGGTATATAATATAGATCATATACATGTTCAGATATATAAGTGTTTCAATATAAGTGTATTCCTGTTTCCATTTTTATTTGATTTTTTTTATTCTTGCAGTAAGATGAAACGGGTTTTTCTTTACATTTTTTCATTCATGTGGCATTTATGGTTCAGAAAATTTTGTTTCGCGATAAAAATTCAGCAATTCAAATTCTCAAAATTCGCGTGTTGGAGTTTTTTTTTGTGATACCCGACCATATACATTAAAACAAAATAGGAATGACAATACATAGTGTCGAGCCTCATCCATTATTCATTCCAAACGCGGCTGTATTCGATAGTGCGAATATATAGGCACTGTATAAATTATTAGGAGCATAATTGGAGCTGATTTAACAAGCGTTAATCAGTTATCATCTTGTTGCAAGGCCGCAGAAACAATAGCCCTCTGATTTGTCTATATTTTTCTCGGTCCCTGTTCTATGAAAGATTATTTGAAAAAATAACAATAAATCATTGAGCTCGGATTGTCATCCCGAATTTCAAAGAAGAGATGAATTTTTATTTGATTTTTCAACTCGCATCTTGCATATGCTGGCTTTCTTTCTTTTTCATTTTTTTTGAATCTTCTTTTCTTTGGTCCTTCTGCACGTTTGATTGCAGATTTGCAATTCGCTCCAAGATTAAATTGAAATGAATAAAAACCAAGGAACTTTTTTCAAAAATTTGTCTACTTCTCTGTTCAGGTTGTTCGACGTTGGTGGCCAAAGAAGTGAACGTAAAAAGTGGATCCATTGTTTCGAGGACGTAACAGCCATAATATTTTGCGTTGCGATGTCGGAGTACGATCAAGTCCTTCACGAGGACGAGACAACGGTGAGTTTGCCAATTTTTTGTCATTCATTTTCTTACTATTTTGATTTCATTATCCAAAATTTCTTCAGTTCCATCTGGATTTTTGTGTTTTTTTTTTTTTTTTGCTTTTCTGGTTTAGTGTCTCGTTTTATTATCATTAAAATCAACGCAGCCGCGAATTCTTGAAAAATGTATATTATCCCCGTACAGAAAAAGAAGTCGAGCTCTCGGTGAATGGATTTAGATATAACGAAATTTGCCCATCACCGCTAAGTAAGATTTCAACCGAATTTCATTTCACTTACACAGAGTTATACCTAGTCAAAAATGGAAAATAAAATGACGATCATCAAACGTATTTCGATTGTTTACTCTTTTCTTTCGCTTTCGTTCCTCGCAAAAATATCAACTTTCGCAATCCCAATATACACACATTCGAAGTAGGAAAAAAATACTGAAAACTTGCCTCATATGATCCATAATTAGTCTTGTGTTGTTTTTCGAAACACTGGAAATTTGAAAATGAGCGAAAGAAAAAAATTGTTACGAATAGTTCAAAATTTTTGTTATTGTCGATTTTTTTGTTGTTCTTTTTTTCTTTGTTTGTAAAAACGACGATTTTGATGGTCCCAAAATTTTGATATCGGAAATAAGAAAATCCTTTAGAGTTGAGACATTGTAGGGACATGCATGTATGTACCTAAAAATGAATGAAGTCTATGAATGAACGAACGAACCAATGAAAGAAGGAATGAATGGATGAATGAATCAAGGAATCAAGGGATCAAGGGATCAATTGGTCGCCTGACGATGCGATGCCAGAGGCGAGAGACGTAGGAGAAAATCGAGAGACACGTGGGAAGTGTATTTTAGTAATGCCTCTGCTTCTCGCGCACGTCTCGTCGCCGGTTCATGTGTCAAAGTGTCAATTTGTTCTCGCCCAGGGTCCAACGTCGTAACCTGAATTTCAAACGGCATTTATATGACTTTAATTGCAGTTATTGTTACCGAGAAGAATAAAAGGATCCGTTTCTATATGAATACATGATATGAATAATTCTCCAGTTTTCTATAGTCGTTTTTTTGTATTCAGTTTTTTTTTTTTTTTTTTTTCGCACGCGTCTAAAGATGTACCAAAATTATTGACTGACTTCAGATCACTTCCAACTTAACCTCGCTAACTTACAAAACACGAATTTTACTGGGATCCGATGAGTTTTTTTGACCAAGTGACATACTCAGCCATTTTCTGCCAAAAAACTGAATTCATTCGTCGAGGGTTCGTTCGGATCGGTTTGGTAGTCGTCGAGAAAGTACGATTCGCGTTTTCGAGGTGATGACAATTGGTTATCACGAAATTACGAACAGACTTTCATAGTGCCGTAAGATACCACGTGACTCAGTTCTGAATTGCATTATTACTAATTGTTATCACCTCGGAAACGCGATTCGTAGTTTCTTCCAAATTACGGCAGAAAGTGGCTAAGTATTTCACCGTTTGAAAAAACCGAATAGAATTCCATTCATATACATATTTCTCATGTTAGCCAGGTTAGGTTTAAAGCCGTTTTTTAATTATTCCAAATTATTTTGCTGACTAGAAAATAGATCTCACGAAATTCGGATATAAGTTCTACTTTTCCTTGTAGATCCTAGGAAAATTCGAACACAAGATTGAAAAAAACACAACGGTAAAACAAAAATTATGTGATCGCCAAAAAAAAAAACCGAAGAAAGAATGATGTACATCAAAATTTACAAATTGTGAAATACTTTGACGATAATTCAAAATGTTGACATAATATTGTGTATATGTCTTATTTATATTTGTTGTCTTATTAATTTCAGAACCGAATGCAAGAGAGTTTGAAATTGTTCGACTCGATTTGCAACAACAAGTGGTTCACCGATACCTCGATAATTCTTTTCCTAAACAAAAAAGATCTCTTCGAGGAAAAAATTCGCAAATCCCCGCTCACCATTTGCTTCCCGGAATATGCGGGTGAGTAAATCAACGATTTCGAAACTTGACTTCTGTTCGCTCCACATCGCAACAGTTTATTTTCTCTTTGTTTATTTATTTATGTGTATATATCTTTTTGTCTCTCTCCCTATCTATCTGTGTGTTTTTAATTAAAAAAATTTGAAGTCTCAAAAATTGGGATGCATATTAGTTGAATATCGTAACTTAATTTATTCATCAAAAACTGTGATGACATTCTTTCAACTTTATGCAAAGTTTTCCAAAAAATTCAAATACCATGGTCCCCTCTGCAAAAACAAGAACAAAATAACAATTAAATAAAAACAAAAACAATGTGAATTCGATAATATATGAACAATATCATGAAATGATGAAAATTCTATACGGTTAGAGTGTTGATATTGGATGTGAAAAAAGGAAGAAAAAAAAAGATAAAATGTATGAAAATTGGATAATTGGATAATTTATTATAAATATAATAAATAAATTGGATATGTGTGTTTGACAGGTGCGCAAGAATACGGTGAAGCGGCTGCCTACATCCAGGCGCAATTCGAGGCAAAGAACAAGTCAACAACAAAGGAGATTTACTGCCACATGACCTGCGCCACAGATACAAATAACATACAATTTGTATTCGACGCGGTAACAGACGTGATTATAGCAAATAATCTCCGCGGCTGCGGTCTCTACTAGCCTAATTCAATATATTATAATTATAATAACGATTACGATAATAATAATTATAATAATAATAATTATAATAATTATAACAATAATAATAATAACAATAACGATGATAACGATAACGACGACGACGACGATGATCATGATGATGATGATATCATCATCCCATTCAACAAAAGGAAGAAGAAGAAAAAATGAACGGAAAGAAAAATAGAAGAAAAATGAAAATACACGAAACAAAAACAAAAAAATAGAAGAACAATATATATATAATATATCTGTAAGATTGTATTAAAACAAAAACAAAAAAAAAAAACGCGTGAACGATATCGAATAGCTGCCGTTTAAACAAACAGAAAGGAATATAAAAATACTGAAGGGAACTAAAAAGAACAAGAACAAAAAAAGAAAAAAAAAAAAAAAAAGAAGAAGAAGACAACGTGATTATTATAAAATAAAACGTCATAACGCTTCTATACTTATATATTTAAGACCTGTTACGGTTTTAATCCACCTTTATCACTATGTCTATATATATATAGGTATATAGGTATATAATATACATGCATATACTATATATATGTATAATTAACTGTTTTATATGTACAGTGGGCTCTTAACCGTATGTTATTATATAGATATCGATCATTATATATAATTATATATTATACATATGGTATATATATACATATATAGAAGTCTTAAAAATTAGAGATGAAAATGGTGTGTAGCCGCAAGCGTGTTTGAAAACGAAAGGAAAACGTAAAATGAGAAGAAAAAAAAAATAGGAAAAAAAAATCAAGTAAAATAAAATAAATAAAATGAATAGAAGAAAATAGAACAAAACAAATGTTGGGAAACCAAAGAAGAGATAAGGTAAAGGAAAGAAGGAAAAATATAATCAGAAATTTTTAAAGAATTATTATTTCGAATCTTGAATAATAAAAATACATAATTACATTAATGAATGAATAATATGAATGTGTATGGTCCGTTATCGTGTTCTAATAGACGCAAGACTTTTACCATTGAATATTATTCATTCTTATAATAGTAATACTATTTTAAAACAGAAACCGTGACGGTGATGATCATCATGATCATGATCATGATTACGATGATGATAAAAATATGTAGTTGGTTTAAAACCGTGACAGATTTTTCTTAAAATCTCTTGGCTTTCATCGTTATGTTTTTTCTGTCGTTTTGATAATTTATTCATTTATTTATTTATTTTTTTCTTGTATTTTGGTAAATACTTCGAAGTGCGAAAGAAAACGATGAGAAAAGAGTGTAAAGAGTGTAAAGAGTCAAGATAGTATGTGAGAGGGAAGAAGAATTGAAGAAATAGAAAACAATGCACAAAATAAAACGAAGGATAACAATAGCTTGAATACGCGTTATTTATTTTTTAGTATTTTTTTTTTTCATATATTTTTTCCTCAAATGCGAGAATGAATACCTACACGAGATACGTTTATTAACGTATAACGCACGACAAGACGCGATACACAAACGCGATAAATAGGATAAAGGAGAAAATAGCTATGTATAAGAAATGGAAATTTGGAGAATATATCGGAGTATATTCGTTATTTTATGTTCACACAACGTCACATCGTACAATATACACGTATAGACACATTTACACCGAAGCTGCTGCAGCAGAAATATAAATGATTCAATAAATGGTGAAATAACGCGCACGTTCTTATTTATTGCTAATTCTTTATATGATCATAGAGATTTGTTGTTGTTGTTAATTTTTTTATTTTTCATTCTATCTCATTTGAGACGATATTGACAAATCGAACTCGTCCGATTGATGAAATTGATTTTCTAATTTTTATTCTCTTTATTTCTCTTCATTATTGTTCATAGATCAATTTTATTCAACAACGGTTATCAATTTTTCATTGATTATATTATTATCAAATCTTACAGATTTTTTATTATTGAGTATAGCTACAAATATAATATACTTACAATTAGATCACAAGAAATCGTTACGAAGCAATGATTTTTTAAAATAAATAACTCACCTGTTTCAATTATCGTCTTTTTCACTCTCTTAACATACATACCATATATACTTATTACGTAGTAGATTTACAATATTATTATAATATAACGTAACATGAATAGTCGCTTTGCGTTGCTTTTGCATTCTTTGTCTGTCTTACTATTCTGATGTCTGGGTGTTAATCTTCAGCTTTATTTATTTTAATTTCTTTATATATATCGTCGATTTTGCTTATTTTCATCGATACCGCGATACCTATATACCTAACTCAGAATTACAATGACTGTTTGAATATATATGTAGAAACGATGGCATTTATTTATTTATTGAATTGATTAATGAATTATTTTTACTACTCTTTATTTTTTTAAATCTCATTTTACACAACTATTTATGTACAATCTTATTTCATTTCATTTTATTACATTTCATTTCAAGTCATTCCGTTTCATCGATTAAACTTTGTAAACTACTTTCGCTGCATATACGATCACAAAATTTTTTAATCCGGCTATAATAACTCAATGCTGCGCACAAATAATTCACAAACTGACAAAATTCTGTCGTAGTTATATTGAATATACAAATAAAGAGGAGAAGAAGAAGAAGATAAAAGAATAACAAAAATCATAACAAATTAATGAATAATAATAAACTAATCTATGCACAAAAATAATTCTTATCGTAATCTTCACAATGCAATGCGATTCATTGACACATCATTTAACGTACAATTACCTATATTCAATATTAATTGTATTGTTGAATACGTATTTTTCTATCAATTACTTATTATACTGTTGTTACTATCATTATTATTATTATTATTATTATAATTAGCATTATAATTCTTATTATCGAATGATAATTTGACGCACATATTATATGTAATTATTTATTCTCATGTTATTTATTATTTCTCTTTATTATTATTATTTTTATTTTCATTTTTTTATTTTATTTTTAAAACTTCTGAATACATATTCTGGACAACATACGTATCTGTAATTATATATAGTTATATATACATATTATTATATACTATTATTATATTATATTATACCGCGCAGTATGTTTTGGGATACGGGAAACAACCACACAAAGAATAAGTAAACAAACAAACAACTAAATAGAACAAAAAAAGCTCACAAGGGACCTCAGCGTAAACACGTCGTACATACTTATAGTATAATACATACAATGCATGAAAAAAGAAAAAGGAACGCCTAAGGAACAAATTATTGAACAAAATTATAGTAATGAAAAGTAAAAAGAAAAGAAAAAAAAATACAAAATAAAATAAAAAATTACTCAAAGAAAATACAAGGAACACAGATTTCATTGCGCACAATCGTATATAATTCGAGGACGACGAGATATTTATGTACAAAAAAGAAAAAAGAAGAAAAAAAAAAGGATACAGAAGAATACAATCAAATAATATCCGTATTCGATCAGAAATATTAGTTACCTCATGTAAATGATCAGAATTTGGTAAAAGAAAGAACGAAAGGAAGAAGTTGAATAATAAACAATCGTTAGGTATATTTTGTGTCTCCGAGTCCTCGAACTAATATTTTCATATCTTATATTTTACTACAAGAGAAGAAAACAAAAAAAGAAGAAAAAAAAACATAAAAAGAATATAAAAACAAAAAAACAAAAAAAGAAACTGAGATAAATAGAGTCGACAATGATATGATGACGATAACGATCATTCGAAGAATGTTTATTACCTGACTAGGGAACAACGTCGAATCCCAATTATATTGGGAAGCTTTAATTAACACAATTATGTGAAAAAAATCATGATAAACTCCACAAGATTATGTAACAACTTCGTTCTATCTTATGTGATTATAATTACGAAATTGTTTAAGCAATTGATCAGTAAATTTCTGAAGGGAAATAAATTTCTAATTATCCTTAATCTACCTTTCTGGGAAAACGTCGCGGTATTACAATGAGAATAAAAAAGAATAAGAAATAAAAATTATTAAAGAAAATTGGCCAAAGTTATAGGAAAACACTTTGTTATTTTAATAAAAGATAAATGGATCGTTAGCGAAAAAGATACAGAAAAGGGAATTTAAACCGCATACTCAAACATCTGTGGAAATAGAGTTTAACAAAGATGGTATAATCAAGTTTTGGAAAAAAATTACTCTAGACGCAGAGAATGAATGAAGAGAGTATATATATCTTGTCTGATCGAGTCTGTGTGTATGTGTGTGTGTGTATGTTGAGTATGTATGCTAAAAAAAAAAAAAAAAAAGAGAGATAAATAGAATTTTAAATAATCGGCGGATAGATAAGTCTAGGACTTGCATGATCTATAAATTGAAATTTAGAAAGATGAAAATGAAGATATAAAAAGCTAGGTAAAGAGCAAAGAGTTACGTATTAGTAGATAGTCAAAAGAAAGAGAATAAAAAAGCTGCGGGATAACGTACTGCGATCGCAACAAGTCAAAATTACGAACGAGGAGAGTAGCGAGTGTACCGAAGTACTCAGCAGGGGGGGGTGGCGATCAAAGATGTTTGTAAAAACTAAAATGAGAGAAAGAGAAAAGGAAAGAAATAAAGAAACAAAAATAAAAGAATATTAATTAAATAAGAAATGTACCAAATATAATACGTGCCAATGAGCATGAGGTAATTATTTAGTTGAAACGGACGATGTCTGTCTGTCTGTCTGTATAATCACGGTTAAATTAAATTAATTAAAACGTTATTGTATTATTGTACGACGGAGAAGAAAAGAGAATGGAAGAGAGCAAAAAAAAAAAATATATATCAATAATTGAGCTGCGAGAAGAGATTAGGATAAAAGTCAAATGGATAGGAACACGTGTTACGTTATAATAATAAAAAAAAAAAAAATGATGAAGAAAAAGAAAAACAAGAAGAAATAAGATAAAAGTATGTAGAATCATATTTGTAAGAATTATAATTATTACATACCGATTAATTATAAATATTGCGTTATTATTATGAATAATTAATATTCAATTATATATAATTAATTAATTAAAGAAAAATACAAAAAAAAAAATACAAAAAAAAAACAAAAAAAAATTTAAAAACAAATAAATAAAATTACGAAATGGTAAGTCATATTTGTGTGTGTATACTTGGGGTACAATTCCGTAATAACAATTAGAAAATGCGTGCTAGCCAATGAACGTAACAATGATTAATTGTCCTGCTATAAGGTATACATAATATACATATACATATAAATATACGAGAACGAATATACCAAAAAAAAAATGAATAAAATTATATAGAAGAATAGAAAGAGAGAAAAAAATAATAATAATAACAAACGAAAAGAGAAGAAGTGAATGGCAAGATAAAGTAAATATGAGTGTAAGAAAGTCAAAGAAAGAACATAAGAATAGAAGGAATGGGAATCGTCGCATCGGGGGAAAGGGATCACTAATAAATTATAAAATTAACGAATTAATACATATTTAATTTCGAATTCTTTGGGGAACAAATTTTTGTTGATTTTTGTTTTAATTGTGTTTTTTTGTGTTCAATTTTTCTTATCCTCTAGAATTCATTCAAGAAAATCGGTGATCGTATTAGCTGCCAAAGAGTTTTCAGCAGTTTTCTTATAACGCTATTTTTTTTTTTTTTTTTAATCAATCACGCATATGCATTTAGCTGATATATTTTTAATTTATTCTTTAGCGTTTCTTTTGTATTTGATCTGAGAGCTGATCTAATTTACATGTTTTCTTAGTTATAATAATTATCTACTACTTATTTGGTAACTTTATATTCTTATATTCAAACGTACTTTGTGTATAAATTTTATTTTCGCATTTATTTACACAACTTTACTGCAAGTAAGAAAAGTCTCTCACAGTGCCATTATGCTACATTCCTTGCCATAATTTAAATAAAACTTTTAAGTCGTCGCATTTTTCGCACTGAAAAATGACACAAAAGAATCTTATTCGCTTTTACGAACACTCACACACACACACACACACACGCACACACACTAGCGTCAAGAGCAGAATTTTCTATTTTACGTATGTACATGCGTTTATGACACAAATTAATAAAGGAAAGGGTGAAGTATACAATTATGAAGAAACAAAAATACAATACAGATTAGAGAAAATATCTCTCCAACTGAAATGGAAATGTATTTGGAATCATATCGCTAGATGAAAATCTATCGATCAAGAATACTCCATCTGTCTCTCCCTCTAAATTATAATCGATTCATTTTCTATCTTACACAGAATTGATACGTACTTTACAAAGTTACGCTAACCAGAGGTAGAGGGTGTTAGACCTCATCTTACGTCATAAGGAAAAAATAAGAAAGCAAACTTTTCTGATTGCCTCAAAAATTGATTTAAATTTACGTATTTTAAATCATAATTTTGACGCTATGCAGTTCTATATCATGACTATTATCCTCATTGGATACTGATATATTATAATTCGAGTTTTTTCTATCGAACTGTAGCTGGGCGTCTGAGATTCATCAATACCCCTAAAAAGTTAACGACGAGATTCTGGATTTCTATGATAGAAAAGATCATTATAACAGCAGATATGACATATTATGTTTTATTAAACTGATGAAAACGTGAAATTTTATTATATCATTATCCACCTGTATTATGTAACAAGATTAATTACTATATTTAAGTTTTTATTTGACGATATAATTTACTTTCATTATTATTATTATTATTATTACGATTACTATTATTGTTTTATTATTCATTTTGTTTTATTATTTTCTAAATGCGGTTGCCATACTATTATTGTAAATTTATAATATTAAACGCTAACGTATTGTCTTTAGCAATTATTATAATTACAAATAATATATATATGTGTATATATAATTTCGATACGTACACGTATATATATTAATTATTATACCTAAGTCATACATATATCGTGTTTCTAGTCACATAGTTGAAGAATACACTGGAAAATGTTCAATTCTTTTTTTTTTTTTTTTTTTCCCTAATATACGTAGTGGAAAATAATTCACAATGACGTTGGGAGAAGAAAAAAATAATAATAATTATAAGTAAATTACAGAAATAAAAAAAAAAAAAAACACAAATTACATGACAATGTATAAGGGAAGAGGAAGACGTGTCGAGATAATATCCTCTATACCTTATACAATTATTCTAACATTGAAAATGAAGAAAATAATAAATATTATGAAAATAAAAATGAAATAGTCAGAAAAACAAAAGTAAAGAAAAACTACCTGCTCTAGTGCAGCTGCAAGGCTATTATAAAGGGTGTTTTTTTGAAGAACTAAAAACAAGAGTCGTCAGCAAAGCTCTTGTTGATCCTTACAAAAAGAAATACGACATTGCCTGGTTGTCTGTATCTTGTGCACAAGAAGATGGCAAAATAAATGATTGATTTATTATGGATAAATGCGATGCATTCGTAAAACGAGCCGAATAAATTTGGCATCGCCTAAGGCGAATGAATAAAGGAATAAAGATGAAGAAAACGAACGGAATAGAAAGCTAAGACCCGATTTGTTTTGCGTTTAGATAATAGTTTTGCCATCTTTTGAGATACCGTATCCGACAAAGTCTTATTATCTTATCATCAAATGTTCACGCGTGAATTCAGAAGAAGAAGAAGAAGAAGAATACAAATAATAATACACAGAAAACAGAAAGCAAAAAAAAAAAAAAAAAAACGAAACCAAAAATTGTACGAAATGAAGAAAAAAGAAGAAAAAAATAATTGGCGTAATAATAAATATGTACACGCGTATGCAGCATTATATATAATGTACTTTCACTTATTACGAATGAAATAATAAACCAGTAAATAAAAATGAAAAAATGGAAAAAAGAAAAAAAAAATACACAAAAAGAAAAGAAAACAAAAAAATTAATTATAGTGTTATATCGTAATTATAATAATTAATGAATTAATTAATAATATACTGATTATATAATATTGATAATGATTAAAAAATAAATGAAAAATAAATGAATAAATAAATAAAAATAATAATAATTATAATTATTAATTGGCGGTTAATAACAAGAACACATATTTCATGATTCATTCATAGTTATTAATAACTATTAATTTTATCAAAGGGTGTTGTTGTAAGATTCGATGACGATGTTTAGGAAATGATGATAAAAAAAAAAAAAAAAGAAAAAAAGAAAAAAGAGAGTAGATACGCGAGAAGAAGTTGCAGGTACTACATATACATACATGCGCGCAAAAGAACTTGAGATAACAAGTTGAAATGTCTCATTATATATATATATAATTATTATGTAATAATTGTCCATACATCTTAAAATGTCGAAATAAACTAATATTAAAAATATCCATCAAGATTTCTCTAAATCCTTCTTGTATAATTATTATACATACATATATCTAGAAGCTTGATAATTATATAATAAAAACGATTCTTATTTCGAATAATTCAAACTTCCTCCACTTCAATGTCTTCAATATTTCAAATTAACGATCTTTTTTATTCGGTTATTAACTTTGTTGCTTCGACTCTGGATTCCATAACTCTTATTATAGTATCTACAGGTATACATATCAAATTACGTGTATCATTTATTCATTTATATTTGATACGTTGTAGACGTTCTAAATTTCTAGAATTGATATTTCAAAAGCTCGCGGGTCGCATCAGAAAGCACAGGCGTTTCCCATCGTAAGGGTGAATTTTCATGCGCAGTAAGTTGTTGTCATTGGCTCTTACCAACCGACGTGATCAACGACGAGCGGCAGATTGATCACGTGGGTTCGCAATAGCCAATGGCGCCGCGGCAGTGATTCACTTTGGCGGTAATTAACTGCGCATGAAAATTCGCCCTAATGCCAATCAGCGGAATGTTTACAGCTGCGGATTTATCAGCGCGCGATATTACGAGACACGAAGTGTCAACGATCGTTGCAAAGTTCAACCTGATTTATAAGTAAAATGTCGTTATGTCACAGTTATTCACCAAACTATTTCTCCATCGATGATATTCTAGCTTCTCAAGAACGATTACCCTGTAAAATCGATGTCGTATTGCCCCGACTCGGTAAGTCCCGAACAACGTAACCTTACTTTTATTCCCAATACGAGACACGTTATTTATTTGATTCCTTGCATTATTATCGCGTCATAATAAAAAATTACACACAAAAAAAAAAACAAAAAAAAACGTGGAATTAAATTCCTTGGAATATCTTGTCGCATTTAAATATCAAAATTAACCGAAAATTCACCACTTTCATTCATCTAATGTGAAAGGAATCGGTTTCTAATACCCCTTTTTTTCGTGTTTTTTTTTTTCTTACTTTCTCAAACGTTCTCAACTAAAAATTACCAATAGTTCACAATAAATTTAAATTTCTCATCTAGGCTGAAGTCAGTTCATTTCATCGAATTATAATCGTCTCATTTCGAAACACGTGTTGCACGAATTTAGACATGCCATTAGTCTGATTTGATTTATTCCAGGTGAAACATTTCTCGTAAGTCGTCTCGTCATAAATCAGGCATGAGAAATTGAAATAAATTGAATCTTCATAGCAGATATAGTCAATATTGAGCTTTTTTTTTAGATTGAACATCTTTTGTTCACTTCTGTGCTAACTGATAACTCCATCCAAAAATAAAATCTTTCAATTTCTCGCTCTCAATTTATGATATCAACTTTTACCTAGAGAAGTTGAATCGGACTAACGGTGTGCCTGAATTGAAGCCGCAGGTGTTTTAAAATGAGATAATTTTATCGAGGCAGAATGAAAATTGAATGAAAGAAATGAATTGATTTTCTTATACGCCGAATTGTAAGTAAAATCGTATCCCTTCTATTCATTCATTGTATCGATGTGTTTGGGCGAGTAGGTTTTTTAGACGTATCGTCAGAATCGCCTGATCTACAACCGGGAACTAAACTGGAGTTGCCGCACTGGCTGGCGTATGCAATGTACGCCACTCGTCGGCGTATCCTCAGTATAGATTTGCCCAAAATCTACAAGGAGGCGTATCGGTGAGTTTGGGAATGATTTTTGGAGGTAAAAATTAACAGGCGAGAAAATCTTTGGCCTCCAGAGTATGAAAATCTTATTTTACTTTCTAAATATGGCAAGAAGTAATTTGAATCCATGTTTCTGTTTCGAATTACAGAGAAATTCTATCCGCAGACGCATGTGCCGTGGATCTGAGCAAATGGAGCTCTTATTTTTATGAATTTGGAATGCATCTGACTCGCTATAATCATCGAGACTGCGAGAAGATCAAAGAACTTCTAGTACAGGTCGATATCTGAGATTTTTTTAAATTCCTAATTCTCAGGAATTGGGAAAAACTGTGTTTCTTCCTGCTTTGAAACAAAATAACCAGTCTTTTTCTTGCTTCGAACAGGTTTTCTTCAAATTTTCACATCTCATTTCATCTTTGTCAAGATCGTCGAAATTTTTTTGTCCCCTCAACGATTTGTGTCAAGTTTCTGGATCTTGAAATCAAGGAATCTTTGGAAAATGGCTACGTGCATGTATTTATTTGCACTCTCTCTTCTTTCAGCCAATCAATCCTCAACTCATCTCAAAAGAGTCCTTTTTACTTTCGGTTTATTTTGTGGATTCAAAACTCCGATACCAAATGAGGACAGAAAAGCTAGCAAGCTTGTCCCTTTTTTTCAATTCAAATAAAGAAATAGTTGGTCATCTATGTTTCAAACGTTAATAGATATTTGTTTGCTCCATTTTCTGATATCTTCTTATTTCGAAGCCTTTTGATTTCTCACTTACTAAGAATACCAATGAATCTCAAATTCAAATCGCACAGAAGTGCAGCAAACTGAGTTCCAGAAATCTAACAAACGTTTAGACCGAAAGAAATCAAAATGAATTCCAAGCTGATTGAAATTTCAAAAAAACCACTAGGTAGTTTATTTAAATCACTCAGCTGAATAAGAAACTTCATAATTTGTTAAACTCTAATCTAATCATTTCGGGAATAAAATTTTTCATCTAACAATGGCATAACATCGTTATTTATTTTTGACTTTCTGGTAATAATATTCATCGTAATCTTTCAGACTTTTAAATCGAGGTTCAGACTGGTGATGGACTGGGCACAAAACACAGGCAAAGATCCTACAGTCGGTTCGCAGCTTCCAGTATTAGAAAGAAGCATGTTTTTGACCGGAAGAAAAGCCCGATGTCTGTTAGTATCATGGTTAAAAGAAGGCAGAGGTAGCATCGAAACATCCGAGATGGTCGCTAATCATAAAAAGCGAAAACGAACAGAACTTGAAGATTACGATATGTGATTAGTGCAAAATACTTACTAAGTACTTACTCAACCATTTTTTCATCATCTTCACATCTTATACTGCAGATTTTGTCATAATTTCAATTGCACTTTTACAATTAGTTCAAATTTCATTCTTAATCTATATAACTATAGTCAATAAGTTTCAACAGCAAGCCCACCGAAAATGAAATTGATTAATTTATCATTCAAATAGATCCGTCAATTTCTATAACTTGTATCTTCAGTATTTTTTTCCCATTGTTTATTATTTGGAAACGGATATAGCTGTGATGAAAGTAAATCGGTGAAATTAGAATCATAAATCCCTTTATTCAAACAGATGAGCAGATAAGTTATAATTAATTATTAGATAACAAATGTAAAAATGTTTTTCTTGTCTTTTTACATTTTTCTATATTATATTATCTCACTCACTCTGATTTCTCTCTTTCTTACTAAATCAATCGCGCAAATTGTACAAAAAGAAAAAAGAAAAAAAAACAATATAGAATAGAATAGAAATTATCATACAACAGACAACAATATCATCTATATCTCACAACCCACGATTATAAAATAAAATAATATAACATAACGTAACGTAACGGAACAGAACATACCATAACTTACGTCAAAATGTCTTAATAATACAAACGAGACTACAGCTTGACCGAATATGTAACTAAAAAAAAAAAAACAAAAGAAGAGAATAAATTCGGAACTTTCCCCATTGATTTGAAATGGCAATTCGGTTGAGTACATGTATCTACAATATTGTATGATAAAAGTATAAAATGGCAATATGATTTTATGAAATTCGTTTGCACAGAAAAAAAAAAGGAAAGAAAACTAGCTAGATAAATAATAATTATGAAAATACGAATTTTTACTTTAGCGATATTTGTAATAATAATTGTATAGAATCTAAGTTCCAAATTTTTTTACCGAAAAAAACAAACAAACGGGGAAAGTTTTTCTACGATTTTATATAATGAAATATCTCGACAGATATCTGCTTAATATTTAACATTGTAAATAGATATACCTTATCTTCTTATTCTTGGTATCTTATTATTGCTTTGTGTCCGGCCAAAATTGTATTTTGAACATTATTTCCTTACTTCTGTTTTTTGCATATATTACATTATTATGTTAACCATCTTTTATATACTACAGGGGATCTCTTTGTCAATAACATTGGCCTTATTTTTCTCAATTTTCTTTCTTTCTTTCTTTTGCCTCTCCTATTTTCGATTTTTTTTTTACCTATCTAGTTATTTTTATCTGATAATATCTTAATAATATAGTATAATAACATTAGTAATAGTAATAATAATTAATTAATTCATTATATAATAATAATAATAATAACAATAATATTAACAAGATGAAATATTCTTATGACTTAAAGTTCGAAAAAATTATTGTTAATTGAATCTCCCTGTAAATAACACACCTCGCACTACGGTGTTACTATAACAAATTGCATTGCAATGGCTCACTTCTTACAAACGTAAGGAGACAAAAAAAAACGCGTCATTTAATTAGATCAATATCATGAACTAAGTATACCTACTATACTATAATTGACGCTATTTTTTATCTTCTTTTGTTATTATTATTTTTGTTCATTGTTTTTTTTAAATTTTTTTATGCTTTTACTTTTTTCTCTGTTTGGCGATGATAATTTACAACAACGATGTATCATAATTTATGTATCGCCTTCTCGGAATGTAATATACTTCCCTAAATACGTCCTAATAATATTATACACACGTATACATCCATTCATAAGTTTCTATACGTATGTATAATGTTACGAACGAAATATGTATATTATTATATTTTATACGTATAATATTTATGCATACCTATATGTATATACGTACATTTTATCATTTTATCGTCAGCTATACATTTTTCCATTCATTCATACGTACTTGAGAAAAAGTACTATAAAAAAAGAAGAAGAAGAAGAAGAAGAAATGAGAAGAAATATAAATTTCATACGATTCAAAGATACCTATAATGTATATAGATATATTTATGGCTTTTCGAGTGAGCGATTCTTAATTCAATCGATTCATCAATTGATTTGGAAATTCGTACTTTGATTTACAGGAAAAACATCCAAAAATTGAAGATTAAAAAAAAAAAAAAAAAAAAAAAATAGGAAAAGAAAAACAACGTTAATCAACTCCTTATATAATACATATACAGCTTTACATAACAGGCTATCGTTAATTTAACTATAAACTATTGTCATTTGAGTTGCATTGCTTATGACGAGCCTTTAGTATGGTAATTCTTTGATTATTGCTTTTGTGTTCATTGTCGATATGATATTTTCAAGTTCATGGGAATGTTTATTACATTTATATTTTTTTGCTTTTGATTTCGGATTAAAAAAAAAAGGCAAGATATTGAAAAAAGAGGAAAAAAAAAATACGTGGTCATGTATAACGACATGGCATGTATGTATAATATTTGAAATCAGAAAATTCAAAACTTGTAGAAATCTTGAATGAATTCGAAATTATTGCATATATATAATAATTATGCAAAACAGTTAGAAATAGGAAGAGGAAAAAAAAAGAAAAAAAAAAAACAACAAAAAAATGCATCTAATTAAATTCTGCATCGACATAATTATACATGTGTATGTATAAGCCATAAAACATCGTATCACAAGTTTTTACCTGCATTAAGGGAACCCTTTTAATGCCGTATACACAAACCTATATAAGTATAAAATATTTATATTTATATATGTATGTCTATTAAATATATTATTGAGCAATTGTAATATATGTATAAGGCACCGACGAATTTACATAATTATCTATTCATTTCTTTACTAATATTGCAATTATGTATAATGTTATATATTTGTCAAAAAAAAACGCGATACGTAGTATATGATGGGTTACGACAAAAAACAATCTATTCATCCATATAATTCTTCTCCGAACGATTATTATAGATCTTCCATACAGAAAATCTGATATTATCGTCTTAATTAAATCATCCCTCAAATATTTCTATATCAATCACAGAATTTTCCCCCTTTTCGACACGAAATACAAAGAAACTCTCTACAAAAGATGAATAAACAAATACATAATGTTAAATAAATTTTTCGCTCCTCCCGCAGTTCGGCGAGCTAACATTCGACCTGGATCTGTGATCCCTGACCTTTCGGATTAGGCCTGCAATTTTTATATGGTTATTCTATCACTTTGAAAGGCTCTCAGTTTTTTCTTTATTCCAGATTTTTGCTACTCGATTCGAATTTTCAAGAATTTTTTAAACCGGTCATATCATTAATTGTGAAAAATCGTGTCTCAGATGTTAAAATTTTTACCCTTACAGCTGGAATGGGGGGATTTTTTTAATCTTACTGTTTTTTAAAATCTTTCCAAAAGAAATAAAAAAAGGTTAAAGGATCAGAAGCAGGAGTCAGTCTACCATGGATCCTTACTGGAATATTTTCATACCTCACATCGGATTTTTTTAAAAGATTCGTCGATTTTTTGCAAGAGGTTTTTTTTTTTTTGTTTAATTTTTTTCATCATTTTTTATTTCTTCAAAATTCCAGTGTGACATATGACAGTGTTTCAGCAACCAGCCATGGTAAAATACCTCCCGCTTCAAATTTTTGTTAACATTTCACTTTTTCGGAAAAAGCTTGAAAACAGTGAAAAGGAAAAATCTCTCCACTCCGGCTGTAAGCTTATAAATTTTTATATCTAACAAACAACTTTTCAAAATTTCTTCAGAATTTCAAGAAAATTCGAATCACGGAATCGAAAGAATTTAAAAAATCTAAAAAGAAAAAAAACCGAGCCTTTCAAAGTAAGAAAAACCGTAGAAAATCGAAGTGGTATGAAATGCCCCATATACATGTACGAATTTATTTCCTAACTGATGAACTGATACTTAGAATGCATATTGTATATATATTATATATACACTTTGAAAATGGCAGTATAATAAAGCGATACCGCGATTTCCGGACCATCAACTATACACATACATATTTCTATGTATGTATTTCTCATCTACATCTCTGCATGTGTATACATAAATGATACGTAATACGATTTATCTCCGGCGCGGTTCAATCGCTAATTATCATATATGTACAGATACAAAAGTCACGTGACTCTTCTGACCGCCGCCATTTTGGTACCCGCGGCATCGCGTCCCTCGACGTCTTAATAATTAATTGTCAGTTCTTTTGCGATTCGAAAAACGAAAAACAACAACAACTTATAGCGTTGCATATAAAGAATCGCCAATATCGCATTTTTCGAATTAACAGCTGGCCAATTCTTCAGAATAAATAGGAAATTCTCCACCTTCTAGTCAGAATGTTGGGGGTTCAGCTTCCAAACTAGGCTCTTGTTTGAATAGCCTAAACCCTACGGAGGTGGTGTGTTCGTCGTTAGTTATCGGTGCCAAGTCCCTCAGCATCATATCTGGACTTCCGGCGCCCAGCATATGATCCTGAGGGCTTACTGGACCCGGATGTGCCGGGGTGAGAGGACTGCTTGGGCTCTCATTACTGCTCACGTAACTTCCGGGTGCATTTGAAACCGTCAGTGCGTTCGAGCCATTGGCTTCTGCAGTTGCGCCACCGAGGAGCATTTCTTGAAGCAAACTATCGATGTGGGCAACTCCGAAAAGCCTTACAAATTGTATCTGCTCTATCATCTGCCATGAGATCGATTGCAGGGCTGGCAATGTTAGCAATATTTCACCAAAACGACCCCGACTGTCGTACTGACGATCGCTTATGTAATCCTCAAGGTTTATCTGGATCTGATAACGAAGATGCTTGATTCTCGCTGGCTCGCTAAGCCCTTTTGCGTCTGTTGAGAAAAAAGAATAATTTTTAGAACCATGACCTGATAAATTTATTCAAATTATAGAATCTGATAAGAATTGAACAATAAATAACACGTACAGGCGAGAATTTCATCTGATTCTATATCCCTTTCAAAATATGACACATGACAAAAAATGATAGGAAAAAATTATCCTTTTCCCGCAGTATGAACCAAAACGAATTGATTATGTGAAAAATGGAATAAAACAGAATTCGAAATACTTGTACGTCAATTCTTTTAGAATGAAAAAAGAATCGCCACTCAATTGTTTTCGCGGCCATTTAATTCGTGTTCATTCTGTTTTTGACACTCAATTTGTTTCAACTCGTTTTGGTTTACTGGGATAGGTATAGAAATGGACACATACAGTCAGGAAACTCATAGGATTCGACGTTTCAAACAGAATTTTTTTTTTCATTCGATTTTTTCAGCTAGGTGGTTCCGAGCCTTGATAAATATATTTAACCGAACTTGGAAATCATCAGTGAATTCAAACATATATTCGGTATATGGCCGTAAGAAATCGAGCGGGATTCATCAGATTACGTAGCAAATTTTGTCGACATTTCAAGGTTTATGGAAATTTTTCAGAATTTATTATAACACATGTCTAATGAATTTCATATGCGGTGACAGAAACGTCGTGAATATCAGCAATTGCCGTGTAGGTTTTCACAATTTTACGAAATCTGTCAATTATTTCAATGATTTTATGGATTTCTCGGTGCAGAATCTTGCGACATCGATTGACGGTAATATATTTCGAAAACTTTCTCTGGATTTCCATTGAATTTATACTGACATTTTATTTTTACAAGCTCTTCTTCATTCAATTCCAGGCATTTTTCTATATATCACGAGTTTTACGGATCTCACAAAGCTTTTTGAAACTTGACTGACGATCATATAAATCATCTGACAAATTTTACCCAAATTCTAGGGATTTTCACGAAATTTATATCGATTTTGTAAACGTGTCAGGGAATTTTCTCGAATTTTATCGTGTATTCGAATATAAAAATTCATAGATTTCTCAATGATTTCATCACAGCTTCGTTTCGGGATTTCAAACTAGTCCAGAATTCGTTTACATTTCACCGAAGTTCATTTTACAGCAGGAAAAATCTTCACTTCCAAAAACTGTGTCGTAAGGATTTCGGAGCAGCATTGTCCCAATTGAGGTCGTTGAGGGCTCATTTTATTTGGAAATAAAATCTTCATCGTTTGAACGGGGGAATTTTTCAGTGTTTTCTTTTTCTTTTGGCTAAGTCATTTGCAAATAAGTGGCCAAAACTTTGAAAACTTTGGATAATTGCAGACTGTAAGTTTACAGTCGGTTAATTTTTTTCAAATCCCTAATTCGTTCACATGATGAGGATTTTCTCTGCAGCGAACGAAATGAGTCCTCAACGACCTTCGCTTAATCGGACCAACTGTGCTCCAAAATCCTTACGACACAGGCTTTAGAAGAGACCATGTTTTTTCGTGTGCAGAAATGAACGTTGGTGAGAAATTAATGAATTCTGGACTAAAAATATTGAAATATTGTAGAAATCGTCTGTTGCAAAAGAAAGATATGGAAAATGATGAGCATTCATAAGAATATGAATATTAAGAAGAATTGTGTGACGAATACTTACTCGGATCAAAGAACACGATAGCCTTGAGACAAGCAAATTCTGTATCATCAATTTGGACATCATTAAATGGTTTGACAAGTTCGTCCATCACCCTAGCACCAACTTTACTGATGTCAAGATCCTGGCTTCGTCCCTCTGTGGGCAATAAAATAACTGACACAACGGTTATACCGTCCCTTAAACGAACTAGACTGAGTCCGGCCCTAATAGTTTTTCCGTTCTTTCTTCGTAAAAAAATATTGCGATGAATAAATAATCCAGCAAAAACCATTCCATAATAGGCCATGCAGCTCGATAAACACAAAACATTTACACCGGACTCAGTCGAACTAGCTACACCCCATTGCCGTGCATTGATGAACGTATACCTCTAACAATAAGTCTATAAAATGCAGTATACCTATAACTGTACTTGAAATGCACAATAGAACCCTGAATAAAAACGTAATTAAAGGTGTTAAATAATAAACGATGGGTTTCTTTGTATAGTCGACATTTGAACGGGAATAAAATATAATCATATTGAATATTCGTATCAATTATTCTGCATTTAAACCGCAATTATTACACATGGATCATGTAGTGTGCGAGGTGCTTATTTGCATGCATTATCGTGCGGTGTCAACGGTTTTTATCAACTCTGAGGCAGGGGTATTCGATATAGTGTATACAATCAGAACTCTGTGTTTGGTATTATGCATCGTTTTATTCTATCAATATAATTCACGCAGACACACATACGTGTATATTACCGTGTTTACGTTATAATATTGACAAACTCGACTCTTATCACGACTGCACCAAAGTTTCGTAATTCGTTTTTCACAATCGTCAAAATAAAACATATTCGCCTTGATCCGCAACCTATACCAATTACTCCCTAGATCAACAAGCCGACATTGGACTTCTAAGTTTTTTTTTTTTTTTTGTTTTTTTTTCAACGAACTATTATTTTTGAACGTAAAAATCGAGAGTTTGTAATACGATATTCACGAATTTTGGAATCGCCACACTTCAGAGCGTCAATCTAATTAGATTCATTGTCTGAACGATCAGGACATGTTCTAGACCGTTTTCTTTTCAGTAAAGCTGTTATTGGTCTACTACAACTCGTGGTGATGCAATTCGAACTGAATCAACAGACGTAAAATTTGTTTTTGGGATCTGCTGGTCAAATTATCATGAAAAAAGCCAAATGCGTTTCCGGATTTGGATATATAAACGTATGTGTGTAAGTGACTATAGATATCGCGGAGGACTTATAAGAACTCGACGAGAAATAATCGCGAGACAAGAGAGGAAAAGATCGAGGAATCTTGGAAGTCGTGTGGAAGAAAACTGGGGCAGGATTGAAATTCCGGATTTCAAAAGTTGCGAACGGTCAAAATTCCGAAGTTTTCAAAAAGGCTATTTCCCCGAAAGTCTACGTACACGGATCTTCGAGCTGTCCGCATTTCGACCTTTCGGAATTTCCAACTTCTGAACTCTATAAACGTTTCTAGAAACTCAGAATCGCGTATGAAATTAATCCGGAATTTCGACCGTTCGGAACTTTCATCCCGCCCCAAAAGACGAGTGGATCAAAGAAAAGAATGTTGTAAGTAACCACGAAGCGACAAAAATTTGCACACAAAAAACATAATCATGCACCATGTACCGATTCCGAACATGTATAAATATACCTATCCTCCATATCGTACGTATTATATATAATTCGTTTTGAGGTGTTCGCCAGCGAGCTTTACCTACCAGGACAGTGTTTTGTGATGACGCAATTATTGCCTAATAGAAGAACGTCCTTGAGGTGCATGCTGCGCCTCGCAACACCAAGGAGAAGGTGTTCTCCAGCGTGCGCCCTCAGCAAGGCCACCTGATCGTCCAAACTGAGTTCGCTGAAGGCCGGTATGTATTTGGCCCATTCGACCAAAATTAATAGCTGTTGTTTCATGCTTTCGCATACGTCGTTTATACTCGCTACTTGTTTTGTGCTCAGGTCTGCCTCGCTGTTCGGACTCCCTAGCTGCTGTGAAAACCAACGTCATTCGATCACATCAGAGTAAATCATGAAAATAAGGATATAACCTACGTTTTCCTGATCGATTGAAAGTTCAGGCAGAAAGGATATTCAGACAAAACTAACTTTTCCTGATTCCTCTTTCCTGTTTCGCTGCGGTTTTCTTAAGGGGACCAGTATGTCGCGGTTGTAAAAATGAAACGTAGTCCAAAAAAAATTTATTTCTTCACCAAAGTTCATTTAACCCCATTATAATCATGTCACTAAAAATCATTCGCTGCACGAATTGAGGCACACCGTAGGTCGGATTTCACTTTCTCCGAATCCGAATTGTTCGGAAGACGCGCCGTCATGGATTGAATGAGGGAAATTGAATTAAAAAAATTATCACAGAAGATATGGCCAATTTTCCGAAAATCGGACATTGCTTTTCCACTTATTTTCAAATAACTCAGCCTAAAAATTAAATTTTTCAATTTCCCTCATTCAACTTGTGACGGCCCGTATTCCGAACAATCTTGGTCATAGATGAGTCGAATCGGACCTACGGTGTGCCTGAATTCGTGCAGCAACCGTTTTTAAGTGAGATGATTATAATGATGCAAAACGAACTTTGCTGATGAAACAAATTGATTTTGGACTATGATTAATTTTTCCATCCGCGACATACTGCTCCCCTTAAGTATAACGAAAACTATATACTGACCTCTAATGCTGCGCCAACTTGTCGACTGAGCATTTCTGCATTTAGTAACGAAACTACAGACAAACCGCCACCCCCATTGCCTTGTTCTTCGTAGCTTGGTCTTCGACAGCTGATTCGATCTCTTTCGTTTTGTACGGCTGAAAAAGTTGCCAAAAGACAGAAATATTAGTCTGCAAGGTTCGGAAAGCCTTCAGCTGCGATGGCCGCAGTTTGCTGTAGAATACGAGAGCTTACCTTCTTTCTTCATGCCAGCTTTGAAGCATTTTCTCAATCTGCAATACCTGCACTGATTTCTCTTGTCCTTGTCGACAACACAGGCTCTGCTAAACCTGGCATGAAAATAAATCGATTGATTAAGAAGGAAAAGAGCGATGCACTAGTGGAAAAGGAATCATGTGAGTTGGTCTCACTGGACGGTGCAAACAATCAACTCAAGAGGAATATGGCAGATTACTGTGAACCAATTACAATCAATGGGGATTTCTTAGGGGGCCAGAAAATTAGGCTATCTATGGATATGAATTTGAAAAAAGAACAAATTATTATACGGTGCACAGTAGAGCGCCACAATTTCGAACTCACATTTTTAATTTTTGATGTACGCAGGAATTTAGAAAATTGGGCTTTTTTCTACTAGAAAAGATCATAAATTTTTAAATTCTGGTAATTTTTGGATCGAGTGCCTCTTTAGAACAAGACATGTAAGAAAATAGTACATTTTTGGGTGAATAAAAAATGGTTTTGTTGTGATTTTCCGGTCAAAAATCTCACCTGCACGTGTAGAGGTGATTCTTTCTGACGGACCTTCTGAAAAAGCCCTTACATCCATCGCAAGAAGCTGCTCCATAGTGTTTTCCGGTAGCACGATCACCGCAAATAGCACAATATTGAGATAAAACACCGGCTACCCCTGTACCGGGTAGTCCCAAAACTGGACCCCCAGTCGCACCGGCTCCCATGCTCAAATCCGCGTCTGAAATCGAGAAAAAAAAACGCCTAATAAAACAGTCTGTTTTTACGGAAATGCATTTTCTGAAAGGAGAAAAACTCCAGTCTTTCTAAACGTCCATCTAACAGCAGCTATTAATCTATTTATGTATTACGATAGTATTATAGAGCAGCAATCCGTGCCCCGGGTGCCAACAGTCATGGACAACCGGCGCAGAGTTCTCGTCTTATTATAAATCAAGATACTATCTTTTATTAGTTGGAGTTTTTCCGACGCATTTACACATGCATGTATATTTACATATACACACGGTATACATTTTTTCGAACACATTTTCTTATACAAGTCAAGTCGCTTTGGATGTCATGCGGGGTCGCGATAACTACCGTATCGCTATCTCGACCCGTTCAATACATTTTTACCCATAACTACGGACTTATTAGTCCCACATATGCAAGCAGTCTTTATTTATTTATTTATTTATTTATTTATTTATTTATTTATTCATTCATTTACTCATTTTAATTACCTAGATATACATATTGACGTTTTACACAGAGTGTCTATGCAAGTGGGACTCTGACACAAATGCGTGATTCGACTTTTGAGAATACCACACGATGTGTATATACATATAGCGATGTGAAGAAATTTGCGTGACGCGGTTATTTTATTCTTCGAAATAATCTTTGGGTATTGATATCCCGTTTTCATTTTGCATCCAGTATTTTGTCAAGCTATCAATCGCCTTCACGACTTTTTAAACCTTGTTTCCTAATCCTGACTTCTTAAGTCTCGAGACTTAAGTCCTACTAATTTATTGATCCTAATTTTATCAAGACACAAGATGACGTTACCATTTTTTTTTCAATGTCACTACTAATTCTGACTCCTTATGTGTCCAAGTCTTGCGTCTTATGCCCCATTCGTCTTACGCTTGTGTCTTGTGTCTCGAATTGTCATAGGTTTCAAATTTCGTGTTTTATCATGTTTATGTTTTTCGTTGTCGGATGATCCCTACAAGTATCTCATTAAATTTTTCCCCAAACCTAACCGATTTTCCAAAACTTCATATACCATTTTGTTAAAATTTTGCACCTGATCTCTGACTTCGCTGTAATTTGTTTATGTAGATTCAATCTAGTTCCTTAGTGTTCGGGTATTAATTCTAAGTCTTACGTCTTAGGTTTTAAGTCTTACGTCATGTGTCTTAAGTCTTAGGTCTTTACTACTACATCTTACGTAATCTGGTGCCTCAGTATCCACTTGCCGGAATTCATAGAATTCCATTAGTGGATTTCCCCATGTCACCCTGAAAACCTTAATTTCCTGATACGGCAACGGTGCGGTAAGATAATTTTCATTTTTCAGAAACACGCACAATATAATTTTTCGAATCAGAGAAATCAGGAAACCGTGTGTTTCTGTAATTATTTTTCATTTTCGATGTATCAGATTTCTCGTAACGACCTGCCTGCTGATCAGAATTAAAAACGAAAACGAAAACTGCGAATAACGCATAGGTATAATATGTGAAACGTATCCAACGTATGAATATCAGTAGATGGATATTTTTATCGCTATTATCCATTGAGCAATAAATGTCGAAGCTCTTCTAATTCAGGTGTCTCGGGCGATCAACCTGAATTACTCGAGCGAAAGCGAAAGGGATCAAACTCGTCAACTATCGCATCTAGTTAAGAAAGACAGAGAAAAAAAAAGCAAGAAAAAGACCGAAAAAAAATCATAAGATATATATCTCGAGGTAGTAGACGTACCTACAGCCTGTTAAACATCGTGACATGTCATACTATAGCTCTATGTATTGGAAATGCTCACATGCATGATGGGCATAGGCGATGTTAAAAGAGGCAGAACAATCCTAATCTTGAATTTGATAGATTATACTCACTTCTGTCCCCACTCCACATTATATCTCAACATCTTTTTTATCTTCTTATTTTATATACATATACTTCCATATTATCGTTGCGCGATAACTTCAAGGTCTCTGCACTTATATACGTATGTATATGTGTACGTACTATATGTACACTTATACACATTTACGTGCATATACATTATACATATGCATATGTAAATCCGTAGTTTCGTGCCTACGTCGGGTAATCATTATCTCGTATTATTATACTTGCTCATTGTATTTCTTTTCCTGTTTTCCTTGTATATTATAGGTATGACTATAGATGTGGTGTACATACATATTCGGAGGACAGATATACCATATGTACAGCTACCTAACTACGTGATGGTGCAATTTGAGATGATAAAAAATGAAAAACAAAAGATATATCCCAGTATAATCGCTATGATTAATAGACAATCGATCTGCGAATGATTAGTGAAAAGAAAAACCGATAAGTTATAGAGACCGAAGTTTATATCTCTATGGATCAAAGTGGCAATCAAAGATAATGGAATCGGGGGGTACTAATTGTCGAGTGGAACAACAGCTCGGAACCTTAATGTTCTGAAACGTCAATCAATTATCAATAATAATCATTATTAGTTGTCGAATAAAAACACTATAATAGTTCGACCTTCCAAAGATTGACACGCGATTAAAAGGATTTTTCTTCACATTTCTATGTATATATATGTACACACGTGTTATTCAGACATACTTCGATATTATCCATGTATTATAATCTGGCTACATGTACGTGCATATGTATGAATAGTAACGAAAGTACTTGTTGGGCGTATTATTTTATTCATCGAAAAACTTCCGCCTTGGTCTTCGTAAATTTATAATAATACGTAATCGGAGACTGTGTGCGGTTCTGTTCAATTTATATACACAAAAGTTGTGTGATGTACCCAATGGAAAAAGACTTTTCTTTTCTCGGTAACGATATAACGTAATACCCTTGAATTTACGCGTAGAGATGCGTGCGTAAATGCATATGTTGGAAGGCCGCAAAGGAGTTTTCCGGAAACCAGGACGGCATTACATTATACAAACGTGATCATTGCAGATTTTTTCAAGAGTCTGCAGCGATGACACGTATGTATACAAATACATATTTCCAATGAATGTATATTTTTTGCACGTGTATGATTTGGCTTTACCCCATCCAGCAGGCATCAGCAATAGTTGGAATTTAAAATTTGTGAGGAGAGAGAGAGAAACGACCGGTAGATAAGTTACGTAAAAATTCATTATTCATATATATTATACCTATCTGCGCTCGTCAAAGAGCAATGAAAATATCATTTGCTTTTGAAATATAATTTATGCAACAATTCGCTGTATATGCTTCGTTAATGATCATATGTATGTACATTCGTATCCATTTACAGCTATACATATATCTATGCAATGAAATTATCATTACCATTCTTTTTTTGCTCTTCTTTTCTTTTTTTCTAAACACTGTATACATACATATTCCTGTTTTTTCTTTTTTTTTTGTTCAACTATTACCTATAGGCGTCTGTATAATAATTACTAACCGAGATTAATTGACTACCAATTACAGGTGAGAGGTCGTCCCACTCTTCAAAGGTATTTATGACAATTATCATCGAGAAGTCGCAATCGAAATACAGTATAGGAAGCAGAACTATGTAATCCATACTGTGGAATCATCGCCAAACGAAAACGTGTTCATCTTTTTCAATGGGCGTTTGGTAGCATGATCTCTTATTATTTTATATTTTCATTGTTCCAAACCATCATTTTTTTTTTCTTTGTGTTTGGTAACAATAACGAAAATGTAAAAAATTAATTGTAGAGCTACATTTCGAAGAATATTGTCGATTTGAAATTCAAATGCGTTTGAAACACGCGCCTTTCCCAATGTCTACATCAAAAGGACGCCTCACTTCGCGTCGCTAACCTAACCTACGAAACCTTACTTTGACGCTTTCCCCTCAAGGACGTAGTTTCCCCTACACCGCCATATTGAACAGTACGTATAGTGACGTCACGACCAATCAAACGCGTTCATACTACTCACGTGACTTTCTAGGGAATTTTCATAATTTTAATTTCTTCGGAAATAATAAAAAGAGGAAAAAATAGTCTGTTTATTGCATGTATATATACGTTAATAAGTGTGGGTGGTATGCTTGTGTATGAATGTCAATAATATATCATTTGTAAACACAAATGACTTGTCGTATTTATATACCGAAAATGAGGACGATGGTTCATCGACCTTGAGACTAGAAAGAGCGACAACTGGTGAAAATAAAAGGGAAATGATATCGTTTTAACGATCGGACATATTTAAAGCCGGACTTTGACTTCTTCCGTAATATATTACACATGTCTGTATATGTATACCTACGTATGTACGAGTATACTTATAGGAACATCTGTGTGGTAATTACGTTGCAACAGTTATAGGTTGAAAGAATTTTGTTCGCGACCTATCGCAATTCTCGATATTGCTATACATACATAATTATATTATAGGTACAGGTATACAGCGAGTGGTGGAATATGACGTATACTGAACAATAAGAATTTAATTTTAGATTTCCAATTACAGATATACATATCTGTGTATCGGTATCGAAGAATACATTTCATCGCTTGTTAACGTATTGTCGAATCGCAATACAAGTGCAAGTAGAAAAATTCGGGAATTTTGGCTTTTCGCAGCTTTTCAAACCCACAATTTTAATCTCGAGCCAATAGAAAAAAAGTAGTAGTAAATGACTAAATGAGATGACTGAAATCCATAAATGTAGGCAGCTGGTTCATCGAACTAATCCTGGTTCGCATATACCTACCTATAGGTATACAAGAATTTGATAATTTCTGAGAAGTTGAATACTAGTGATTAATAAACCAGCTGTTATACGTATCTTTACTTTATCTCTGGAGATATGTACATATACATATAGTATATACGCATAACGAAATTGAAATTATCGTTGTAAATCTAAAAGATAAGTTTATACGATTGTAGACATATATCTATACATTCGCACGCGGTAGGTGTATAACAAAATCAATCTTCTAATTGAACAATTGTAAAAAGCCGGTTGTACTCCAGGTAGCAATCGATGAGTTGAAAAAATCATATACCAAAGAACCGGAGATTCCCTCAAATTCCATATTTGAATTTCACCAGAGACTTGCATCCCCGCAATTCACTAAATTGCGTCAGATTAAATGCGCGGGTGTATAAAAAATATAGTAAGAAGCAAATAGCAATATAATATAAAGATGGAACGAAGCAGAGATGGCATTTACAGATTTCTGACTGCCTCGATAATTCCGCTGAGTCGTGATGACCAGCAGAAACTACTCGTGTGCCCGCGGCTGATACTGACGTAAACGGCGCGTTAAGGCCCGGCGGCAACTTCCGACAATGCCTACAACACGTACCAACACATGTACATGCCTATTTTTATAGTCAAATTCATTACGTTTCGTATCCCACCTGGTAGGCATCACTTTTTTTCTTATTTATGAAAGTGAAATTTTTTTATATTTTTGTTTCTTCCTTTTTTTGTTTGTTTTGTTTTCCAATAGTGTGAGCTAGTGGTTTAGGTGTACAGATACATCAATTAGACACTGAAGAGGAATGAAATAAGAAGAGAGAAAAAGAAAGAAAGAAAGAAGAGAATGAAAAGGACGGAGGATAATAAGGAAGAGAAAAAGGCAAATGGAGAGGAGAAAATTAAAGAAGAAAATAGGAATTATAAGAAAAAAAACTACGTAGAAGTGACGGTTCTGATCATAGATTTGAACTTTTACCTTGTTCAACAGATAATTAATCACGAGACAGGATACATACTGAGTCAATAGTGTTTCAATATATGTACATATACATCGATTGCGTCATCGTTGCAGTGGATGATATAATTGCAGTATGGAAGCTTAATGATAGATCGAACTATTTGAATGAGTAAATTAGTAATTAATTGTATTCGGCGATTACGAAAAATTGAATATCAATCACGTTCGTTTACTCGTGAATAAAAATTAATCACCTATAGAATTTCCTGAATAGAATAGAGCCACTCAATGACTACATGGCGGTCGAAAAGCTCTGCAACGTACGCATTCGGATGTAATTTTTGTAAAAAACTTCGATGTTTCAGTAGCACAGTTGACATTGTTTCCAATGCTCTACAAATTTTTTGATTATAATTTATTAATTATTATGAATATTGAATGCCCGCTAATTATCCACCTGTTGTTCCAACGTCAAGGCTCAGGCTTATTCCGATAACGCCATGATACGTCATTAATATTAACTTTTTGCATACACGTATAGGTATGGGTATATTTATTTTTGGTATTATTCATTTGATACTCCAGAGATACTTATTCAGCCTCTGGCTATAATCAACTCGCGGCAGTAAAACGATTGTGTATAGGATGAGTAGGTATTCACGCGTTAGCAATCCTCAAGTTGCGAGAAAAAGAAAGAAAGAAAGAAGAAGGAGAAAGAAAACGACCTGCAAAGAGACAGAAATTAGGTGATGAATATGAAAAGAAAAAAAAATTAAGAGAGAGTTTGTTAATTTAAAGGTACATTCACATATCTATCAAGAATCTTGCGTATATATGCTGCAGTCAAGTCCCATCAAATAATTTCGAAACATTGAAAAATCGGGAACCAAATTGTATAAAAGAAAATATAAAATATACAAATAATGAATAGTCAAAGATGATATGGTAATAGCAATGGTGTACATAATTAATTAATCTTATAGCTTCTATGTAAATTCGAATTGAGAAGAAGATTATAAATAAATGAATAAATAATTGTCGAAAAGTGTGTGTTTTTGTGTTATCAACTGATTGATTCTGCAATTAATCAATGCCTGTGTGAAATACTGAATATATATTACCTCCTGCTTTAACGATCGACAAATACCGCGTTCTTACAAAATTTGAAACTTTACCTAAACACTTGAAGAGGTGTTACTCAATTTCTCACACACGTATACATATATATTATATACCTACGTACTGTTCTGTGTGTGTGTTTTCACCTGAACGAACGTGCCGGTAATCAATCCACAAACATTGCGCTGGCACGTCGCATGCGGATGAGAATGTAGGTATATAAATAAGTATATATATGTATGTGAAAAGGTATACTCAGGTAGGTATGTATATACTTATTATATACATATATTGAGAAAATTTTACCTCTAGGCAATGTCAATACCAAAGCCTTGCCACGCGTGTTCAGCCTATACCTATATGTAGGTAAATAAACATATGGGAACAGAAATAGTCGTATAGCAAAAACGACGAGAAGACATGCGATCGTTACATGGATAATCAATTGGTCTGAGAAAGAAAAAATATAAATATATTATTACCTAAAGAAAATTACGTTCTGTGGAATCGAATCACAATACTATACGACGCTATTTTACGGGTCCAATTTATCAATGAAGATCAACTAATGGTTCCTAAAAAGTCACGTCAGCGTTAGAAACGCTTTTGATTTGCCGTGACGTCATTATATACTGTTCGAAATGGCAGTACAGGGAAAAGTGCGGTGAAGTTTTCAGGTTAGGTTACGCATGCGCAATTGAGGGATGCCACGAATGGCGCGCGTTTCAAATTTCTATTGAATTCCAAATCGATAGTATTTCTTATATATTCATACGGAATACTTGTGATGATAGAAAATTTGTTTATTTTTGGTTTTGGATTCTTACTAATCACCCGAATGACAAAAATCGTGGCAATCCAGATTAATGACGATTCATACGTTCTAATTCTAACCACTTTTGAGTCGTTCACGAAATTCAAGTTCAGTGAATGTCTTTTCTCGTCAGAGAATGATAAGTGAAAAAAGTTTTTCAGTTTATCATTAAAAAACGTAGGTATGATTTTATCCTATCGGCACCCGATCAGACATGCAGGTGACTATGTTTGTTCATGAATGTACAAAAAATTAATCAATAATTATTTTATCTGACATGAAATGCAACCGCGAAGATTCATCCAGCGTGTCTGTGTGTTGAGTGAGGGAAATATGAATTCTTATCATCGGTATATATATATATATATATATATATATTCTCGCGTTCTGACTCTTTGTGGCGTTGATTGACTCATGTATGCACATATTCCATTGTGTCATAATTTTCAGCACGTGTCATTGAGACTGCAACCACATTATTTCCTTTTAAGTTCAAATCTCCAAGCTATTTCACCCAATTAAAATAACTAAACCGTACGGGTACTTTGGCTAATTGGTTCAACTTTTATATACCTGTACTCGATCATGAAACTGCCCATTGCAATACACATGTGCTCTTTGTTGACGTTTATGTATAGGTACATGTTTCTAACACAAAAAGTCCAATTTCCAATATTTTCTTCTAATCACTTCCGTTTCTCGGATCCGTAGCAAATAAAAACAATTCCCAAAGCAATTATTCAACGACGATTCATGTACTTATGTTTCTAATTGCCTATCGGTAAGTATATACCTACATACGACTGAAACACAACGCTGACATCTAGACTTGATACTGTAATTCGAAGATAACCGTTTACACACATATGCATAGTACACGCGACATAACGTATGTATGTATAATGTATATAGGTATGTACACAGTAAGTTGATTTTCACAATTAGCAAGAATCGTGCTATTTTCCGAGTAAAGACAGCCATGCTAGGCCTCATGTATCATGCAAATATGTCGCAATGATTTTTCCCTAGACGGAGTTTACTTGCCCCGACTTTCAATCCGTCCTCGATTTGCTTGGCATATACACCATAACGAAAGACGAAACGGAAAATTAAGGAAAACTTGAAATCGAATTATAATCTTATAGGAAATTTTTTCAAAATTCCCAAATCTTCACGGTATTCGTTTGTTCACTAAACGTTTCACTCGTAAGTCTAATAAATGAGATAGGGACGACGTTTCCCAATTTTAATCAACTTGATATCGCATGAAAAAATTCTTATCCAAAATGTAGGTCGAATCTTAGAAATTGCAGCAATGACAGTTAACAGCTGTAAGGAAGGAAATATGGACTGATACTGTTGAACCATCATACGTCATTTTCAGTTCCGACATAATCTGCGTAGGTACTTATGTGGTTTGGGAAAAGAGTTTCCGGCTTTGAATATATATGAGTCGGTGTCCGGAAACTGCATGGCTTATATGTATCTCCGCATACGACGTATTATATGCGGTTAAGAAATTGTTATTACACCGAAGGCGTGTTTTTACTCGGAAATGAAATTTTCCAACATATCATGCGGTATTATAAAAATTCTTCGAAAAATTTCTCGATTCAGGCAATTTTTATCGCTCGCCTCATTGAAAAGACTCGGCGCCAATTTTCCCTTTTGAAAAGCGACATCGTGGAATTTGGTTTGCTATCGACTATACAAAGAGAAAAAAAAAAATAATAAATGTATAAAAATAACGACACCTGAATATGAAAACGAAAAACACAAGCAATAAAAAAATGGATAGAATGTGTAAAAATCTTGACATCAAGTGACGTGACTCCACGGACATGGATAAGCAAATGTGTAAAATGTATATTCGTATTTACCGCGATTGTTGGCTGCCTGCAATTATCATAATCAAATATGAGATTTTTCAAGGATCGGGTATTAGAGTTCGCATGCGTATATGATTAAGATTGGAAAGCAGAAAAAGGCTGTATAATACGCAGGTATATATATGTACAGTTAGTTAGTTGACAAAGAGTGATACTCAAATCCTACCGATCGCATATTATTATTATAATTAAACGTCGGAGATAAAAATTGAAGAAATAATTATTCAGGTTTACAAAACCGCACGCGCGCACGTTATTCACTAGCATAATATGATATAATTTTCCATTAATTATACACAGCTCCTTAAGAAATCTTCCATTCACACAGCCACCCTGACCCGATAAAACCAACGAATCGTATAATCCCAATTCGAAAATTCATCACCACTCGATATAGGTAAGATCATGAATTTTTCGATTTTTCATATTAACCTCATAGTCAAATAGTCTCAGATTGAAACCAAGTTACTTTTCATACAGTAGTTGAAAGTAAAGCGAAAATTTCGTGTAAAGCGTTAAAAAACTTCTCACTGTTTGATTAACGATCGATTAAAGAAAAATTTCGACTCACCTGACAATCCCATTTGATATTTTAATTTTCTCGTTTATTATTCATACGAAAGAATGAAAAAAAATGTATAACAATGCAGCCTGCAGGGGCCGGGTGTTTCCAATCTGCAGCGTATTAAACGGTATGTTATTAATATCCACACGTCAGTATACATACAATAATCACTTTGTGAATAATGTTCTGTGTCACAGGGTTTTCATACTTATTGATTCAACATTCATTTTTTGTTTTTGTTTTTTTTGTTTATCAATCGTTATTGCTCGTGCATTTTCGTATTTTTTTTTTTTTTTTTTTTTATCCCAGTGTCTGTTTAGTTCACAAATCGCTTAACAAATACTTCTATGTTACAACACGTCAAAGATCAAGATTTGTTTTCGACAATCGCGTATACAAAAATTCTATCAAATATGATTAGACGATATTAATTTTCGAATAAAAACACTTTGCGCAGAGTACGGCGGGGAGCTGCGCGATACGCGTGAACATGTATATCGAAGCTTTTTGAAATTCAGTAGGATCTTATCTTATGCAGATGTATACACGCGCGTTATATCTATATATACGTAGATAATAGTCGCTCGTGCGCGTGCGCGATAGATCCAGCGGTTTGTAATGGACTGAGAGAGAAACAGCTGTCAACGCACAAACATTTTGCAGTAAAAGTAGGTATAGGTATGGGTAGAATCAAACGAGTTTCTCATTCGATGGTAAGTCAGTTAGTGAGTGTGTATATCTTTTTACTTTACACACGCATCCACTCATCTATACATGTATATTATTCGTTTACATGTATTTAACCAGCCACAGCCACAGTCGTCGCGTCGATCCGATGGTAAATCAGTGGTGGGGTAATGAAGCAAGTGGCAGGCATATAATCTATATACACTCACTCGGAGGATGTGAGACACCGCGTAAACGCGTGTCTATATGAGTGTATCGTTTTGTTGTTATTACAGATATACGTCTACATCTAGAGCCATTATGGTTTTCCCTGATATTATATTATCTCGAGTGCTCTATAATGAGACGATTTTTTCATTTTTTTCTTCATATTCTGCCCCCCCCCCCCCCCCCCCCCACCGAATATGTAACAGCTTTTGTCAAAATTTATCTATACATATATGTATAGTCTAGTTATACGAAATTTTCCATGTTTTTTTTTCCAGATTTTCAATTTAAGATTTTTAATTCAAGATAAAATTATAATTTATTTATATAATATAAAAAAGTATAATTGAATTCCAATCAAAAAGTCTAAAGTTTAGTATAAATAATCCTATCAATTTTAAAGAATTATTGATCTTCGTGGATTTCTGAAGAAAGCGGTAGGTTTTTGTGCAGCTATTTTTTTTTTTTTTTTTAGAAAACATTGTCATTTTGTTTTCGTTTCATCGTTGAAAATACCGATTTTTATTCACCAGAGTCCGAATTTTTCTGAAAACTCGTAGATATGAATCGTAGAATTAAGGTAAGTATCCCAATTACTGACATTTTTCAATGATTCTTTTTCATCCGTGCGCTCTCAGATTATTGAAAGAATTAATTCGCATTCTCTGCCAGTCTCTAGCAACTGATTTGCATGTAACAAAAATATTTAGAATCCTTATCATCGATTTAAAATTTGGAAAAATATGTATGAGTGTCAATAATCGGGTCCTAAAGTGTCTGCAGTAATTGCGGGTCACTTACTTTATTTCCTCAGGAAATCTCTAAAAAATCGGAGAGTTCCTTGTAGGTTTTTGTGAAAAATTTTAGTTTCTGACTGATTTTGATCAAGAACGGTGAGACAATTTTCTCAATGAAGATCTACGAAAATTTTTGTGAATAATTTAGAAATCGTTAAAATTTGCCTGAAAATTTGTAGACGCTTTTGAGGAATGAAAATTTGATGACCAGGGATTCCGGTATCTCGATCCTAGGGATTTGTGTATTCATATGGGGGCTCCCTGCAGCCCGAGCTATAAAAAAATTCCAGTATCATGAGAATACAAATTGCGGTTCTACATGACGTCTCGTTTCAACTGATAGGAAAATTCCGCCCTAACAATAAGATTACAGATTAGATCAGAAACGCGTAGAAATTACTCATAATTTCATATAGAAATTTCCTATTCTACGGATTTCTACAAATTTTCATGCAAATTGGAACCTTTGTAGTTTTCAATACAAGAAATTTTAGTTTATTTATTTATTAATTTCTTCATTTTGCTAGCTCCATTCACGGACATTGTGATTTACTCAACGGAAACTGCACAACAGAAGAGAGAAAAAAAAAACAAAAACATACTGACATTTTTTTTGGAGAACGACGGAAAATATTTCGATCTCAGTTATATGAATTCCTACAAATTTGTATCGGATCAGACATTTTTATCAGATGAATTCAGACCACCGAGGGCAAGTATTGGATTCGAGATTGTATTTCTTGTGATTTTGCGTCTAAAATCGACTCTGATTGTTTCCGAACGGACTGATCGGGACCCCATCTCAAATCTGATGCTTAGATATCGTCTCGTACTCGTATCGAGATCAATCAAGATTATTCTGTGGAGACGTGACACGTTACAAGTTAATCACCTACTCGAAATTGGGGAGATTCCATTTTTCGCTGCAAATGAGTTAAGCAGAAGTTTTTGATTTTCGGAAAATTTACCATATTTTCTACCGCAATTTTTTGAACCTAATTTCCCAGCCTCAATTTCTGTCATCGCGACTGTTGGATCAACAGGTGTTTCGCAATGAGACGCTTACGACGATGCGAGATGAAGAATTTGTTAATAAGAAATCAATCGATCAGACCATGTTTGATTTTTCAAACTGCAATTTCGCACGAGACACGGTCAAGACATACGATATGATATTCTCGAACTTGATAATTCAACTCAAGTTTTAAATAGACCGTGACCATACAGTATATTATGTGTCAAAGGCACGTGACGATCAAACAGATTACAGCTAAACTTTCACATACATTTATATACGAACCTATATACTACATACACCTACACAAACGCGCTTCCGATAATGATTAATCCGACTAATTAGACAAGACGTAATTTTTTTTTTTTAGGAATAGGACTCGCACGTGGACGGTTACGTATTATACCTGCAGCATACGTCGATCATAATTAATAATTATCCAGCATTCGTATATATCCGTCGCTTTTGTTTTTCAACGATTTTTTTTCATTTCTTTTCGTTTTTTTCATTTTCTAATTACATCCATCAGCTTTTTGCCACATTACCGATACCATGGCGCCAGACAAGGTCACCAACAACACGTGCTATGGGTATTTATGTACACACACATAATCAATCCAACAAAATTCATCATCGACCATCAAAATGACTTTTTGACAACAACGTAGGTAATGGAAGTAAGAGAGAAAAAAAGGACACATCTATTCTTTCGCCAAGGATGAAATCGACAGCAGTAACCGCATATGAACATGAGGTTGAAGTTCGTAAGGTTATAATTACGCAATAAGATAATCGGTAAAAATTCTCGATTCCATGACTTGGACGGTTCAAAAACAGCAGAATACGGTGCCTAATTTTTCGAATTTAGTAAATTACCATTTGACAAGTTTAATGACACTTGATTCTTGAAGTGATGCGTTTTTTTTCCAAAAAAAATCTGTCACGTTAACTTAACGAAATTCAACTTCATACATGAACTTGTTTTTGGCATAAGGCTAGCCACAATTCGGAGTAGCTGATAGGTGCACAATTATCGCGAAACGTGACTGGTGACTCGTGACTAATGAATCACTGTCCCTCCATCAAGTATGTGAGTATTCTCATAGCTATATGCCAGTGTGGCACTCAGTAATTTTCATTTTCATTGTCTGTGGTGTCTGGAGTCATCATAATCATCACCATCACCATCATCATCATCATAATCATAATCATCATGGTAATCATTGGCAACGGTAGCAACCGAGGATTCGCTCACTAAGCCATACGCACGATCATATATGTATACGCACAATATAATATGGACTGCACACGTGTATCGAGGTTTCGTTTATCGCACAAATCGTGAGTCAGACTCGGTGTGTCTGCCAGTCACCCCATAATGCGGTTGCTTTGTTGCACACGCCTGCAGTTCAAATGCAGTATATTTCATTATTATACTATCACACGAATAAATTCACGCGTTCGATTGTTGGTAGATGAATAAGTGGTGATGGATACATTATCATTGAAACTCGCAAGAACTTAAAAGCGATTGTGCTCTTTATAGCCATTATGCTTTGCACTACATGCTAGAGAAGCATGTATGTACACACTATCAACCTATTATCGCAATACGTATGTACATTGTAATTATTTGCCAAAGACGCGTACTATATACCTATCGCCGGAAGCAATTGGGTAGTACGAACCAACAAACAGACAAACAATAGAAATAAAGGTTTGCTGAATTTTCTACGCAAACATGTACCCCTGCAGGTATACAATAGTGACTAATTGCGAACAACCGAATCAGTCAAAAGGGACGATGGATCATCGCAACGGATGTCATGTTGTCCTGTAAAGATATTTGTTTTCGAATTATGCGTCAGGACGAAATGCAACGAATGACGTGGCTGATTTCTTCACACCTAATTGTGACACGGGATCTTTTTCCTCTTTTGCTTTTACTCATTTTCTTTATTTATCATTCAAGTATCAAGATAATGAGACATCACATCGAACCGCGCCCCCCTCGAAATTGTTTTGAGTTTTGCTTTTTTTTTTTGAAAATCATACGCATAAATTCAACAGTTAGAATTTAGAGTATCGTTTTTAGCAAAAATTCAAAGATCTATTCTACGATTCAAATTTCTATACCTATTCGACGTCAAACGGGTCCATTAACCGCTGATGATTCCTTTCCTATGAAATGGTCACGACAATGAATTTTTTCAACGCTAAATAACCGAACGATAATCTAATCATAGTTAGATTATAATATACTTTGAACTAATTGAATATGTACCTAGAACTAAGCGCGATTGAAGTTTTTTCCATCATATCGTCTATATGCTCCAAGATTAATCTCAATTATGCTGAAAGATTCTGTTTACCACAACTATGCGTATCTATGTACTTATATACATTATGCCATTATATTATGAATAGATAAGAAAAGGCCTTGGTCGTCTAAAGAGCATTGAGAAATAACAATTCGATTTAATGATCGGCACAGAAATTCCATCAAAGTCTCAAATGTGTCTAGGCTTCGAACTATGACGTCACCGTTACGAATAGGTGTACGCGTATAGTATTGCCGATATTCTACGATTGCGATTCCGTTATACCGTTGCATGGAAATTCAAAGAAGAAGAAGAAGAAAAAATGAGGAGAAAGAATGGTTGAGAAAAGAACAAAGAAAAAAAAATGAAAAGGAAAAAATCCCAAGAGAAAAGAGCACAGACATTTTCCAAATAATCAAAACACTCGGCCATGGCAAACATGTTTACTCCGAGATCTGTACGGGTAAATTGACAAGATCGCGCGTTAATCAAAAATAGAATAAGAGAAAAGAAAGTAAAAAACAAGCAAGAAGAAGAAATAGAAAAAAAAAATGAACAACACTCGGTAGTAATAATTGGGTACTGTAAACAAGTAAATTGTTATGAAATCTTGTTACACTGTGTGGATGACTACTCGAATTAATTAATTAATGATCGCGATTCCGCGAAGTCATGTATACATATGTATGTATTGTATATATATGATACATGCATGCGGATCGAGGGGTAAACATCAATACATCGTTCATTCATGTTGAGATTTGGTATAATTCCTTTAACCTCAGAGCGACTTCTCTCATATTTAAAATTTGTAAATAAAAACATAATGTGTATACGAAGTTGTCGTGGATCGAGGGAATCGCTTCTCTTCTCATCTCTCTCTCTTTCTCTCTCTGTCTATCTATTTTTTGTGTAAACACGTGATAATGTGTTTGGAGATAATTCTCAAGTTTCGAACGGTACAATGCCTACACGCTGTGAAGATAAGACGCTTGTAGGCTCAGGAGCTGTGTGTCCAACATTCCTTTTCCTTACATTAGCCTTTGGCTGTCGAAGTGAGATGAAATCTTGAAAATTGGAGATGAAATCTTGAAAATTTTAAAGCAATTTTGAGAAAAATGGATGGCATTGGCACTCAAATCGTAATTGATGTACCAAAGTTTGAAATTTTCTTATCAAACAGAAGCTATATACTCAATTTTCTATATCTTCGGCAATATCAACTTAACGTTTCTCCTCAATTCAGTGCATTATACTCATCAAGTTTTTGTTTTTGTTTCATGCATTGTGGGTACGCTGAAGATGATTTCGATGAAAATTCCTTGAAGAGAATCCAAAAGAAGAGAGTCGAAAAAATCATTAGGGTTTTTAGAAATTTGACCACGATTCGTGAAGAATTTCCAACAAAATTGAAAAATGGGTCAGTATAATTTTCGAGACACATATTCGTTCTTCCATTGTGGGTTATATAGGAGTTGGGATCATAGAATTCAGATAATCGCAGATAAAAAATCGAATTGAGAGCAATGATCATAATTATACCAGGAATGAAGCGAGCGTGTCGAGAGTAACGTTATCACACATAATATGCACTGGGTGACATTCTAAACAGTCATGAGGATCTAACAGTCATTGCATATTGCTGGTATATCTAGCTGCATGATGTAAGCCTTCACTCAATTTCAATCATCATCGATAATTGGTAAATCCAACGCCAATGCATCCAGCACAGCTGCTAATACACCGTGATAAGAATGAATCCGAAGACGTTATCGAGGGTTGGTTATTATACATTGAGGACTTGAAATTCTCGAGAGCTCCAAAAGATCTTTTTTCATCGACAGGCAGTTTCATCATTCGGTAGCTTTAGCTCAACGATCTTCCGAACCAGGTGAAATGTTGAAAATCTTGCGGTTTGTCAATTTGACATACTACTCGAGGATAGTTTGCCAATCTGACACTATATTTGAGGTTAGTTTGTCAATCTGACACTATTTGAGATTAATTTGACATTGCGAAAAATTCCACGTCAAATTAGCAGTACCTAATCAATTTTGACGCGATAATTTTGAACAGTGTATCTCATAGTCAAACAAAGCCCAGAATTAATCGATGAGTCATCTTGTTCCATATAGTCGAATGCAGACCAATTTGGTAATTGAAAGAAAGGCAGTTATCGCAGTGCTTTGATTTCCGATTTTGTGGTTTCAAATGCCCTGAGAGCTCATGATCGAAACCTCATGAAAAATTACCAGGCCTCGGTATCTGTTTTTAAATGGATCAGTAGCACAGAAGCCTTCTGACTTCAACGTTTTCAATAACGTCTTTTCATCGCATCTGGACCCTAAATATTGTTCGCTAAAGAATTTTCTGTATATAGGATGAACAGACCCTGAAACGTCAATATATGTTCAACGGAATGGCACTGCGAGTGAAAGAAGCATCTGAAATTGATGATTTGGTCGCGAAAAAAAAAAAACCAACGAAAGTTGATAATTCGAGTAACTTTGGCAACAACAAAACGGCTTTCTGCTCATCTCACCGAGACTCTTTTCTGGATGACAAAATTGAAAATGGGTATAATAATCCGAGATCCCATCACCGGTGTGTCTAAATTCGTATGAGGACTTGAATGGCTGAAACTCTGAAAGGTAACTTTGGAAAGGATCATTCCATGATCGCGCGCGAATAAAATGGCTCTCGAGTCTGTCTCGAGTGGTAAAACAGAGAGATACATTAAGCGGCATCCTCTGATGCACCGGACGATGTAATAATACAAATATTCGACTCACCCCCGATTACGGTACCAAAAAAGTGTTCTTCAAACCGCATGATGTTTGCGGGTGAGGAAGGCTGGGGACCCTCCACTATACTCGAAAACCACTCTTCGAAAAAATCGTACAAACTTGATGATTCGAACGTTCGCAAGTTTCCGACTTTCGATTCCAGGCCACTTTTTTTATTTTCAGTTCCACGCTGGTTTGATTATAGGAAATATAGACCAACGCCGATCGCACACCAACCCGCAACGATCTATCACCAAAGACGGAAGAAGACTGTAGGTAGGTATATACGGTATATTATGAGTGATGATGGTCGCCTGAGGTGACCAATATTCGACGCTTAACTCTGCGCGGACACTAGCTTCATTGCCTCAGGAGTTTCGGTTTTGAAAGATGGTAAATAGGTGTAGTGGGGGGACTGGGGGCAGCCCATGCCAGTTTAAACTGATAATCTAATCTCGGTTGGCAGCAGCCTGGGAGAAGTGTAATATATATGAGAGGGAGAAAGATCCAGCCTCGGATCGTCGAGACTGACAGATGATTATTAATTATTGATATCGTTATTTAACCGCTGAAGAATTGCATCAGAATCAAGTTTTTGCGTTCAGTTTCTTTGCTCTGGGTTCATGAAAGTCATAAAATACCAAAAAGTGGCTTACTCTAACGTTTTCACTAATTTTTTATTTAAACAAATCATTTTTTTCTCTTCTCTTTTCCGGGTTTACAGCGCCAATATTATACTTTAGTATATTTCACACCGTATTTATTAATTATACACGCGTCTCGTCGCCTTTGAAATATACAGACGGTCTCTAACGTTGTGCTTCGGTGTGCCCCGAGGCTAGGTTCTTCATGTGACAAAACTGTCATCAACATCGATGTATCTTTTGGTTAAAGCATTGCGTATACGGTTTGCGGTGATGATATATATGCCTGTGGGGTCGGAGAGGCAGATATTTTTCTATACGGTATAAAATCGTTTCGTATATATACGATGTCAAATGTCACATGACTGTTCTATGTATAGATTTTTGTCGCGATTATAAATCTGCGAATAAATCATTTCGCGCTTAGAAAAATCCTTTCTCATATACACACGTGATAGAATAATTAGCATATGTACAATCTAATTACCTGTTACCTGTTACCGATTAGTACTTGTATAGTAGTGAGAATGTCTGATACCTAAAAAATTTCTATCACCTCTTTTAGTTGCTCCGTTGGTCTAATGATAATAAAAAAAAATCACTAAAACCGACGATATCCCACACAATTTTAGAACCTTGATTTTTCATACTCACGATTGTCGATATAGTACATTTAAAATAATCGGTATTCCGAAAGAATTTCATTATTTCAATGAATTTTTACAACGAACGTACGATAGAAGAAATAAAAACGGTAAAAATCCATTTAGAAAATTGTAGCCTAGTGCAGATTTTTTTGATTGTCCTATATGTCTTTTAATGAAAATTTGACGGATTGTTACGAGAAGTACGATATTTTTTCTATAAATATTGATAGAAATTTCGTGAGTACATATCGGTGGAGCATTTCGATCGTAATATGTCTTCCGAATTGAATAAGAAACATAAAAATTATGTTTAGCACGGAAATATAAGCCTATATAACCTGGAAGTATGATTCCACATACCTAGTTGTATGTATGTACGTAAAGGTAGATAAAAAATTACAAACAAAAAAAGAGGAAGAAAAAGGAATCAAAAATCATACTTGGGGTTATTAATTGCTTGCTTAAGAAGTTTGCATTAATTTGTAAGCCGAGGCCTGACATATACATATTACACCTATGTACCGACTATACATTATATACTTAAATATATACGCGTATAGGTACAAAATATTAATTTACAGAATTGCGAGAATGGTTTAAAACGGGGGATAAAAAGGTGCCCATGTATATAAAATAGATATATATATATATACGTACATATATGTACCTACGCACGGGTTGAAATTTTATTTAAAAACTCAACTCCTTTATTAGATATACCGGTGTGTATATATTATATTCATCTAAGACAAGTCGCACTAACGATCGCCGACTTGTATACATGCAAATATAATTAATAAATAAAATTAATGATCCCTGTACAGGTGCCGCGTGGAGGTATATCATGTATATATATATACATCATAAAAGCAGTGTCTTCGTGATTATTATTATTTTTTTTTTCTTTTTTTTTTCATAACTTGAGTTATTTACGCTGTACAGACGGCACTGAGGAGCAGAAATATATTATAGTCAAGCAATGCGATATAATTATTTTTCTAATAATTACGAAGTTTATTGCGAACAGATTTTTATTCACCATTATTTTTACTGATATTATTATTATTGTTGTTATTATTATTATTATTATTATTATTATTATTATTATTATTATTATTATTATTATTATTATTATTATTATTATTATTATTATTATTATTATTATTATTATTATTATTATTATTATTATTATTATTATTATTATTATTATTATTATTATTATTATTATTATTATTATTATAGTTAATGCGATGATGAAGTTATAATATTTGTTTGTATGTAATTATTGCTGCAAGTTATATACATATAAATGTAGACTGAAATAGAATGCGTGTCACTGAGTCTACAAAACAGCCAATTAATTGATCACTTTGTTTAATTTGCTATAATTAAAGTTATATGTTAAAAGTTGGATAGGTCATGGAGATATTATATACAAATCGCGCGCGTGTATCCATGGATTCGATTGCCGATAAAATCTGGAATTCGAAAGAGTAAGAAATATCTGCTATAATATACCTATGCGGGTGAATTATTTTTAACACACGAGCTGTATTGATTACCTAAAATATAACCGTGTAGAAAAAATCCAGAGAAAAAAAAAAGAAAGAAAAATGATCTATCTTGACGTTTGTCTCACGGATTGATACTTTAGTGTTTCGGCGAATAAGGTGTGATTGGATATATTCAAATTGTACAAAACTCGTCAATCCAGTTACTTTTTATTTCAGTTTTTTTTTTTTTTTTAACGATATAAAATTTACGACAAGATGTATGGATATATAGAAACATGATAAATGAGAAGAGATCAACGTTACGCAATATATTGTACGATTTTGCATATCGTCATATGAGAAATTTGAATTTTGCAATCTGAAAACCAGCGGTATAAACTCAAAAATGTCAAATGAAACGAAACATGGAGAGAAATTGGGTAAAAATGGTCGAATAAAAACGAAAAATAAAATTTTTTTCAGACGAGCAAAGTATCGATAATCCAGTGAAAAAAAATCCAATTGAGGATTAGATACGCGATAGGTCTGGCCTGCAGAAAATTGAACCTTCAAATTGTATGATTGGCTACTTTAGAGCACCGAACTGTAATTTTACAGGCATAATGAACGAATTCAAAGAAACGAGACATGGATATATACGTACAGCATTACGATTTATTTTATTTTTTTGTCCAATATAAAACATAGGCGACTCTTTCGGTGATTTGTATGGATAATTCCATTTTCGTGATTCGTCTAGAAAGAGCTATACATATATTTCGCTGAGCGGTATAGGTAATCATAAACAGTAATAAAACTCGACTATACATACATGATGTATGATAATATGTAGCGAACTCTTGACTAAACGTGCGCAAACCGTGAATTGATGGAATGAAAGTCTTCGAAGCGACAAAAAAATCAAGAAAAAAACCCAGAAAAAACCGTTTTCTTTTTTGCTAAAAAAAAAAACACGCAGAAACCTTTTAACCAATGTAAGTCTGCGATCATAAACGAGACGCTTCGACAATATCCAACTGATTAAATGAAGCATAAACTGTGCAAAATCTGAAGAATATTTAATATTTCACGGCGTCCTTGAATATCGCGGTATGGTATATCCTCACAGTAATATATTAAGGGAGATAAAATAGTAATTTTATACATGGATTTCAACGAGGATGAGACGAGTTAAAAATATTCCATGTAAGTGCGGTTGATGGGTTCTGCGTTCGGATCTTAGCCGCAGAAATGTTCCAGCCCAGGTATGTCGCGGTTGGGAAAATTTAAGGTGGTCTAAAATCAATTTCTTCAGTTGAAAAAATTTCCAGAATATACAAAGTGTCCCATTACTTGAGTACGAAAAATTAGGAAATCCCATTTTTCGGACGAGTCAGTTGCAAAGTTATTGATGAGCAAGGAGTATTCAATTTTTCGACTCAATCTTCATCGGCAATTTTTCGAATCTAATTTTCCATCCGCTTGATGAATGACAATTGATTTTGGACCAATATGTTGACAATTTATCGAAATTTGTGACGAAATCGAAATATTTCTTCGGATATGGAGATTTTACAAATTCGAACCTCTGGGCAGCTACTGCGTCTCTCGTTATCAGCAAATAAAACAAGAAGTCGATAAATAATGGGGATCAAACTTGGTGCCTGCAGTATTCGAATCGATCATAATTGTTTTACAACTTGTGATAATCTCGGAGATACGATTCTGGTTATCTCTTATCGCCGTTCTATAGCCCAGGGATTAAGATGTATTTTCGCAAGGCCCATGTCAATGTCAATAAATTAAATTTATACATTATATGTATATGTATGTACAAATGAACCTCCATCGCACGTGATGTACTTATGTATAATTAACTGACAGTGGATGAGGAAGACTGATCGCATACATCAGAAAGAAAAAGTCGCAGGTGTGTACCTAGGGGTGGGATTCAAGTTCCGAATTCAAAAAGTTCAGAACGGTTAAAATTCCTAATTTATTTGATACGCGATTTTGAGTTTCTAAAAACGTTAGAGTTCAGAGCTAGAAATTTTGGAAGGTGGAGATGCAGACAGCTCAAAGATCCAAAAGATAAAAACTCAGAGGTCCAAAAATCGGCAAATTTAAGGGAAGTTCGTGACAATGCTGTGAAATAAACGACGTTGTATCTCGCAAATTCCGAAATTCGGAGTTTTGGCCTTTCGGATCTTTAGCTTTCGGAATTTTGAACCTCCGGTGTTTTTCCATTGGGAGTTTTTCAAATTGGCTGCGTAGACTTTCGGGGAAATAATCTTTCTGAAAACTCCGAGTCGCTAGTAGAAAAATTCAGAATTTTCACATTTCGCAACTTTGAAAATTACAAATTCGAATCCCGCCCCTGTACCTTCACACCTGCAGCTAATTATTTTAAAACTAATTTGACAGATTTCGCTCGACGTAGGTCAGGATTACGAGTTTATTTTCGTGATTAGATACCGCTTCATTCCACGTACATACATTATGTGCGATTATAAAACATGATTCACTATAATCCTTTCGCAAAATTACTTATAAACGGGATTTACTTATATAAACAGGAAATCAGTACGGTTCCCACGGTTAGAAATGTCAAAAATATGCCTTCAGCCTGTCGCATTTACTCGGAAAGAATCACGCGATCCGTTTTCCGCACGAAATTGTACCTTCTTTCGATTTAAAAAATCGCTTTAATTTTTCTGTTGAAAAATTAGTTAGTTAGTTAATTTGGCTGATCATGATTGAACAGACCTACAACGTCTCGCCCACTATCAAATCCACTATCGCGAAATTTAGATATTGGAAAAGTCTGACCTATAATTTCAGTGTGATCAGCGATCCAAAAAATCCCCGGATATTAAGTTTCGAGAATTATAAGGGCAAGGAAAAAACGGACGCTTCTCTCAGCTAACGAGCTGAAGAATCAATTGACATCAATTGAAAATTCCATCCAGCTGAAACTGGAGCGAGATCTATCGATCAAACCCGCAAGATCGTTGAAAACCATTGGTCCATTCCCAATATATCATCGATTGAAATCACTTTCGCAAAATTTTGATTCCTGAATAACTCCAAAACAGCATAATTGATCAATTGGAACTGATCCGATGGTTTCCAAGTTATAAAAAATCGCATCGATCGAGACTAAAATGGTAAAAATTCGTTCATTACTTCGCAAGATATGATTGGACAAAAATTCGATCATCACAGACACCTGAACGTCCATCTGAAAATGATCAGAAATGATTCCATGGCCCTGAAAACCTGGAACCTCGATGAAACGGGACTTTTAGTTTTCCGGGGTGTTTGTGATGACTTCCTTTCATCCAAGGAAGACCATAGCTATAATTGCCAGACGAAATCCCTCAGGAATGATTCCTCGACATGAATTGCTCATAGTCCAGACCTCGAAATGATATTAGAACGAGTGGAGACGAGCGCCTAGATTGATAAAGGCTTGGTATGATAAAAAGGTAAAAGTCAGTGGCTAGTTCAGTCTGCGGATGCAACCCAGTGGCTATAGTTTCTGACCACGATGATGATCGTGAGCTGGTGGCAGTGTACAAGTGTATAATGTCCATACACACGACCACAGTGTCTATCCGGGATCCCATCGACCTGCGGGGTTATCGTCTGACCTCTTCACATCGTCGGTTTACTTCTGCACCATACGTTGAGCTTATAACTTACACGAGTTTATTATAAGCTCGAACGGCACTCGACGACACCCGCATTATTACAAACGAATACAAGATGCGAGTCTTAAGCTCGAAGCTTGGAGCTTTCCATTGATCATCCGCAAGCCATGTAACACGCGTTAAAAGCGTGTTTCACTTCGACCTGCAGACGTGGACCCTGACGATTTTTGATTTTTTTTCTCCTTCGAGTATGGTGTAAGCAAGGGGAAAAAATGAACGTTTAAATTTTTTCAGATTTTTTGGACCCCTGGTTTAAAAGTTGATTCATTTTCGGACAGACACGTGTTTGGAAGTCTGTTAGTCATGCGAATGAAAAAGTTTGCCAATAATATGAAGTGACAGAAGCTCATTTTTTGAGAATTTCTCAATAATTGTGGATGCTATTTTTTCGACAAAGCATTCTTAATTTGGGATTTTACACTGTGCTATAGCCGTGATTGATTTATCTTAAATTTTCGCCATAAATTCTTTGCGAAGATACCAAATTTTTTGAAACTATGCCGGAAGTGCTACTAGCTCTGGTTTGGATGCCAGAATTTAATAAATTTTGAACAAACGTTTCCATCATGCCGAACGTCAGCCGCATATAAAAACCCGGTTGATTTTCTGATTAATGCGTTGATCACGACTAATCGGTGCGAGTATCACGGGCTCCGGGGACCTAGCAAGAGATAAACGTATATCATATGAATTAGGAATAGATAGGGCGTCCATGATTATTTCGAGACACATTTTCAGCCGCATAATTAGTGTCGAAACCGCACGGCTAATTCTTGTAGTTGAGAAATAGACGGCATTCGCGTGTGTTATATGATATTTTGTGTTTGAGTCAACCGTATCGTAGCTGATTTTATTTCAAACACTCTTGACATCGAGGTCGTTGCTAAAATACCATTTAGTAACTTATTTCTATAGAACCTGTTCCCTCCGAGATCCCTTTTTTATTTTATTCTAGTTATTTTTTTTTTTTCACTTTCATCAGTTCTAACAGCTCTCATAATAAATTTCTCAATTTTTGTTACTGGTATATCATAATCTGAACATGAGAACTCATCATCCTCTTTGATGATTTTAGGTTTCTAAAACGATTCAGAATTGAGCGGAGAATAATTGACCATCAATCATAATTCTTTTCTTTCTCACCGTTCAATTCAGATTTTATGACTTTCTCCGACCGAACCAGTCGGTTGATCTTGAGGCGATATGGTACAACTCGCGTTGAACCTAACCTAATTAACATAATAAATATCAATCTGACTGGAACTCTATTCCTTTTTTTCAAATGGTGAAATACTTAGCCAGTTTCTGCCGCAGTGAAGCATTGATCTCATGAGTTTCATTCCGGTAGGTTGTATAGTTTGGAAGAAACTACGAATCCCATTCTCGAGGTGATGACAATTGGTAATCATAGAATCCCGAACATAGTCACTTGGCACCTTACGGCAATATGGAAGTCTGTTCGAAATTCCATGATTACCAATTGTCGTCACCTAGAAAACGCGAATCGTACTTTCTCGACGACTAGCCACCCGATCCGAACGAACCCTCGACGAATGAATTGAGTTTTTTGGCAGAAAATGGCTGAGTATGTCACTTTATAAAAAAAAAACAAAAAAAAACTGATAGGGTTCCAGTAAAATTGATGTTTTTCATATAAGCTAGGTTAAGTTGGAAGTGATCTTTGATGGCGATTTTTCTTTGTTAAAAAACAATTAGCTACAACCCTGCCAAGTTTCAAATTTCTCCATCCAACTGTGTTTCAGAAAACCGGACGTATTGATTTCGGACAGACGGATCAATGCATGTTCAAAATTTTGCGTGACGTGAGCTGAAGAATTGAAACGATTCTGAAACGAAACCGTTACTTTTTTATTCCATACCTACATTACATACGAAGAGTAGAAATCTGAATACGAACGGATCTAGTTTGGCTGTTAAATCCTTGAAACTGGTTGAAGTCTGGTCAATTTCCGACTGCTTAATATGAAGTTAATGAGCTGTTGTATAGGCATAAATATATACCACTACGTAATGCACAATCTCTGATCGTGCGAGTGTCCCTGATGACTAGTTTTTGCCTAAACCAGTATTGCGAGATTAGTACAGAATACCGCAGATTTCGTAAGGTTTCGTTCATATAATGTACCTACAACATATATATACCCTGAGCTGTCTTGATGACATATATACATATTGTAATCCTGCTCAAAATTCCGATAGTCATCTCAAACGATATAATATAATATATAAATGAGGAAAAGTGTATCTATCGCAGAAATGTGGAATCGGTAGTACCTATACTACTGTCTGCAGATTCGATTTATCAGTTTCCATGCAAATTGGATGTATAATTCATCACGATCTTGTATTGTATATATATGTATATGTAATATTCTTGAATTGCATATTCCATCCTCGTACAGTTTTTTTGAAACTTTTTTCCCTCTCCATTTCACATGTGTCTTTTTTCGCCATTTTTTCGATCGTTTAATGTACCTCGACGTATTGCTCATCATCATTTTTGTCGTATGTTCTCAACGCATTTCTGTTGAAATCTGAAGAAACTATCGAGCCCAACTGCTGTGAACTGAAAGGATCATATTGACAAGTGTTACAACTCGATTGCGGTATAGATATGTAAAGCCATTTCGATAAAAATGAATTCGCATTAATAAATCACTGATTGAACGACACGTTTTATACACAGCCATATATTGACTGGATGCATCTGTCACCCGACTGGTTTGTCACACTTGCTCAAACGCCACATCATATAGTGTCTTTAATTATATCTTCAGGTAAGAAGCTGCAGGTAAAGTATGTCAGGTTTTATAGGCCTGTGTACTAAACGTGTGGTCGATTCCGTCACTAACTAAGTGACAATAAAATGATGAGGAAAAAAAATTACATACAACGTCGTTTATTCTACAGCATTGTCACGAGCTTCTCTTAGATTTGCGGATTTTTTGAGTTTCTGAGTTTTAACTTCCGGATCTTTGAGCTGTCTGCACTTCGACCTTTCGGAATTTCCAATTGTTTTATATATTGAGTAACGAATGCACGCAGTATACACATACGTACATAAGTATGAACGCATATTAAACCTATAACATATAATCTATACTATGTCAAGTTGCATATCGCATTGCTACCAACCGCAACTATAAGCTAAATGTACTTATTGTTAATGTTATATGTATATTTAAGATTATTTATTCTTTTGTTATACCATTCACGTTCTTTCCTATATTGGTATGAACCTATACTCTAGACTTCCTTCATATGCAAATCTCCGCAGTAAACTCCTAAACTAAATCTATGTTCCTAAAAGTACATGTGTCCATCATATATTATCGGTATGTATACACCGGACTCTTTCAATTTTTCTCAAATTTTGCCCACGAAGCAGAAGGTCGTCGGAAAAGACTCCCTGAATTATTTCAGAATTTTTGCCGACCAACTGGCCGACTGGCTGCAAACGTTTGCAAATGTTTCAAAAGTTAAATTTTCACATCTTCCAAAGATGAATATTGGCGCATTGAAATACGGAATCACAAAAGTGTTATACATACATCATTTTTAAAGTAATTTCTCATTTCATCGGACTGTATGTGGATATATTTTCGGAAATGTGTTCCCTAGGGTGAATTTTCTTTTCTTTCCCCTCACATTGTTACTCTTCATGTCGTAGATGAGTCCTGTAAACGACATCTTGGGACCAGACGGGGAATGATCATAGGATACGAATTTTTTTGTAGGTCAAGAAACACGTAAACTTGGAAATATTTAGTCGTTCTCAAGAACGTCGGGTTTATTCATTTCAGACAGTCAGATGGTCAAACCTGCGTCTAGATCATGTGCGGTGAAATACAGTATGGTATAAATGTACGACCTATTGATGGGCTTGTTAATAAGCGATAAATGTAAGCGATAATTCTGCAACAAGTTGTGAAAACGGTGCTGTATAGGTGCAGGCCATCGGGTATTATGTTCAGTAAAGAATTACAATGAATGCGAACGGTTTACCTTAATGAGCAATAACCACAAGCGATTGAAGTACTAAACATGTCTTCGGTTATTACAATTACCGAGAGGCTAAAAAAGTGTGAAATAAAACGAAGGGTCACGGTCAACGGTAAATTACATGGATTTGCATGTACGACATCAACTACTATCGTCAACGGAGTACCTGGAATGGAATAACTCTTCTATCCATATAAGTCTGTATTTATTCAAGTGTGTGGCGCACTGCAGGAGGATGCGTTTTTTTACTTTGAAACGCGCTTAGCTAATTCATCGTCAAACATTTATCTAGTCGCGAACAGCACAGAGCACCTGTCCCGATTCTAGACTATGATTGAATAGACTGCAGGTTCGCAACGATTTGCATTTTCGTCATTTCAGGATCGGTTTTCGACCACGTACCGATTATTCACATCGGAAGAAAGAAACCGAGAAGGAAAATTATTCTTCCTAAACTCGTGTACCGTGACTAGAATTTTTCTTATTGATGTACGGAATTGATTCACAAGAATATAGGAAGCAATCATCACAGATAAAAACCAGGAATCAATTTCGGAAATCCTTTTCCTGAGGAAGCGTAAAAAAATTCATCATTCGCTCTCGCTGGCTTATATACGTCGTTTTTGAACGAATCAATTATCATTACTTATTGTAAGTTGATCGGGAAAATACTGAAAGTTCGGAATACCTGCAGCCATATATATGTTTTACTAGAGATAGTAAGGAGTATGAAAAAAATTGTCGATCAAAAAATGTGTCGGTATTTTTGGTTGGCAATAGGATTTTGTCTTGAAAATCGTCTAGATCTATAATTTTCACAACCGGACCATTTCTTAGTTTTTTTTTTTTTTCGCTTCAGCCATCGGTTCACTGGCCTGCGTGTAAAAAGTATAGGTATTGGTTTTGTGTCTTGAAGTAGAGACGAGGACTGAAACATCTATACAATCATTGAGAGCAGAATCAACAGACGAATTCATGAAGTGGGTAAATTTTGGAGACTCATAGCTTGCCAACCGATTATTCAAATCAATCGGAGTTTAGTTTGTTCAAAAGTGTATAGATCGAGTTCAATTTGCATATTTTTTTCACCAGAATCAATGAACAGGAAGCATTGTTATCGATACTAACGTCAGCCACTTTGCTCCGTGACATTTTCGCGGAATGCCCGTATGTAATTTTTTCAGGTAATCGAGTGGATTTTTCAAACCCGATAGGCAACGGTCTTTGCCACGGTCTGATTCTACTTCCCTTAATTGTTGCCAAAAAATTCAAATCAATTCAAAAAATTCAAATTCAATTTTCCGTCCAAGCACTACGGCTAATCACCGAACAGAAAATAAAATTGACAATTCGCGAAAAAAACTAGCGTCGTCGAAGAAAGCATCATGTACTGCAGTGTTTTCAAAATCCATTTTCATTTTTGGCTTCACATCGACGCGAAATATTATAGACGTTACGTTATTCTAACCACAAAATGGCTTCTGTTGATCTAGATTCTGGTTGACAAGATGTATAAAGTGAATAAAATCAACCTTGATCGAAAATCAAACGGTTGGTCATCGAGTTAGAAAATGCCTAAAATTCGCCCACTTAATTTGCAGCTCGTAAATATTTTTGTATGGTATACTTTCGGGGTGAATCCGCGAAAACAGATGAGAGAAATTTAAGCCCATAGATTAATTTTCGGTTCCTAATACTTGGGCAACTTAAACTATATATATAATGTAGATAATATGGCTTATCTATACCTATCGGTAGCTTGAGGACATATTGACGGAGCATGACGCGGCCGAGTGTATCGAGTATATAGAGGTTTGTTTTTGGCCTACTGTTACCATTTACCATAATACACTGTGGATTCTCGTTATAGTGGCTTACAATATACTTACTGTCGTCTGTCGCACTTCGTGCGTCGTGCGTCGTGCGCTTCTCGGTTGGTAGATATTCGATAATTGCTTTTGCTTGACATACCTAATCGGACATACCTAAGCTATCGAAAGGAAAACAAGACTCGTATAGCTGGACATCGAGAATGCAAGCGTCGCTATACCTATACATATGTATGTCTAAGCTGTTTGAACGCTGACAATTTGTACTAATATTGAAATTTTCTTAGAACACAAAATAATCCAAAGCTAGTGAAAATAGTTCTGCGGATTTCCCCCAATTATTTTCACGGAAATTTTCACTCTTCTTGTACTCACAGGTTTTCATATAGGACATATATATTTGAAATGGTCATTTTTTTTCTATTGTTCATCATGTACGGGATAAAGACTAATTCCGACTAATAATTGCTGACTCTTTCACTCTTCGAAACTTTATAGAAAATGAATAAGCTCGGTGTCCTGGAACGCGGCCAGGCGGAAAATACGAAAACTTAGTGGATTATAGTCTGTCTCTTGATGATGAAAAATTGCCATGGCTCACTTAAGATCGACCGAGTGGTTCAACCGCAGGAAATCAGGCCGTCTAAATTGCAAGGAAACAGAATATAGGAAGGTGATGACAGATCCAGAGCAAACTGTTAGTCAATTATGTTGAGAGGCTATACGATAATTTTCAGGATTTGGAATAAATTTCCACCAGCGATTATATGCATGATCCTTTTTAACGCTTGATCGTGGCCACACCTCTGTAGAATAACTTCAAAACATGGGAAGTTGCTATAATCAATCCAAAAATTAAAAGTCGAGTTTCCACCAGATCTTCTCCTCTTCAGGTCCAGAGAATCACGTCTGACCTGCAGTTTTGGATTGACGTCCGGATGTGTGATAAATTTCATGTTCGATGATATCTTGAGAATGATTCAATGGATTTCAATGATTTTCGTCTCAATCGATGCGGTTTTTCGTGACTCAGAGCTGATTAGATTTTGGATTCAATCCGTCGACTAGTTTTTGAGTAACTGAGCGAATCAAAAAGCCAAAATCATTGCAAACAGTCATCATATACCGAGAACCAATCAACGGATTTTGATGATTTCGATCATCATCAAAAGCATTTGCTCCAACTTAAAAAATGACTGAATTTTGAAATAGATCGATGAAGTAGTTAAGTGTTGTTCGAACTCGAAAGATTTGCCTGGAAAATTTCAGGACTGGCCCATCATGGTCAACCGATTCCCCAGCTTATTACGTAAAGTTATTCGAGTAGTGTTTTCATATTGTTCTTCTTCGAACAAATAAAGTCCAAAAGTGGCTAAATGATATAATATCCAATTGTATACGATAAGATGAAGAGGCTTGTTTTTTTCCTCGTCAACGAGGATGGACGCTTGAAGCGCACGATTTCCTTTAACATATATCCTCATCCTGCACAAATTAGATATACATACATAAATAATTTGGTCTCCGCTCGCAGAATGTCGTCAATGTAAATTAGACTCAGAAGTACACCTGTATACATACAGGTACCTACATACATAAGATCTCCGAGTGAATCGTGCGGATGAATGCGTATAGTTACGTAATAATATAGAATCTCTGTCCACCTTTATATATAGGATACATATATTATATACTCATATATCCATACATACCTATGTGCGTAAACTATGCAGATATATTTAACGACTAGCGACCTTGGCCTTGGCCTAGACCTTGAAGTCATTTCCACCGAAATTTCAAGCCCAATTATTCATACCAGTTGCTAAATTTCTCACGATTTCAATCGTTTATATAATTATAAATGTATAATGTTCCAATGGGTATAAAATATAGGTAATTCGGTATGCATGTAATTGACAATACTGCGATGATCAATACGAATTTCTATTTCCTTGTGTTTATCGTCGTCTTTCCCTCATATGTACTTGAATAATTAATTATTACACAGGCTGCAGCTCTCCGCTGCCATTTTGGTTTTCAGAAGTGGCTGCTACCAATGCGCTATCGTTGCATGACTTGAGGCTCGACGACGACGATGATGATGATGATGATGATGATGATGATGATGATGATGACGATGGCGACTGACGGCAGATGTTCAAGTATCCGCTTACGTGTATATTATACGATTGTTTGTTTAACTTTATGTAATATCTTCTCCAGCTCGCATCTTGTCCCTGGTCAAATTGACGGCTATTTGCTAATATGCCAAGAAGATGCGACCGCGAAGACTCGCATATTTTCTGCAAGCTCCGCAAACACGCAAAGTTATAAATTATTCAAATTTTTGCCACTCCGAAAAATCGCGAATTCGTTAAATATCCAACATACGTATACTGCAGTAGCGGAACTCAAAATAGCTTCTATACATATTTTTATTTCAAATCTTACATTTGTTCCGGATCGTTTTGAACTACAGAAAATATGAATTCTTCAGAATGATGTGGGATGAATACTGATTCCAAGTAGAAAAGACTAAGTATCCTCGAAACTATATACGAATTAATAGATTTTTTGATCCAACTTTTTCTGCCAAAATTGCAGACCGAATATAATTGTGGCTTTGATCGTTTCAGAGGAATCATGGCGATGGGATGTCATATTTGATGACTGAGAACGTCTTCTTCTCAGAGTATCTCCCTAATTCACGGATCTCCCGGAACTCGGAAGTATGTGTCCGCAAGAAGTATGTCGAAAATCTAATTTATTTTTTCCTACCCTCATGATGCTGGATAACTTTAACATTTCTTATCTAATTTTCAGATTCAACATAACATTCTATCACAACTTATTCTATCTTAATAGTTTCTGGTAGTATTTTCAGTTAAAAACGGAGTAAAAATTGCTATACCCTATTCTGAAATCTCTATAATCAATTTTTCGAAAGGGATTTTCATTTTCTTGATTGATCTGAATTGTTTGAGGTTAAAAATGAGTGCAATATCGTTGTGCATGGGGTATACGTTATCGTGACATCATACTTATAACAGCATAATATAAATTCCTTTTCTGCATGTGTATTATAAATAATTAGAGAGATATGAATTTGGTCAGGGGTTCGTCGATTTAAAGCCCTTTTTTTTAGTCTGTCTGTACCGACGTGTAAAAAGTGAGTTTCCGTCGATGCGCACCATATAATAGAAAATTAGCATTCAATGCGAACCGCCTGCATTTAGGCAATTCGAACATCATCTGATGGTTTCTATTTTCGCCTTGCTCAATCTGATTGGCGCAGAAGAAAGAAGAAAAACCATCGAACGATGTCTGAATTGCCTAAATGCAGGCGATTTTCCAATTCCCATGGTGGGTATCCATTGAAACTTCTGGTATATGAAAAATTTCGCCAATAATTGGATTCAGTTCTGTGTTTTCGATGCAAAAAAAGAAAAGAAAAAGAAAACATGTAAAACACAAGAACAACAACAACAACGTGTCGTTTTCCTCCAGCACAAGGAATGCTATACAAACTCTGCCGGAAGTGACGTGTAGAGGTACCGAAAACGAAAACAAAAAAAGAAACAACAAAAATGAATAGCCGAATAAAATAAAAAAAAACAAAAAAACAGAAAATCGAACAGACTTTTCAAAACAACATTTCGCAACGAGTTTTTTTTTTCAAGATTTATTTTTATCCTTTACATAAAATACACCGAAAATATACACTGGTTTGAGTATACGAAGCTCGGGAATTGTATTTAATTTAATTTAATTTAATTTAAGGCAGACATGAATAAATAGTACATGTATGCAAGCCCGCGTAAAATTTTTGAATTTCAAATCGCGTGCGGCATACAGCTATATGTATAGCTGATGAGTATAGGTACAGGTATAGGTATACTATACATGCGTATACTTATGTATAATATACCGTATACGATTGAAACAGGAGTGTAATATGTATAGTGTATGTCTCGGAAACTCACCGTCACCGGAACCGGAAGCGAAAGAGGAATATGAATGATGGGTTCCCGGGGGTCGAAGAATATCGGCGTCTCTATGAGGCAAAAGCTCGTGTATCACATGACCGTCCATCTTCATCAAATCGCTTTTTTCATCCCTAATTGTCTCTGCAGGTCCTCCGACCCGGCTGTCGAAAGATAGCGAAATTGAAGATACTGCAGGGGCTGCAAGCTTTCTGCTTGCGTACATCATCGTGTATTAGCTCCAGCTATATTATCAAGCTTCGCAAGGTTTTCAAACAAAGCGCGCGCTTTTCTGATTAATTATTATTATCTCATCGTTATTATAATATAGGAATGTTTGTAACTATGGATCTTTTACATATACGAACTACTTTTGCGCACATATTGTATTACATGCATGGGAATATATATTCATATATTACATGTATACGTATCATCCTCACCCGTACACATATACCCACGTACATATATGTATAATAACGTCGATTTATAATTATTTATGCGCAGAACTTTCCCGTAAACAACACGCATAACCGACCCTCTCTGTCGGGATTATTCCACTCGATCATGCAGCCACTCGCGAGTTCGATTCGTTCCCTTGGAAATTGTTGAGGAATTTGAAAATCGATGTTTTTTTATTTTTTATTTTTTATTTTTTATTATTATTTATTGATAATGTCTTTTATCGGCTGATTTATTCACCTTGAAAATTGAATATCCCATACTGTGTCATTGTAAAAGATAGGTATTTGAAAAAATTTATCGTGGAAACGTAAGTTATCGTGTTACTCTGACACTGTTTGAGGTTACGTTGATACAGCGCGCAATTTTGTGAGTGATTGGCGCCGAATATTTGAATCGACTGCAAATTCGATTCACAGACAATCAACCGTGGAACAGCGTGAACTTGAATTTTAACACCAACATTGTTCACAGTGATATTATAAACCCACAGAAGACGATATTTCCTCGTGACATTGTCAATTGCAATTTGATTGAAAATGGCGATGATTGAAAAAAGCTGTACTGACGAAAATCACAAAATTACGTCACGAAGTTGACATAAGTATACTCGATGAAATGCAGAAGACGATTGACAATTTATCGTAACATGCATCGTTCGAAAATGTTCAAATGTTCGAATATTTGAATTTTCAAATTTTCAAATTTGGAACATAGAAAGAAAAAGACGGAGATAGAATGGGGGCGGAAAACCTACCCTTGGGTTTATTGTCACGAAATTGAAACCGTCGCCCATAAATGTGAGCGAATTACGCGTCGTATAAATTGGGGGAAAAAAAGGGGAGAAAAAAGATGATAATTTTCTGGAGAAAACTGGACGGATATATATTGTTGTACACGTACATAAAATAGGTATATAAAAATTATTTGACACACGACGAATCACTTTACTTATACTATTGATATGTATGTACTATACGGATATGTCGTTCGCGCGACGTACGCGACGCGCTCAAAGTCCGCGCTGGCGGAAAGCGTCGCCGCTACTGGACACAAAACGGTGATAGTTTGTCGCTGTTGGGCCGCACAAGTCGCATCAACAGCCAAAGCGACAAGGCATGCGGTCGGTATCAGTGTTGACGCGCTGATCTGAGTCCAACATAGACAAAGTGGGGACCATCGCGCAGGTGTCCCAAAAACGAGAAAAATCAACAAAAAAATACCTTTTTTCACAAAAGACTCCGGATTCTCAAAATTTTTTTATTTTTGGTTTTGTTTCTGGATTCACGTCAGATCGGATCACTAGAAGTTGCAGCGTAAATCATCGACTGACAATGAGCAGATAAGAAAAAAGGCAGAATTTATTTGAAAACCGCAGTCGGTTCTCGCATGTGTCTTGATATTTTTTTGCAGTGAAAGGTGTCACTCAGTCTCAAAAATGGAATTCCTAATTTTGGAAAAAATTAATAAATTGATTAATGGTCGTGGGATTTTATTCTAATTAGCGCGGAGATCGACTCAAAATTATAATAGTAGGGAAATCATTTCTTTTATCGAATCCAAAAACCCACTGCACGAATGAAGATGATGGACTTCCACTCCAAAAGAGTAAAATCCCACACTTAGAGTAGGGGCAATTTTTTACAAATCATTATTAATTATGCGCATGATCCAAAAAATCCGAAATCAAAATGCAACACTAGTTTTCACAAGCTATTCACCCCCAAGACGTAGTATAAGTCGTGAATCCGATTCGTTCTACGTTTTGTTGATAGATGGGGGTTGAAAAAGCGCGGGAAAACGGACCCGGGAGATTTGAATATTCTGGATCGCAGGTATCTGACAATGAGACGGGATTTACCGAAGAAACTGCGCCCATAATACGTACGGTGTAGATATAATAACGTTTATAGCTACATTTGTAGTATTGAACTTTTGTGTATTTTGCGCAAGAATGACACGGGCCACGGATCTCGCGCGTGGCAAATAGAGTATGAATAATAACGTGCATATAAGCGGGGGGATAACATGGGATAATAAAGAAGGAAAAGTGTATAAAAAATTCTTAACGGGTCGTACAGATAGATTGGTACCAGTGTATAATTACTCGGATAAGTGACGGGTTGCACAAATGCAGCAGTTCTACTTCTACGAGTATATATCTGTATCTGTACATATATTATAAAAATAGTCACAGGAGCTATAGATATAGGTATATATGAGTAAAATCTATTAGTATAAACGATACTTACGTATAAATACCAGTTCGTTTATTCCACATACCTGTAATAATGTCACCTTCTAGTTACACCAACGTTTGATCGCTCTCGATTAATATCTGATAGCCTCCGCTATAGAGCGCATGATTATTTTTTAACACTCGTATTATACCTATATGTATATAATTATATTGAATCGCGAGGACATTTATATAATTACCTCAAAGCAGAAATATTTCCATGGATTGATCCACACACTTACGGGTATTACGTGCTTGGTTATCATTTTTTACAATATATATATACATGTATATTTATAATACCTATATGCACGGAAATTCCTCGTATTGATTACATCCTCCAATCATTATAGATATATTATATCTATTGACACATGTATATGTATATGTATATATGCATACATTTGTCTATTGACTCTAGTGAAAATTTCTACGTATTTTTTTGCGGCATTTCAGACCTTTCAGTTCCGAAATTGTACTTTTTTGACGTCTCTGTTTTATTTAATTCTAGTTTCTAGTAGATTTCCCTTTTTTTCAAAATCGTATAATTTTCTGTAGTTTCTCAATTTTGATTATTTTTTGTTGTTAAATTTAAATCATAGCTTGTCTAGTTTTCTGTTTTGCATTATAAAATTGTAGTTTTTGGGAGTTTTTCACAAGTAATTTTGGACTTTCGCGGAGCTTCGAATCAAGAATTGTAATTTTTTTCTAATAAAACGAAGTAAAAAATGAACATTCCTTGTGAAAAACAATACAACGTGTTCGAATTTTCGTAAAAAAATCCCTGTATAGAAATCCGCAGAACTATATTATCTCAAGTATCACTACGTATATTAGTTTTCTTCAAGGCTTGACGTATGTAATTCCCAAACCCAAATACTTATTTTGAGTATAACTTGGGCCTGAATATAGTATAAATGCGGCGCACATATGTAGGTATAGACATAGATATACCTAGAGCTATCGCGTTATCACCAAAAGGCAAGAAGGCATTATTTGTTCCGATATCGGGAGTATCGCTCCAAAGTTAATCGCCTGCGATATTTAGGTATATACATGTGTCTATCTACAAAACTTGAGTTTTCTTGCCGAGGAACGAAACTCACGATATTCGATACTGATATTTTTTTTTCCTAAAACCGCCAATCCCCAAGACCGATTTGTACTTTTTTGAAATTTCACAGTTCACACAAGACTACCATGCTATTATAGATGTAGTTATCCAGTTGCTTCTTAGTTGGATATTTTTATTCAAATAATTGTCTGGATTATATGCATATACCGTGAATATGAAATTGCTATGAATCTCTTACTAAAAAGGTGGTGTTAGACGAAAGTTGGCCGATGATTGAAAAATCTGAAAAACCGTGCAATTTTGCGAGATTTTGAAGCAATTTTTCAAATTGTGCATAAGCGAGACGTAGGTTGCGACCAATTTCGTGTGAAAGTGAAAAACATCGATCAAAGTGGTTTCAGGGATGCCATTTCCGTACTTTTTATGTAATACCATGAAAATCTAAAAAATCGCAGCATCGCTGAATTTCACGCCGAATCACATAGCACAGGCCGATCTTTGTAGCTCTACCGAGTCACTCGGGAGAGAAAACAAAGTTGAAAGTTGGTGTTCGGAAAGTGAAAAATATTGTAAAAAATTGAATAACCAACCGAAATAGAGCGCGTGCAGAGCGCAACCATGAAATGCTATAGTTTTCCAGTAAATTATAGATCTTTGAAGTTTTTTGTCGGAATTTGCTGTGTTTCTATCAAGGAAAAACAGAAGACAGTAAAAACCCACTGAGAGGCTACAATTTCCGAGGCATCTTGACAATTTAGTTTCTTTTATAGTTGTCGTTGCGGAAGTTCTTCACGAAATGTAGAAATTTTTGAAAATTTCGAATTTTCGGAACAGAATAGTAGACTTTGTATAAAATAATAGATATAAGGTACTCTGGCGAAAACTTCTACGAATCATATCAGGGGAATTGACACGTTTCATAGTTTTTCGTAGTGTTTTCAGAAAAAACTTGAACACAAATGGCAATCTTTTTCCGGAAAAAAATAAGAAGAGTTTTAATTATGCCGAAAATTTGTAGAAATTCGTAGTAACATTTTCACCCGAGCTACTCGTACATAGAGTATCCATCGGAAAATCTATTTCGCAGTTTACCAAACTAATTTGGTATCTAATAGTCCGATCAGGCTGTCTAAATCGTCGTGAGAGATTAGAGTGATCATACATGTGGGTTCTAATAGAGATATAGATAATATATATCTGATAATAGTTGTAGTATTGTCAGGATGGTTAGGGCTTCTATGATGGCTTAAATTAGTGATGTCGAAAATATGAACTACTGGTAAGAGTGCCTTTCGATCTTAAATCGATTCACACAGAATAAACGGTTTAAATGCATACATAGGTACTTGGAAATTTATGTAAGTTAATAGTGAACTTAGAAATATATCATTGCATTTTCAGTATACAGGTTTAGGTACACCGAGAGAAATAATCTGTTGGATTTACTAAATATTTCCAAATGAGAAAGTTTGTTGTAATAATCGATTGTGCATTTCGCCCAAGCAAGAATTAGTTTATAATGGAAGCGTAATTTCTTTGTTTCGAAAACTCACGTACATATGTGTTCATGTATACTGTATATACGTATATACGTATGAATAAACACAGTAAGTGTCAACTTATGCATATTACCATAAATTGCAGTTGACTCTCTACAGCCCATGACTTATTGCCGTGTACCACACCACTGCCATATTAGAATAGTGGTGTATCTAATTAGCCTGCCAATCGCTCTTCTATAGATGTAAACGTAGGTATATGTACACGCGGAGGCAAAAGAGTGTCTCAGGTCTCATCTCGGAACATATTTCCGACTATTAATCTTTTGAACAAATAAAGAGAGAAACCAAAGGGAAAACAAAAAGTGAAAATAAAATAAAAAATAAATTTGCGTAATATGAGTAGAATATAGCAACTGTCTGTGTCTTGAGGCTTATATTTCATACACTCTTAGGAATTCTCCAATCCCCAAGTATACCTTTCTGTACTCCTATATCGCGTTTAATTATAACCCATTTTCGAATAATCGCTCATTTATCTATGTAAGAGAATAAGAGCCTCATTCGTATACGTTATATATTATAAGCAAAACATAGATCGTGTGTATTATACGCGATAAGGTACAGGTCAGTTTGAACCTAACCTAGCCAAGATAGGAAATGGGAATCTAACTAGAATTCCATGAGTTTTTTCCAAACAGTAAAATACTCAGCCACTTTCTGCCGTAGTAAAGCATCAATATCCTGACAATGAGTTTCATTCCGGTGGGTCGTATAATTTGGACGAAACAATGAATCGCGTTTTCGAGGTGACAACAGTCGGTGATAATGGAATTTCAATATGGGAGTCTGTTCGAAATTCCATTATTACCAATTGTCGTCACCTCGAAAACGCGAATCGTAATTTCCCGACGACTATCCGACCGATCCGAACGAACCCTGGACGAACGAATTCAGTTTTTTGGCAGGAAGTCGCTAAGTATGTCACTTAATGAAAAAAAACTCATAGAATTCCAGTAAAACTCATCTTTATCATGTCAGCTAGGTTAAGTTGGAAGTGATCTCAACTATATCACCTTAATGAGTAGATTAGTGTACGCGTGTATATATGTATACTCGATATATACGTGTATAAGGTATGTAGTTTTGCACCTGTAAGCGGTAGTATAGGCACTTGGCCAATCAGCGTATGCTGGGTAAGTTCAAAGCGGTGGTTCAAACTGAGCAAAAAAAACTTGAAGAAGACTGCCTTGAATTAGTAAATAAGTTATTTCATATTTGCTTGCGGTTCGTAGGTATATGCGTGCGTGAGTGCGAGTTATTTACTTGACAATGTACAACGTCGAGGGCCAACTTATAGAGTCAGAAGGGCTCAATCCCCACATCCTGAAGCATAGGGACTTAGCCCCTTTCGTTATCAGCCCCCGATGAATACCTACTTTCACGCAGATATGTTTTACGTACTGCAGGTTTACTCGCAAATTGTATTTACCTACACTCGCGGTAGTAAATTATCGTGCGTAGACATAGATCTGTGGGATATTATACGAGTACCTATACACCTAGGTAATTCCGCAGACTTATAATTGTCAGGTGACATCCTACACCCAGCAATTTCGTCTGAAATGAATTTATCGACGCTGCTCCGTATATTAAAAATGATAATGGTGATCAGTTGTGGCCGAAAATTTTGAAAAACTTGTATAAACGAGGTAGATGATGTAAACAAAAAAAAAAAATAAAAAAATAACGATGGATGGACCGTGATATGCGAAAATATCAATGTAAAGAATATTTTGAAGATATTATATACTATTCTTGCTGGTTTATTTGCGTCTTTGGGCAACAGGGTTGTCGTAGAATGTGAATATATGATTCAACTCGTGAGCTCACACGTTGATAACTTCGATGGAAAAAGAATACAAATAAATTTTCAATTCGATAAAATTCAAGGATTCTTCGCCTACTTTCCAGCCATGTGTTCGGCGAGTATCGCTGTATAACTTCATTGGCCGAAAAACTCCAAGTGATTAAACCGAAATTCTAAAAGTACCTAGATACATAAAAGGCCTCTCTTCCGGACGACATCAGGACTCGAGAAAAAATCCAGAAAATGCGCCATGGATGTAAAAAAACCAAGCTCTTTGCGTCTGCTTTGAGATTCTTTTTTTTTTTTTTTAATATTTTCTCTCTAGCCCGCTGAAATATCGTGATTTTTTTTTTTTTTTTAATTTTATCTGTGAAGCGCGCATCATTAGCTGGATAATGATTTACTCGTTTGGTAATCATTGTTTGTAATCCTGATTCGATTCATATTTTACGTTATCGAGCATAACTGCAGGACTTGGCAGTACACTCCGCAGTACACGTATAACATTATTGAATGATTTTTACATCGTTTCAATTTGAGATCTAGAATAAAATAAAGATTGACAAAATTAATTTGACTAATTTGTTCCAGTTTATTGTGACGGAATCAGCTCGTACCATTTTTCTTATTTTTTTTTTTTTCTCTTTTTTTCATTTTTGTGTATTTTAAATTTACGTCAAGATGTCCGTAAGAAAACGCAAGACATTTTGCTTTTTTTTTGTCTCCATAAATTTTAGTCCAGTTCTATGTATCCATATTATATATCAGTAGCTAACACCTCGCTTATGTTTAATTTACATCGATAAATCAACCGTAAATATTTCTCCTTGTGAGGGTTTCTCCCAAGAACAACGATCGAGGAATCACCGCGTGACTCTGCGGGGGGTAAGACCATTTCGGCCGATAATACAGAGATTCCCTATCAACATTTTCTATATTTAGATCTTTCTCTATTATCTTGAAGATATTTGAACATTACTTATAACAGATAATGTACAAGATATCGATAATTGACAGAAACGCGGTGTTATAACGAAGCCAGATAACGTTCCCAAGCCTTTGTAAGATATAATTTTACCAAAGTAGGTCGCGCTATAATCTTCGGTCGGTAAGTCAAGTTCTGTACTTACCAATTGAACCAACGACTAGCAGTTAACGAATGATTGCGATAGATGGTGCGACGGGTTTCTTACTTCACGTATTTTGAGCGCAGTTAGACTTACCGACAGATTAAAAAATCACAATATATCGCGCGTGGTTCGCCCCGAACGATCCAGTCCCTGACGCAAACGGTTGGCCCAAAGATTTGCTTTGGATTCGCCTTAAAGATAGACGAGAGATACGTGTGTATGGTGCCGTGTCAGCCGTGGCACGAGAAGCACGAAGAAGAAACGAACGGTTACAGAGTCAGTTCGCGTATAGACAGACAAGTATAATTCGTAACGCGAGTCGATCTCGTCGTGAGGAAAAAATTATTTTCATTCAATAAAAAAAATATATATAATAATAAAAATAAGAATAATAATAAAAAAGTAAAAAAATAAAAACGCAAGAAGAAATAAAAAGCTGTAAATTCGCAGTAGATCCGAGTGCAATAAATTTCGTTTCTTGACGTCCCAAACGACCGTCAGTATTAAACATGTCCTCAAAAATACATACTAACTATTTATAAAAAAAAATACAAAAAAAAAAAAAAAGAAGGTAATAAAACATAAAAAATAAAAAATAAACGATTACAATTATAGAAAAAGGAATGATACGTTGAATATCCTCATGCACTTGAAATCGCATCTAGAGTTGAAGAAATTCTTCTTTTCCCCGAACGAGCGGATAATTAAGAGAGAAAATAGGATGCAAACCGATAAGCAGTAATATAGGAAAAAGTGTGTTTATGGGATCGAAGGGATTCTGTTCGACGGTATATTGTGCAGGTGATAAAACAAGACCCGAATCTCTACGTTGATATACATATGTATTTATGAGCAGAAGAATTTTTGCGGTTATGTACGTCGCTTGACGTTCGTCGTCGTCCCCTCCCCCTCATTCGCCGCTCGGTTCTATTCTACCCATATACTACACATTTTCATCCCCTTAGGCCGAAAAGAGGTGATTTTTATACCCGCTTCTGCAGTCTCCGCGGAGTAATACATGTTAGAAAATAATAGCAGACGACGGTCTGCAGTCCATACATATGCGGTATTAATAATTGACCGATTATTGCGGCTTGTTTACACGCCTCTTGAATTGGCTGCCTGGGAGTGGCGAATTTCGGTCTTATTGATACCGAATTACGAGCTGATTTATTACCACTCGATATCGCGGTTCAAATAATACATGTTTTCGATTTGTTCTTCATGCTGGGATAAAAATCGAGACACAAACCACATATACAATTCCCTCCTTCCCCTTTTCTTCCCAAATACGTAAATCTTTATTTGGTTATTTACTTTTTACAGAGAGATATATCTAGAGATTTATACACAAACGTGTTATAAGTATGTCAAACATTAATCTGTAGCCTCCCATTCGATTCGTTCCTGTCACTTGTCGTAGCGCATCTCTTTTTGTTTCTGTTTACACCCAAAGCGAGACTAGAGAAAATGGTATATTCCAGATGTTCCGCAACATAACCTCACTTCTTACGTCCTAGAATCTGAATACAGCTCCTCCCGTCGCAAGGATTCTTCTCCTCATTTGATATTAATCAATTGAAGGAAACGAAAAATATATTAGACATATTTTTCATTTCCTTATATTTATTTCATTTCTCCAGTTCAATAAATTCATCACGTACAGCGTTATAATCTAATGAAAACAGTTACGAAAAGTAACAAAAAGTGATATTAAAGTATAGGTAATAATAATAATAACAAAAGACAGTCAGCAGCGTTGAATTCGATGTATACGGTACTTAAACACTAACCTGTAAATAACGGGAAAAAAGGTGAAGAACGCAAAAGAGACAATATATACCATAGATTAGACTTATTTAAGAACAAAGATTAAAAAACAAGTGAGTAAATATGCCGATGGTATTTCTGGACCGTTTGCCGGTCCCAAGTCTTCGCGTTTATACGTCGATAAGCGTCGCGATATTATCGTGTTCGGTTTACTACGCTGCACAAATCGTCAAAGATCCCGGATGGCGAACCTCGCAGAATATCAACGCTTTAGCCGGCGGTGAGAACGTGACGGATAAAAACGCGTCGGCGACCGTAGACTCGAGGACCCTTGGCGTCCACATGAAGGAACTTGTCGCGTGTATGGTGCAGGAACCCGGCTGCATTTGGGTGAGTTTTCCCGAACAGCGATTTTTCGTCCACCTGGAATTTTCCGAGGCTCATTTCTAGGCGAGAACGCGTTCGATCGATGTGAAATTGACACTACAGACGGAGAAAAAAGGAAACGATGCCTTTCGATTTTCAAAAATCGGAAAAAAGTTTAGCGGGATTATATCTGTCGGTAAATATCCTGTAAGATTTTTTGTCGATTTTTGATAATCCGAAAGCGTCAATCTCTTCCGATGCTTCTTCTTAGTCATTGATATCAATTTCATATTAATCGGATGTATTTTTGCTGAGAAACTCTAGCTTTTTAGATCGCCGGTGTTTCATTTCCATTCAAATCTCGTCCATGCGTGCTTAAAACCGAAAATACCTTATCACCGAGTGCGTTTTATCATTCCATAGTTACATGTATATCTGAAACTTAGTTGTAATTGTGTTTGCGACTTTTGGAAGACAAAAGGAACCAAAAAAAGGAAAAAAAAACAGAAAACAAGTCAGTCTGATGAAAGCATCGTCTGATTGGTATTCACCAGTATTTATTTTTATTTTTTTTGTTCAACCATTTACTACACGTATCAGCTGATTAACACGTGAACTCAAATATATTGAGACGAAAATGCATTGAGTCGACCGCAATTCGATCTATAGCTATGAATATTAGCTTTTTTTGAATACCTATTGTTGTTTGTTTTAATTTGGGAAAGGAATTTAGCTGTTGATTCAAATTAGAATGGAGGTAAAATCGAAATGCAATATAGAATGAAACGATATAATAAGTTTCACGAAGAATCTTGAATGCAGCTATAGGTATACGAATTATTATTTGTTTGTTATTGGCTTCAGAGAGACATACGTGTCTGCACCAGAGATACGGACCATATTTCGTCCATTGCGTCATTGCGACACTGAATACATGTATAGGGATAGATAGATATAGGCGTACTTTATACATATATATATATATACAACTATATATGTATGATGTGGCGTCTCTGGCACGCGTACCTATCGTATGTACTTATGTACATACATACACTGCATTACATACATACCTATGTACCTCGTTTCCACACATACATACGTAGATGTTGGCTGGAAATTGTCGAATAAAAACTGTCTGATATTCGAAACAATCACAAAATATACAATTTGTGTCGATCGAAATTCAACAATTTGCAACTTAGATGATTGGAAGTTAAAAAATATGCAAAACTTATGTCATTATTAATATAGATGTCCATTCGAATTTGACCATGGTGAAATCTCACATGAAGACGTATATTCAATTTTTGAGTATATATAAATTTTGCCAACAATTTTATACATGATCGTTTCGTAATTATAACGAATCTTCAAACTCATGATGATCAGTGGTTTCCTTATGAACAGCTGCAGATTATACAGTAGAGTAGAATTCGAGGACTGCAGATTTTCATTCGAGCCAATTTCATTCTTCGGTCTCTTGGTCTATACAACACAATAAACCTGGCAGCAAAACTCCGACTCTAGATCAATCACCGCGATTCTGTAAACAAATTTCACGGTTGGCGTTATTTTTTCCCTTTTTCCGAGCCAACGAAGAAAAAAAACGAATACGGAAATTGAAAAAAAAATACCTCGGTATTCTGGTTATTGCTCCGTGCCTGTCTTGTTTATATGAAATAAACAAAAAAACACCCACTGGCGAATTTATTACATCCGTAACGAAAAAAAAAAAACAGAAAACATTATAAAACAAGCCTGCAGCGACCGCGATGAAATAATTAATTAAAGTAATTTTGGGATGCTTTCAGCAATTCAAACGATAAAAAATTCTATTCCGAAGCAGATTTTTTTTCCCCCATTTATTTCGAATTGATTTAGGGGGTGATACGATCGAAATTTGCCTGTAACTATTTTGACTCTAGCACCCTATAATATTTCTGGATTTGGGACAAGCGGAAGTTTCATCTTCCAGTGAAGGACAAAGAAAAAGAAAAAAACCGGGATTTCCGAGGAAAAAATCATCACAGTCTCCTTCAGAGCCCCGCCGGCTAATCCGGAAGCCGGATCAAAGCGCGGATAATAGGAGGAGAGTGTGATACTGCCGATACATCGAAATATGTCATGCCGAAATTAAAATCGATCCACCGTACCACGTTAGTTCCGAGATTTTCCGGTGAACTTCAACCGACTGCTGCAGATGTAGAAAGACGTTTCGTTTTAGTCACAATTTTCCGATTCTGCACTTTATGGAATCTTGGATCACCGCGGTATATGGAGATTTGTGAAAAATCTAGGGGAAAGCATTTTTCGGCAGATTCCGTTACCTACTTTCATTTCTCTTTATACATCTAGGCTTTTCGGTGTGTATATGCACAGGTATTGCAAATATGTGTGTGAAATTAGATCAAATCCAAAAAAGATGGATTATTTTTTTTACAGAGTTATATATACCGAAAAATTATACTCAACGATCACAATTCACATCACACAACTCGCAATAATTAAGTTCAAGTTGAATTGAAATTAGGCAAATGAGATGAAATTCAACGAATTGAAAGAACTGAACGTACGGTTAAAGTAGATTTTGACAGTTTTTTTACACAGAAGAAATAGCAAAAAAAAAAATGATTACACAATTTTTTTGGATTTGGCTCGAGTCATTTGTGAAACGGGATCATAGCTTATGTCCATCCCTTGTGCGTAATGAAATGTAAAAAAGAATGTACATACTTGATCCTTTATTGGCGAAAAACCTCTCACGTATGAATAGGACGTAAGATTATATATACCTAATAATATGAGGTTGCGGCAGTGTAATCGGCGACCTATATTCCCCACAGCGTAAACCCGTTCGTGAAAAAGATATTGGAGAAGGCCGCTGCAGTATACCGAGAGAATTTCTTGAAACTTAACAGTATGAATGACCGACTGCGCATGCGTGAAATAACTGAATTTCATTCGTCGGCGAGATCAGGGCCCGACGAGTCAGGGCAGCCAACTTACCCAAAACAGTGCAAAAGCTGTTGAGGAGAAATGAAACACGATGTTCCGAAAGCTATTTTCTCAGCGACAACATATCTGATCAATGTAAAATTGATAACAGCGATGATAAGAAGAATAGAACGAAGAGTGTGATACTCTCCAATTTTCAAGAATCACCAATAGTTTTACAGATTATTTCCCCAAAGTTGTGCGATGTGTTGAACTTTTGTTTCGATTTTTGAAAATCTGCGAGTATCATGCCCTTTGTTCAATTCTTCTTTATCGCTGTTACCAATTTCACATTAATCAGATAGGTTTTCGCTGAGATAATAGCTTTGAGAAATTCCAAGTGGAAAATCGTGTTCCATATCCCTTTAACCTCTCACGCGGAAAGTTACCGAATTTAGGTTAGGTTAATGTTATTAATTATAATCTAGCGTGAATTATCACGGAGGAATAACATCGACCAGTATTTCATGACAAAGTGGTCGATATATCGAAAGATAACCACATAACCACGAAAAAAAAAGGAAAAAAAAAACGGAGTTCAAAATGCTAAAACTCAGGATGGCTCGCCTGCGCGAGCACACGCTAAAACTTGCGCATGCGCAGTCGGTAGCTCAATTAGCTGCTAATCGTATAAGTTTCAAGAGATTCTCTCGGTATGTGGCGACTGGTGACATGGACGGGACAAGGTGGGGGGACGGCAGGCGGCACAGCATCAGCCTTGGTCCAGTAATACACTTTCTGGCAACAGCATCATAATATCACCTTTATAAATACATAAATAGCTATACACAGCGAACTTGTATCGTCTGCGCTCGGTATTACCATGCGTCGCGTTGGGTCTCGGGAAGGACGGAAGTGCATTTATGTTATATGATTTTTATCATTATCTGTCTGTCTGCTTTTTTTGTTGTTTCTTTTTTCCTTTTTTTTTCACAATTTCTTTATTTATTTCTTTTTTTCGTCCGCGTACGCGCGTACGTAATAAAATACATGTATATTTGACGACGGGCTTTATTCCACTTTTTCAATATCGACAAACCTAAACAATCAATCATGCAAATATGTTTGTTATTTTCTTCCTGCTATACGTTTTATCTACTGGTGAGCATATTTTGATATTTTACTTGACTATTTGCCAGACCATTTTTTGCAATCTTGTATTGCCTTTTTGATAAATCTTGTTTCTTCTGTTACGATGGTGTCGATGATGATGATCATCATGAGTAAGGAACTCAGTAACACCGTTGGAACGATCAATGAAAATACAATAAATAATATGAACCAAAAAAACTTTTGCCTTAACATTATCACACTGAAGACTCTTGCACATGCGTCTCATTTCCAATTATGCCCATAACGCGTATGAATTTTTCAATCGAAATTATCGAAAGTCTTTGGAAAGTGACGTGAGCAGCAAAAAGGCTTTTGATTGAATTCTTGGCAACGTTTTGTAGGTTAGGTGCGACTTGTTTTTGAGTGCCGTCATGAATGGCGCCCGTTTCAAATCCAATTGGATTTCGAATTGATCTAATACCATTTTAGCACATATGTATAATGCTTTACACTTCTCCTGATCACCCGCAATTGATCGTTCAGATAAATGGAATGAAAAAATCGTAGGAAACCCATTCTGTGGTCCAGCGAATTCTCGATCCATTCATTATAGCGAGCGAGCGTCGATTTTACAGCGTATGTCCCATACCTATATAATGATAATTACACATCCAGCTGTATCTATCTTGCGTATATTTCTTCGGGCGATAATTGCAGTCGATGGGTATAGGCTAAAATCGCTAACTCAGCTATCAAATTCAATTTCTCAATACCAAGCGAGTCCTCCCTGTTATCGCTTTCTCACACACAAATCGAACTAATGAACTAACGCTCTCTCGCGGTTTCGTTACAGCAATCAAATGCCTCGCCGCGTGCAGGTTGCATAAGGATAATAATATCCTGTATTACACGTTCTGTACGTATATACAGTGAGAATCTGGTCAAACTTTCCACTCAGTCACAGCCTCCTCGGCACACTCCGAGATTTTCGTCTGTTTTCGCAGGCTGGACATCCCCGGTTTTTGGTTTGAGCTACAGCTGATGATAGAAAGCCATCAAACACGGACGCCCATGCTATCAAATAACCGCGTCAACGGTGACAGTTTAGGTTATGTTAGACTGGAAATTCGGAATTCCGAATAATTATCAGGATTTCAAGCTTTTTGATTAACTTTCAACGCGCAGAAAATCTTTAACCTAGACTGTCATGGGTGGGTGCGTGAAAAATTGGGGAAGAGAACCAATCATAACCTAAACTGTCACCGTTGACGCGGTTATTTGATAGCATGGGCGTCCGTGTTTGATGGCTATCTATCATCAGCTGTAGCTCGAACCAAAAACCGGGGATGGCCAGCCTGCGAAAACAGACGAAAATCTCAGAGTGTACCGAGGAGGCTGTGACTGAGTGGAAAGTTTGACCAGATTCTCACTGTATATGTACACGTACGTAGATTACATGTAATTACAACGACAAATAATTATCGACAACTTTCAGATGGCCTCTCAGACTTGTTTTGTGTCTCATTCCGTTATTTTTATTTTATTGTTTCATTTTGAGTGTATATAAGGGTGGGATTGAAATTGCGAATTTCAAAAGCTGCGAAAAGTCGAAATTGCGAACTTTTCTACTACCGACTTGGAGTTTTTCGGAAGATTATTTTCCCTCAAGTCTACGTAGCCAATTTGAAAAACTTCGAATGAAAAAACACCGAAGGTTCAAAATTCCGAAAGCTGAAGATCCGAAAGGCCAAAACTCCGAATCTCGGAATTGGCGAGATGCAACGTCGTTTATTTCACAGCTTTGTCACTGGCTTCCCTTAAACTTGCAGATTCTTGGACTTTCTAAGTTTTTAACTTTCGGATCTTTGAGCTGTCTGCATTTCGACCTTTCGGATTATTATATATGTCTAAGAACAGTTTGGAACGATTTAAGTTGCTACGAGACTATGTTCGGAATTCCATGATTACCAATTGTCATCACTCCGAAAACGCGATTCGTAATTCCTTCCAAACTATACAACCTATACCGGAATGAAACTCAGGAGATTAATGCTTCACTACGGCAGTAATTGGCCGAGTATTTTACTGTTTGGAAAAAACTATTAGATTCCAGTCAGATTCATATTTCTTATGTTAGCTAGGTTAGGTTCAAAGCGACTTGTACCATATCGCCTTAAGACCGTATAATGCGATACATACGTTCATATACATGTACTGCGAATGTATTATTACATACATATTTACATATATACTTACGTACCTACGTACATGTACTCACACGAGAAAATTTTACGTAACGAAATGATAAGAAAAAAAAAAAAAAAAAATATTAATAACGGAGAAGAAGAGCGTATATAACGCAACGCAACGCAACGCGGATCGCATATGGGGATCCGCCTCCATAACGTCCGTTACTGATAAATATTACCCGATATACTTGCTACACTATATGCGGACTGATTTATCAAGCGATAAGTGAACAAATCGACGAATTATAATAACAAAAATCGCCTTTCAAACTCGGCGTTACTCGAATCGATTTTTAATTCTCCGATCAAATGGTCCTCCCTCTTTGATTTTCTTCTTTATCTTCTTCTTTTGATAATAATTGTGGACTCAAACTTCTCGACTTCGCGTCTGTCCGAAATTAATAAATCTGGATTTCCGGAAGATGGCTTCACGAACAAATTTGAAACTTATTACTACATAATATTTGTAGCTAATTGTCTTTTGAGGATGAAAAATTCCTGCGTCTTATTGTTAATGAGATTTGCCGAAGAAAGTCTAAACTGAGCCGATAAAGAGGAATTCAAGGCACAGATGGACCATCAGGAGTCCAGGACAACCCGGTTGACCAATCATTTTGTCATACTGCGTCCAAGAGGTACGGATTGGCTGATCGTTTTGTCGGCAAAACCAATCAGCCGGGTATAAAGCGTATACTCGCGCTCATATATTGACCAAACATATACAATATGACCGGCGATGAACAAGTCCTTGTACCGATTTTCGTTAGTTTATAGTAATGACCTACTCCGCAAATCATATGTATCCATAACACAGTACGATGTACGTTTCACGAAGGTTTATTAAACAACTGAATTGATCAACTTTTTCATTATCATAATTGATCATTACTTCGTTTCCTATCATTATAAGGTTCATTCCTATTACAAGATAATGTTTAATTAACAACAGGGAGAGGGATTGAAGTGAGAATTCCGAAAGTTCCGAACACTCAAAATTCCGAATTCATTTGAGACGCGATTTTGAGTGTTTAGAAACGTCAGAGCTCAGAAGTTGGAAATTCCGAAAGGTCGCAATGCCGATAGCTCGAATATCCGAAAGTTTAAAACTCAGAGAGTCCAAAAATCCGCAAATTTAAGGGAAGCTCGTGACAAAGCTGTCAAATATATACGACGTTGCATCTCGCGAATTCTGAGATTCGGAGTTTTGGCCTTTCGGATCTTTAGCTTTTGGAATTTTTAACCTTCGGTGTTTTTCCATTCGGAGTTTTTTAAATTCGGGAAAATAATCCCTCGAAAATCTCTGAGTCGGTAGTAGAGAAATTCGGAACTTTGACCTTTCGCAGCTATTGGAATTCGAAATTTCAATCCCGCCTCGTATATGGGTAGGTATATTATTCCTGCAGATTCTGACGCAGTTTAGCGAAAAAGACACTAATAACTACATACAATTCCTGACGACGATAGCGTTAATAATTAATGAATTTCAGTCATAAACTAATGTAACTATGTATGCACATATTATACACGTATATGTGTGTAGGCACGAGGAAATTGACATCATTCTTAATAATGTAACCGTATAATATACAGGGGCATACGCTTATAATTGTATTTTAATTTATATGTATATGTACAATGGAATCAACTATAAACAATGAGCGTGGGAATTATACATAGGTACACATATCGCCTAGGTATATTATACATGAATAATAGCGTGTTTTGCAATTTTTCAACAAGTATACATGAGTCAACTCGTACACTATATATAGCTACACCATGCATAATTGGAGTTATGTACATACCTATGTGCAAAAAACGCGCATAGAGTCTTTACATACATCGGTATCATGTATATGAACACTATATACTCATTAGTTATCATTCATTATCACCATTTATATAAATACCTATGTATATTCATACATACACACCCATACCTACATATACATATAAGAATTATGTACGCACAATGTTATACATAGGTATAAATTAATAATAATAATAATAATAATAATAATAACGCTATTTTTCGAAACTTTCGAACGCGGCAATAATCATGCAGGTTCTTATAAAATTGTTCTTTTTTTCTAAATGTAAAAATATACGGTAGAAGATTGAAAAAAAGAGGGGGAAAAAAAAGGAATAAATTAATGACATTATTAAATAACCGGGGCGATGAATATAACGTCGCTGCAAGGTGAACGGCACCGATACATATATAATTGTATTTAAACGCGGTGAGCCATACTCGACCCCGACCTCCGGCAACGTTGATATTTCAACCCGTTTATATACTTATGTATGTATTGTAGAACTCTCCCAATAATTGCTGACAGTAGGTATACATATATGTATGTGTGTGTGTATATATATAAGCCATCAGTACAATATATACCGTGTACATACATGAATAGATGTATTATAGGGATATACTCGCATACTATGCATATATAGGATATCATATATGATAAATAAATAATTAAATATCCACATATTGCAATTTTAGTTCAAGTTATTACAATTCGTTATATGTTTTGCGAAATTCGTATGTTGAACGTATGTAACATATACGCCACATATTGCAAGTCTGTAGTTTTTTTTTTAACCTTCCCGTTTCAAGATAAATGCAAGTTTTCATGATCAACGGACGTATGGAATTTTTCGTCCGACAATAATATCTCGATATAACGGATGAATGGATTTTTGTACTTTTTTTTGTCTCAATTGATTAGGCTTCTCATATTATACCTATCTGCAAAATAATGATCCAGTTTTGGATTCGATTGGTCCGGTAGTTTTGTAGTTATATTGCGAAGAAAGACAATTTCGATGAACAATAATTTCAATCGATTATAATAACTCGAGATAGGATCAACAGATTTTAATAATCTTACAATTATAATTAGATAATTATATATTCTCCACAAATCCGCAAACTTTTTGCCACATACTCAGAAAACAAGTTTGGCAAATTCAACCAAAATAATAATTTTATTGGTGATTTTTTGTCGATTCAACAGAATTCTGTTCAACAATTGACAAACTGTAAATTTCACCTTCTGGTTTGAGATATATTTAGAGGACATAGTTTCAACACATTTTTCTTCTCTGCAGCCGCAGAAAAACTTCGGGAATTTTTATGAAATTTGTATATTTTTTAAAATTTTCCAACTGCTCGAACGAATATTTTTCAAAAAAACGTCTCCATTATGGGACTGGTCTTAAGAAATGATCAGGAATCGAATGTTTGAAAAGGTAAAAACCAAATTTCAAATAAATCTTGAGGCTGTTTCAGAGCTATACATATAACCTATACTGTACTATATGAAAAATTATATTTTTCAGGTAGCTTTACATTGCGAGTCAGCGTCGAATAATGACGACGGTGTGTGGTTAACGGTTTAGTGGGAAAAAAAGAAAAGAAAAAAGTAGATGGAGAAGGAATGAAAAAGATAAAGAATAAAACGAGAAAAGAAAAACCAACAAAAAAATGGTTTTCCGGTCATAGACGCTGCTGCTGAATGAGAATAGCCTATGCATACGCGTATATATGCAGTATGTACATATACATATATGACAATAGCTAGAAGAATATTACCATGTCTGGTAAATCGTAAAACTATGTATGTATGTATGTATATGTACATTATACATACACGTATGAATAATCGGCTAATTTTTAAGTTCACTGCAAGAATGACCGTTCAATAAATCATCATAGTAATTAGCTACTTTTTACATCGGCGATCAATAGCTGATCGTTTTATCGTGTTATACTGGTAGGTATTTATATCCACCGCAGGGGTCAAAAAACCCCTCGGGCGAGTTATATAACTGTCAGTTTCAATTTACATGTAATTATCAATTATAAGTACACCCGAGTGTCTAATGCGAATCCATATGTAGCTATATATAGGTATGAGGTATATATGCATAAAATCGCAGTACGCCACTTATCGGTGATCACTGCACTTGTTCGTTTCGTGTTAAACTTGATTACAGCTAGTTGAATTTTCCCAAATTCATTCTGCAGGTTTTTGAATAATAATAAAAAATAACAAATATAATCAAATGTTTTGTTGTTTAATAGGTTCATATCAAATCTCAGATAACTGCATATTGGTAGGCAGAAAGTTTACCTCTCGACGTCGTCAAAAAATTGCTTTTGATTTCTCAAATCTCTGGAATTTTAATTTTCTTATTATATATTTTCAATTTTTCGGTTTTTCTTTTCTTTTTTTTTCTTCGGATTATTCAGTCAAGACCGATTGACGAGGTGTTCGCGCGGTGACAGGAAAAACCTGAAAACCTGAAATTCTCAGGGAATTGTGAAATGCTGAGTTGCTGGACACCCTGGATTGAAGATTTCTTATTTTTTCGTAAATTATATACAATATCTCATCTTTTTCATTACATATTACATATTTTTCTTCACATATACCTATACCTACCTGCATTCGTCACGATAATGATCTTATATTATCCCACATACTCAAATATGTAGTTACCCATACGTCCTTATAACAACGAAAGTAGTTCGGTCACCAGTATGTCGAGAGTACCTACTGGTATGTATCGATCGGTTCTTATACATATGCACAAATATAGCTGTGTTTGGTTTAAAGAGTCGCTATGGTTCTTTGAAATATAATAAACCGACATAGCTGGCAGCATGCTGCAGGTATAACACATGCGTACATAATACATAAACCAACATACGTCGAGCTTGACCGTGCGCAAAGATTAGCGGTAAACTCACTCGAGTAAAATATACGAGGTGGAATATTTTCACTTTTTTAATTTTTTGTTTTTTGTTTTTGTTTTTTTTTGTGGAAAATTTTGTACCTTGTTATTTCTGCAAGTTTTTGCATATCTGATTCGCTTGGATTTCATATTTTTATACGAAAACGCAGAAGCACAAAAAATACAAAAAAAAAAAAAAAAAGAAACGACAACAAAATCAGGGGTGGGATTAAAATTCCGAATTTCAAAAGCTGTCAATGGTCGAAAATCAGAATTTTTCTACTACTGACTCAGAGTTTTTAGAAAGATTATTCCCCCGAAAGTCTACGTAACCAATTTAGAAAACTCCGAATGGAAAAACACCGAAGGTTCAAAATTCCGAATGCTAAAAATCCGAAATGCCAAAACTCCGAATCTCGGAATTCGCGAGCTGCGCAGCGTCGTTTATTTCACAGCTTTGTCACGAGCTTCCCCTAAATTTGCGGATTCTTGGATATTCTAAGTTTTGAACTTTCGGATCTTTGAGCAGTCTGCATTTTGACCTTTCGGAATTTTCAACTTCTGAACTCTAACGTTTCTAGAAACTTGCAGAATCGCGTCCGAAATAAATTCGGAATTTTTGCCGATCTGGACTTTTGGAATTCGGAATTTCAGTCCCGCTCCATGAATAAAAAAACATCAATCGCATGGATGTGAAGGTCCAAGGGGTATTTTTTTGGAATTTTTTCTCATTTTAGCCTCGTACACGTCGATGTCAGACTGGATATCATTGAATCCCGTTTCTTTGATCCTTGGATCAAAGAAGCCAATAACGTATAAAAGATAAAAAAAATTTACGGAAAAAAGAGGGAAACCTGTAATATATAAGGAGGTAATCAAAAAGTCGCTAATTGACGAACATTGCCTCGGGTCTATATAATACCTACGTGGATATACATAATGCATTTATGTGTACAGAACAAGACATTATACCTATAATATGCGATTCTGCAGCGTGGGAATCGTATAAATAAATAATATCAAAGAAAGTGTATCCAGGTACAGGATTGTAAGTGCAGTCGAGAGGTTTCATATAATGTTGTCTGCAGCCATATAGAATTTCTACAGTTGAGAAAAACCTGCCCCGATTCTCCCCGTGATAATTAACTTGACTTAATTCCAAGGAATATAGATTCAATTTTGATATTTCTGTACGAGTCAGTCGAGTTCTACCAAGTTAACAAGCAGATTCATCCGGCTTAATCCGCCGAACGAGCAGCTTAATCCCGGTCAGATTTTTCTGGATTAAAAAACGGCCTTCAACGAGTAATAACTCCCACTAATTAAAAGGCTCATTCGAAAGAGTATATTATCAATTACATACATCGTTATCATGAAAAATTAATGAACTTCATTGCGTCAAGTTGCGATTAAAGAAACGCTAATAATTTTCGCCCATTAATGGTCCTTGAAACAATCAAAGACATTTATAGATATCGATAATTTAATTATGAAGGAATCTCGAGCTGATTAGTCGGATTTCCTAAATTACCTCAAGTACCTACATTATTATCCTTAATTCGTAAATTTATTATAGTTGTCAAAGAAATTTGATTTTCAAAGAGCACTTTCACTCAGTATATATGGCAAATCTTTGGAATTGTATACTTGTGCAGTCGCATGTATGCTATATATATGGATGACTGGTCTCTTGATCAGCAAGGGTTAATTAATTATACGTTTTGGTACAGTAGATCAACTGGCACAGTTGGTTGCTGACGTAATCTATAAGGTCGACACATTTGAACTTACAATCAGTGGATCCTTGAATGAGAATTCGGTCATTAAAATAAAAGACTCAACTTTCAAGGTATCGCTGGTGCTCTATCAATATTCTACTAACCTTTTACCATATGATCAACTTTAATAGAAACAGAAATTTTACAACTTACTAAATTCGTTTTACCGATGAGCCAAATTCGACAAGTTGAAAAACGTACAATTTTGGGACCGTATAATAAAATAAATTAGAAATCGAAAATTGAGAAAGAAGAATTTTGACAAAGGATTCCATTTTTTTCATTCTTTTGTCCAATTTTCGAAGAAAAAAAAACTTTTAACATTTTTAAAACTTTTAAAATATCGTTTTTTTTTTCTGTTTGTTCCAGACCTTGATCAACATGGCATACTGCGTCCTGATCCTCGTAGGAAAATCGATCCAGAAATTGGTTTTCGGAGAGCTCAGAGTCTCCGAACGACAGCACCTTAAAGACAAATTTTGGAACTTTGTCTTCTACAAGTTCATCTTCGTCTTCGGGGTACTGAACGTCCAGTACATGGACGAAGTCGTGCTTTGGTGCGCTTGGTTCACTGCACTTGGATTTTTGAGTCTGCTCAGTCAGCTTTGCAAGGATCGTTTCGAATACGTAAGTGTGTCGAACATTTTTTGCTATTTTCTGAAATCTTAACCTCCCCTCGCCAATCTTCATCAAATAATGTCAATGAAACAAGGAGCCAAACAGTATCAATTTCGTGTCGAAAACGCCTCGGGTCAATTCCAAAAAAATGTTTGACCAATTAATTTGGTCGCAGAAAATCATGGAAAGCCCAGGGGGACTCCAGTTGGTGAATTATTTTGTATTCCATCATTTTCAAGTCACATATTCGTTCACCAAAGTTATATGAGTTCGGAAAAAATCGGAAAGACTCAAGTTTCGAACGGACTTAATGACTTTTGAAAAAAATTACCATTTTTTAGCCTATAGAATAATATTGGGAATAGCTTCAAATGAATTACGACTGGAGTAATATGTTGTTATTTCAGTTTCGAGGCACTATATTTTCTTTCTATCTAACTCTCTCGTTTCCGGCAACTGGTTAGAATTACGTAAATGCCTCCCGTATATATGTATTCAAATACGTAAGTTCAAGGTGAATTATTTATTCTAAATCCCTTTAGCACGATCCAATAAGAACCGCTCGGGGTTACACAATTTAGATTTACAACTAGCTCGATTCAATGACGCATATATTCTAGTTGTGCTCCGATCTGACCTATAAAGTTTTCACGTATACTCATATATCTATAATCAAATCATTAATTACCTCCATCATTAATCAATTTCTCTACTCATCTCTCTTTTATAGAACCAAAATTTGTATCAATCGATTATTCCTTCTTCGTTCTTTCAACCAAAAAAAAAAAAAGAGCAAAATAAACAAAAAATTGCATCAATTAGTGTTTTTCGCACGTACTTTCAACAACTGCACGTGCAATCGATATTCAAAATTATATCAAAATTATAAACAATCAAGTAATGAAAATTTGGGTTTAATATTCACTGCAGGGTATGTTTTCGTGATTAATTCAATGATTGAATAGATTGAAAGTGCCTGCAGAAATGAGTCATGCATTTATCAAAAGTATGACCAGAAACAGCCAGAAATGGTTCGCGTCTATAGTTCTATACCATAATTTGCGATCGATAGATGATAATTATGTAATCAATTGAATTGGTTTGGATTTTTTAGCTATCATTTTCTCCCACGACTCCGGGCTGGAGTCACGTTAGACTTCTGGGCCTCCTCATGGCCATCCTTGCACTGTCGTCCTTCATGCTGTTAATGTGTGTTGCGGCTGGATTCTTTTTCGTCTCGTTCAACACCTTCGCCTTCATGGCGGCTGAGGTAAGCTACACGTATTATATCATTATTATTGTCATTACTATTACTATTATTATCTCACCTGTGTGTAAATGATATAGCTCGAAAAATTCTTTTCACGTTTGAGTGATTAGTACAGGAATTTAGATAAGTGGTGTTCCCAATGTTCAAAAAAATTTCAAAAAATAGTTGCTGTTGGTGGGTGTCTTGATCGTTGCTATACAAACTTTTTTAATTTTTCGATGAAAAGAAGCGGTATTTTTCTGTAGTTTTCTAATTTTCGGAAAATGCGGAAATCTGCAGTTGAAAATTGTGTTCTTTTTTTTTACAAGAATGGTTAATTGTCTCTTTCTTCTTTTCGTAATATGAATTTATTGAAGAAAGAACGAAAAACACAACAACAACAAAACAGTTTTATTGAAAAACTCCCAAGGTTTTTTGACAGACAGAGAACAATTTTTTCGGATTCTGATCAATGCGCTAGATCCTCGACTCTTTACGAGTCTAGAACGATATTTTAATCGTTTAGACGAAAGTTAAAGAAATTATTGGAAAATGTGGAAACTCCGGAAGAGATGATCGAAGATTCTGTCAAGTTATTATCATACAGAAAGCGAAAAAATTGCAGAGATATTGAAAAAATAAATCAACAGATGAGATTAATAAATCAATATAAAGTACATATCGCTGAATATGAAATAGAGGAAAAGACGACGTGCATGAAACATAAAGACGATCACATATCGTAAAATTTATTGACATTTCGGTCCTGAGGAGTTAATAATTAGCCGAGTAGTTAATAACTAAGTATTTAAGAAATTAATTTACTTATAAATTTTCGCATATCCTTATTTATACAGAATATTATCTTATTATCTTTTCTTCCTTAATTATTTCCTATACCGCTGTACGCCTCCGTCAAGGATACAATTATAATATTTTTCGATAATTCTTTATATACCTAAGGAGCGTTTCTCTCTTTGTGTAAATTATTAAGTCGTTCAACGATCTTGAAATGCCGTGTTTTTTTTTTTTTTTTTGTTTTTTTTTTTTTTTTGCAATCAGAACAATGCCATTATTTCATATTATTTTCATCTCTCTTCCTCTCGTTTTGTTCATATTATCCCAATATGTATCTCTTTGCTGATTTTTATTTGTTTCTCTCCGCGCATTACCGTCACCAGCTGCATTCTGTATTCTTAACGTTCAACGAAAGTCAAGACCTTCGAGTGTAGGCAGGTATATGTTATATGTATGTACTATACCTACATACATATTATATGTACCTGCGGGATCTTGCGCAGGTGATAATCACGTATTCAAACACCCGCGACCGTATAAAGTAAAGAGTGTCGATTATGGCCAACACACATACTCGATGTACATAGGTATATGTATGTATAGAAACCTGCGAGATAGTACACGGGATAAATAATAATTAACAAACGAAAATGTTTTCAGTACTCGTATCTTGTACCCATCTGCAGGTATATTTATTCTATATGTATCTATACAGTACATAAATAGATACATACATACGTGTATGCATATGGCGTATATGTAGATTGTAGATCATGAATGTATTTCTCGTGACAATTATTTCGCTTCGACGACGATCAGCTTATATGATCAGACGGTCGGATGGTGTGGTATAAATTTTAATACGTTTCGTTGATTTTCGTCGACTCGTTAAATACACAGAAACACAAAACCGAATTACAAAAATCGAAACTTGAAAAATGAAAAAAGAAAGAACGAAAAAAAAACGAATTGGAGATAACTCTTGATCGTGGCCACACCTTTGTAAAATAACTCAGTGGTTACACTGGATAAAATTTATCGGCACAAGTTTCAAATGGTTGCTGCGTGAAAATTTAACTATCAGTCCGATCGGGATAAAAAAAAACACTGAAAATACTTCTAACATTCTAAAACATGTGTGAAAAGTCGTTATGTCAAAAATCAAATCATGAAATGTAAAAGAAAAATCGTGAATAGGTAAATTTGTCAGGAAATATACCTCTTCACTCGAAAAATCATAACTTTTTGAATTTTTAGTATTTTCAAGTCAAATTTCAACTGGAATACTCGTCAGACATGATACTTCTAGGAAAAAAATAGTGGCATAGTGCACGTTTGAAAACAGGTATATTTATTTCGACATGTGAAGAGGATCGATTTTGGAGTAGAAATGAATGCGACTTTATTTGAAAGATATACGTGGGAAAAATGCATTTTATGCAAAGTATACCCACAATTAGTTATTTGGTATTCATTTTTTCGACGAGTTTAGAACTCCCACCGATTTTCAGATACTTATAACAGTTATTTGAAAAATCGTTCGTATAATATTTTCAGGATGATTCAAAATTCATGACGAATTTTTTACAGGGTCAGTCCCTGCCAAATAAATATCGCAATTTCCTCACTAATATTTATTCATCTTTATTTCTTTCCGAAGACTACTATAACATTAGTTCGTTAATTCACATTTGTAATTCTTTCGGAGAACGTCGATCTCGAACTCGACACGGATTGGTTCTGCAGTGAAAGATTCTTCAGGAATTTTGAATCACCCTAAAACATCGAGATTTCAAAATTTCTCACTATATCGTAGAAACAGCCAGACGTGCCTATAAGCCTATAACATCGACGAATATAAAAATATGCCGGGTAATTGTATATGGTTACCAGTTCTACACGTAATCAAAAGACTCGTTCGATTGGAAAGATCAAGGTCTGAGCCGCGTTGATATACTCGACTGGTATAATATTTTCCTTTTTCTCAGCTCAATCACTCGTATTCTATACCTATTCGATATTAATTTTCTACGAACTCCATTGCTCGCCTAGTTTCTGACCATTTTTTCCTTCTCATCAGAAATGACTAGGATATAATTAAACGTTCAATATCCATGATGTAGATATCCATATAACCCCGTTTCAATTCAGAGTGTAAAAGTAATAGTCGATATACAATATAAGCGGAAAATTATACATATGTTCATTGAAATTCCGCTTGTATATTTAAGAATCGGGTGGTTTGTCCGGGTTTTTATTATAATTTGTTTCTTATTCATCGATCTAAAAATGGTTCCCTTGACGTGGCTTTAAGCGATTTATTTTTTGTACCTATGAAGAGGAATAATAATATCTGCGTATTGTATACATACATACATATATATTTATGTATGAATATGCGAATGAATGGCAGAAAACACGATGAATTTGCGAATATATTATACGAATCTGCAATCGGTCTTGTGTAGAGGTCCAATTTCTCCGATCGACTGCAGATTGGCATGAATATAATCACAATCTCTTTCTAAAATAGGCCAGAATCAATCTATACCTAGAGATATATTCATCAGGATATTATATTAAACTGGGTTATATATAGCATAATATCATCATTCGAACGGCGATATTTATTCGCCGGTTGAATCCGATCCGGAAACTATATATCCACTATATACCCACATGTCCGTATACAGCATTATCGAAATTTGTTATACGTCTGCACGTGTGTATAATCTGACCGCGATCCCATTCGACTATATCTATATGGACTTGTAGACTAGAATTTATTTATCTCAGAAATCAGAAAATTGAAGCAACGAAAAAAAAAAAATAATTCAGGAATTCATTGAAATCGATTAACGATATCACGAAATTTATTTTCAAGTTCAATTTTTTAATAAAAATGATTAAAATCGCCTTGAAAGTCACGTGAGCATAAAAGAAATGCTTTCGATTGGTCGTGACGTCACTGTATACTATTCAAGATGGCGGTGTAGGGAATAATAAAGCGCGGCAAAATAGTTCGTAGGTTAGGTTCATAAATGGCGCGCTTTTCAAACGCTTTCGAACTTCAAATCGATAGCTTCAATTCTTTGCATATATTATACATTGACTTACTTATACTTTGAATTGTTTATTTTTTGACGAAAAAATTCACCGCAAAACCCAATAATCTTCTCTTCAAGATTGACAAATATGTCACCGGGTCAAGAGATACGACTTTGCCGATGAACTGCAGAGAATGTTATTTATTTTTGGTTTGGATATTTCTCCCGTTTTGAAGTTTATTGTATTTGATTATCAAGTTTTGTACAAAAATGTTCACAATTTATCGTGAAAAGCCATTTTATATAGAGGTTGTCGCGTAGTAGATAGGTAATTCCACGAAAATGTTATTCGACTTGGTAAGTTTACTTTCATGATTAACTGGAAAAAGATAATAATCACTTAGATGATGATGAAACGATGATGATAATGGCGGTAATGAATATAGATAATAATTAACAGTTCGTGAAAATAAAATGAAGTATAAAAAACACGCAGATATATTTTGTTAAAATGACTCAGCCATATTAACGATAAATAATATATTATTATTAAGTGTAAGTAACGGTGCTTTCACACGTGATTCACGGTCGCTTCGAAGAATCCATATTATTATTCACCAAGTTCTTCTCTTCCGCATTACTTGCGCGGTCGACGATATTCCCCGCGTTGGAAATTCCTCGAAAAGTATATACCTACGTCAATCATATTTCGTCACTTATCAATTATATATTTATTTAATTAAATAGACTTCGGTCTAACAGAATTTCGTAAACAATTTTCGAAATCTGCTGACGGAAAATCCCTAAAAATGTGAGGAATTTCACGAATAAATATATATGAAGAAGCTGATAATTCTTCTTGTTTGAAAAAGAATTAGAATTTGCGCTTTCATTTTACCAGACAAATTATATACCTGGCAAGATTTACAATGGCGTATTATTTCGTTGGGTGAATAACGAGATATTGTTTCTTTTTGTGCCTCTGTGTGTAGGCGAATAGTGAAATCCCAGGAGATCCGATCGCGACCGCGAAGGTCTCGGCCAATAAACCCAAACAGATTTCCGCACTATCCTCTCACAGAATTTTAGAAAGTATCTAAACTATAGTAATATGATAATCAGCCTTTCAGCTCGTTTGTATGCAGACAAATGTTCGAGCATCAATATATGTTTTAACTTATTCAAATTATTATATATAAATGACAAATTTATCTGTCAATAATCCTTCGAAATTATCCTAGCTACCTATACGATTTCCCTATCTATAGGGAAAAACTATCATAATAATATACATTTATGGCTAATGCAGAAAATTTTTTACTCCACAAATGCTAATCGAATAAGTAGTAGATGTATATTCATTATCGTGGAATGTTTGAATTATTGAACGTCGTCTAACTGGCTTTGCAACTATACATACAACAATGTACATATTATAATTGCTTCAGAATGTCTATGTACGCGATTTGATAGAACAACTATGTATTGATCGATAAAAATCCATATATTCAAAGAAGAATGATCAATTCCTTGAATAAAAAAATATTGAGGATCATTCAATCCGCTTATTTTTCAATGCTATTGTCTCTGTGGTGAAATAACATCAATCATTTATGTGTCAGCAATAACAGCAACGATTTATGTGTCGTATAATTTTTCTTTTTCAATCGATTACTCACATTCACGAATAATAATATTTTATCTTGTCTGTTTATCATAATTATACAAACCAGTTGGTGAATCGCAATTGAAGACATCAAATTCTTTCAAATCTTCGCAGTCTACATTATCTCAATATTCGCATATCTTCATACATTTTCTCGTCATGCTTTTCAGAATCGCATATAAACAATCATTGATTGAATTTATTGATGTTTTTTTTTTCCTCAAAAGTACATTCACGTTTTGTGTGCAAAAAGTTTTAGAAACTTATTGAAAATTGTACATTAGTCAGAAATATAACGGAAACAGAAACAGAAAAAATTACAACAAATTTTAAACTGCAGCAGAGAAAGTATAGAATTTAAAAGTAAAATGTATTCCATTCATTCAGAAGTTGATTTGATTTATTTGAAATATTCCTCTTCCTCAGTGTACCCAGTATCATCATTTGCATGATTTTTTTGATTCATCAGCGAATATGTATTACCAAATTCTAGAAATCTATTCAAACTTGCGTTACATTAGATTATAAGAATTGTTAAGAATTTTAAATATCCTAGAAAATTAAACTTTTGAACAAATTCGATTAATCCAGAATTGACTCGGATTTGATAAACTATCGAACATCTCACAATTAAATTTGGGAAATCCAATTAATTTCATATCTCTTCAAAGTGTGCTATATCCGAAGAATTGATTTTCGTGGAATAGAAAGCATACCGATATCAATTGAATTTCCCTTTTTTCTTTATCTAGTGTATATTGCTGGGAGTGAGAACGATCCACGTAATGCTCCGATACGCGATACATCTTTACGACACACGAGGAGCAGGCAATACGTCTCCACGTTCGTGGGACAAGAGAGGACCGTTGGCATATTACACAGAATTAACATCAGAATTGACCGTCCTGGCCGTTGACTTTTTACACCACGTTCACATGCTGCTTTGGAGTAACATATTCCTTAGCATGGCGTCACTCGTTATTTGTATGCAGCTCAGATACCTGTTTCACGAAATACAAAGACGAATAACAAAGCATAGAAATTATCTCGCCGTACTCAGCCACATGGAACAAAAGTTAGTTGATAAATCAAAGTAATCGCTACTTATTGTTAGATCAACGGATACATAATCAAATTTTATCTTCCAAAGAATTTTAGTTGTCAAGAATTAATGTGTTTTGCTTCATTTTCTATCCCAGTTATCCGATGGCGTCTCAAGACGAACTTGCAGAAAATTCTGACAACTGCGCTATTTGTTGGGAAAAAATGGAAACTGCTAGGAAACTACCTTGCGGTCATTTGTTCCATAATTCTTGCCTCCAGTCTTGGCTGGAGCAAGATACTTCTTGTCCAACATGCAGATTGGCTCTAAGCATGCAGGCAAATCACAGAGAAAGTGCTCCCGAAATACCTCCAGAGTCTCCCACACCTGCGAGGCGAAACGATAATCATTTCTTTCACTTCGACGGATCGAGGTACGTTTCATGGCTCCCAAGCTTCTCCGTCGAAGTCACTCACAACAGGATTAGAGGGGACATCTCTGCTCTGGCACACACCAATTCTCAACTTGACGCTATGGCTAGACAGGTAAGAATTTTGTCAGATTTATCAATTTCGAAATTTCAGAAATTGGTCTTTTTTCAGTTCTGAGAAATCTCCGAGAATGAAAGATGCAAATTATTTGGATATTTGACGTAGAATAATTTCAATTATTTGATCTCATTGTTGTAGATGAACTTACAATTAATCTTGTGAAAAAAAAGGCTAAAGTTGCATGCGATATTTAAATTAAAAATTAAAAAAATTAATTCTGAATTAGAATTTGGTCCATTTGCTAATTGCTTTGCATCAAAATCGGGTATTTTTCTTATTTCAGGTTCAACAGCTCTTTCCCTATTATCCTCGAAACGTAATTCTCGAAGATTTGAGAGTTACTCGATCTATTGAAATAACTATCGAGAATATTCTGGACAGTAGATTGTTGCCCCCACACCACGTAATCGAAGAACCTGAAGCAGAGCCTGCGACTCCAACACAGACAACGACTGCCCATATTTTGCCAATACCTCTCGTCCAAGATACATTGGATCCAAGATTTGATATTCCAGCTGCGGATAGGTAAAATGATACCAATACTTTTTAATCCTAGTTTTATCAGAAAAAGTTCATCATCTCATCACTTCCAGATTTCTGTATTTGGTTTTTTGACTCCATTTGCAATCTAATTTATCTTAAATTCTTGCATTTTGGTCTTTTCATGTAAATATTTCCAACTAACTCTAATAACATAACAATGAATAATTCCAGTGGAGAAGAGCCATCGACCCTCGGTGGTCGTTTTTCAAAATCATCTATGGAACGGGAGAGAATTTTGCAGCGCAGAAAGGAGCACATGCTGTTAACGGCACGTCGAAAATACTTTGAAAAACATCCGCATCAGGGAGAATCTACGCCTCCGGATACGCCGACAGCAAATTCAGACAGTTTAATATCTGGATCGAGAGTCGGCGTTTCTCACAACTGAACAATAACGTTATGTTATTTAGCAGAGCGCAGATTGTACTTTGTGGCTAAAACGGCGATTAGCTGGATTATTGCCTGACCGTCGAATGATGGAAGATTGTGGTCGAATCTAGCCAGGCGGGATATCCTTTATCTTGCGACGCTATCTTGTTATCTCTGTGTCTTAAGAGAAGAAAGAAAAAAAGAAAAATACTTGGCAAGAAGAAAAGAAGAAAAAGAAAATGCAGATGATTAATTTACTCTTTTGCCAGAGCTAATCACGCGTAATGCTTTTAATTTGAGCAAAAAGATGAGGAGAGAAATGAAGATTAATGAAAAGTAACTGGAAACGTATGACGCGATACTTACGATTAGCTTTAGGTGATGTGCTTATCACCGCAGCGAATATACCCTTTGTAAAAACCCAAGAAATACCTTGAAATTTGTAAAATAATCCAGTGATTATCTGTTTTATTAGATCGAAAAAGAAAGGCGATTTATCGTATCCGTTAGCTTTGCTTTCGCTATTCATTAAATATTATATAATTGTTACTATTATTTGGTCCTAACTCGGTGAACAGAATTTGAAAATCTGTAAGGAAGGCTGTGCTTTATTTTAAATTTCTATCTAAGTTTGTAATTAAGTTAATATCGAACTAAGATACCCCATTTTGGTATCTGGGTAAATGCGACCCGGTCATCAGCCACCGATAATCAAATACATACGACATCCTTGTCTATATGTCTCTGAGTGTTGTATCGATGGTTTTTATTATAATATATCTAGATTAATAAATCTTACCGCGTGACAAGGAAATTCGAATATTCTATCATTACTAGTACTTTGTTTTCAGCCGATACTATTTCTTGTATAAAATATAAGATGATATTGATGATTTCGTTGAAAATTATTTTACACTTTGGATTTTCAGATGGACATTATTTTGCTTTATGCACATAATGAGCTAAATTTTAATTCCAATTATTATTCTGTTATTACAGAATATGATTGAATTGAAATATCTCATTATAATGTGAGAATGTTTGATGCAAAGAAAGAAATTGTATAGGAAGTAGTACCTGAAACTTGATTAGTTTGACCTTATTTCTTCATTTCTATTCATAATGATATCACGTTTGTTTACAAAATTAAGAAAATCTACACCTATGGAATGAATTATTCGCCGAATAAAATTCAGTATATGCAACGTGTGAGCCTGTAATTAATATTATACTGTATCAAGATTCTTAACTTACCTATATTATTATATCAAAGAGTGAAAAAAATCGTTCAAGTATTTTGTCACATGTTTTACATGTACAATTTTATTGTAAGTTTGAAAGATTCTTATTAGATATGTTAATACCATTATAACATAATACCTTGAGTGGATTTACTCTTTGTTTTTTCTATTTTCTTTTTTAATTCTCTTCTATTTTATGTTCATAATCTTTCTGATAAGATATTCAATTCACGAAACGCTCGCTTATATTTCACCTGAGCGCTTCCGAGTCTTTATAAAGAATGAACTGATCATGATTGATGATAATAATCAAATTTGACACGTCAGCTAACAATATTTATCGTTATTTTTTTTTTTTCTTCAGACTAAATAATATAGATTATAAATATTTCTCGACTGGCAACAGTGAAATAGAAAAGTATCCATATAATATTATTATTTAGGCAAATTATAAACCAAGTTTATATTTCCAAAGGAGATTAACCCTATTTAATTATTCGTCTTTCCAGATTATTTGAGAATAATAATGAAGAGATAAATGAATAAATAAATAAAATCGCGAGATAGTTTTGAATATTAAATATTCCTTAGCTTTGTTGTAGTACAGGCTATTCATTTTTCGTTAAGAAAGAAAAACAAACAAAACAATGTTTTGAAAAATATCAGAAATATTTAATTAATAAATTGAAAGAAATACAAAAAAATAAAAACAAAACAAAAAAATAATTGATATACATTATAACATAATACTAATGCGAGTTGTGTAAGAATATTTTTTTCAACGCTGGGTCTAGAGCTTTGAAAAACTATCCTAGCTTGTTTTGTGATATAATGAAAAAAAATCTACGTGTAAAACATAATTCTGTATTATGATAATTATTATCCGTGCATAATAACTTTCGTCGATATTTTCATCGGAGTTGAAACTATTTAGTGTAAAAAATGGATAAATTTATAATGAATATGCATAGATATTTTTTAATTGTAGCGGAATTAGGAATCCGCTATCATACACCCCAAGTTTCTTGTATCTTTTTTTTTCGTTTTTCCTTATTTTTTTATTAGTGTAAAAGTATCATTATTAAAAAAAAAAAAAATATTTATTTTGTAAAACTTTAAGTGATAAATGATGAATAATTGATAATTAATATACGTATAGGAGTAAAAAGGATTTAAAATAACAATAACAGGAAAAAAAAAATATGTTGTTAAAATACAACTGCTTGTGTATGGCGATAAGCCAATTTAGAGATGAAATCCGGCTTTTTGTGCCAGTTTTTCAAATAAGAATTCGAAACGTCCAGATTTAGCCGAAATGTATTTTTTTTTTTTTTTTTTTAGTTCGTTAAACTTAAAAATCTTAGACAATAATGTAATTATTACGCCTTTTCTTTTACACCTAAATAACGTTCTCAGATACTGATTTAACTTTTCAGTTATAACGAAGAGAACAAACTTTATTAAGATAAATATATATTAGATAGATGAAAGAAAATTTGAAAAACTGTCACACAACTTTACTAATTGTAAGGTACTACATTGTAAATCAATCCCTCTACGATGTGTTGTAAATATAAATTAATTTAAAAATAAACAACGTTGATTTTCTTCACCCTCTACTCCTCTACCCATTAATCAATTTTTTTGGTTTCTCGATGAAATTTTGAAGAAAAAAAAGATGTTTTTTGTAATAATTGTCAAGCTGGGATTCATGATGCTTGAAAAAAAAGAAGGCAATAGTATGTAAATAATCAAAAGAGTGATTTATTTCTTCAGAAGATCGTTTCATTTCATTTATACGACTTATCAATATGCTCAATTTACAATAATAGCAGGAATGCGGTGATTTCTCCGAAACTCTTTATTCAACCGATGAAATTCATTACAACTATGTGCAGGATTATATGCGCGAATATGAAATCGGCGAATCCTCTCTCCGGACTTATCCCATGGAACTGAGTTTTGTTCTGCGGATTCACTTGGAGCCGCAGGCAAACTGTAATGAAAAATTCATTCGTTCAAATATCGCAAATCACAAATTGGTCAAGAATACAAAATAATAAACACGCAACGCATACAGTTCGGCTTCATCTTATTCAACCGAAGATGCTGAGCGATTCGTTTTCAAAAATGATTCAACTCGATTTGGAATTTTTTCAGGATTCGTAAAACGAAAAGCGTAGATTTCACGATTGGATTATAGCATACGTGGTTAACCTAACCTCAAAATATCGATCGCGGTCAAACGGCAATGGGGGTAAACATAACCTAGACAAACGAGACGTCGGGTGACAGTAAATAGTGAATTAAAGTTGGAATAATGCGAGGGGCGTAACTCACCGCCAAGAACGAAACTAGATACGCAAGATATGAAGCCGCTGAGGAAACTGTTGAACGGGAAGGTGCCGACTAGACAGCAGTAGACGAATTGGGTGACACCCGTGAGAAATATGTAGAGAAGATAAGCGTCGATGATCTTCAATTTCTTGGGTGTATTTTTGGCGTATTCTTGCCAGAATTTTCCCAACACAGCGACCACCGACATTTTGATAGATTTTAACTGTAGTTTTGCTGTGCTTTGGTCGGCAAGGAATTATTCTGACGCGTGGCAGACCGGCAGACAACAACAAGACCCAGAAGTATGGACTTGCGATTAGTCAGAAAACATCGCGTCGCTTATCAACTGCCCCTTTGCGCCTTGCGTCCGCCAATCGGCCGACGACACAACTAGCCGTGGCCAGGAAGGTCCTGTGCGCTGTGATTGGCTGGGATTTGGGATTCTCGGTGTTTTCTACCAATCGTAGCTCTGGATTATCTACAGAGCGGAAGTGTGGCGGTATTTCGAACCAGAGTTAACAGCCAAATGAGGATGATGCGGACAGATTTATCACTTTTTTTTGTCAAATTCATTCTTTTTCTATGAAAAATAGCAAAATTCAGATTTTTTAAATTTTGCTGCCTCATTTTCATTAACTAAGAATCGTTGGACTACTAATTCTGGCTGCTAGCTTGTTCATAGCTTCGTCAACAACGTGAGATTGTTTTCCTCTGCCGCTGCCTTAGCAAGTTTCATTGTTATTAACCTGCTTTTATTGTTAGGCGGGTCCACAGTTTTCTGGACCCCGATATCTGCAATTTGCAGCTAATTACTTTTGAAACTCACTGATCTCTAAGACATCAGTGTTGAAACTAGTTCGGCAGACCAAAACAATGATGAGTAGGCAACTATACTCATTTAATAATGAGTAATTTTGCCAAAATCCAATGTTTTGACGTAGCAAGAACGTCAGAAGAATTTCGACACATTTCACATAATTTCTGGCAAGCGTAACACGTTTTGGTAATTGTTAAACATTTCCACAGGATTATTCATTGAATTATGAAAGTTGTTCGTGCTGCGTTTCCTTGAATACAATTTTTAGTGAGCTAAAAAAATAACGAACTGAAAAGAAAATTCTTGTCACGTTATTAGAAATGGGGATAACAAGTAATTATTATATGCAATATATTTCAACAAATCTAGCGGCAAAATAATTCTCGAATACCTATATAGATAGATTTCAGTAATAATTTACTTATTTCTAATGATTTCAATAATTCACTAACATTAAAATAATTGTGCACGCAATATAGTAGGTATGATAATGATAAAATATTTATTCTCTCAATATGTATAGGAATGCTACACAGTAGATTACTAATACATGTGAAATTTCTGTAGAAAAATTTCTAGACTATGATCTAATGGAAAAGAAATAAAGACTACTGGATTTCCCTGAATTTGTATTATCTGTTACCTATGTACCTATACATAGCTATATCTAAACAGCATGATTAGTCATCTTTCGAATAACTATTTTAGAATTACTACTTAAAACAGAACATGTTATACAGCAATACTGAAAGTGCACTATTTAAAGTATACGCGCATATCGTCACAGGCTCACATAATTGTCACAGTGTACGTTAATAAAGATATACACATGAGATGAGTGCGAGAAAAGTATCGTGCGTGAATTTATCAGGCTCCCACTATTGTATTATATATTATGTGTGTGTATAAAATTCGTTTTTCATATAAATCGACTATGCATTGATTGCGACGACGTTTTGATTTTGTGTCTTTGTATATTTTTCTTTATTTGGATTTTTTGGTAAAGCTGATAAAAATTAGTATCTTTGAGTGGACCCATAATGGGTATAGGCCCAAGTTTACTTCACAACCTTTAGCTAGTTTTTTGGCCTCGTATTTCGCTCACTTTTCGTCCAGCTCGTATACGACATGGGACTCATGGTCGTTTACGTACCTCAGCTGTGCGGGAAAATAAGTGTAACGTGAACGTAAGGTTTGGGAATCCTCTTCATCGGCTGGCGTCCCTCTCGAAACATCATTCAAATCCAGGTACTCGTGTTCCGCAGCCACGCAAAGAAGCTTGTCTAACTCTTGACGCAGAACCGTGAACGTTGGCCGATCCCTCGGCTTCGTTTGCCAACAGGCCAGCATCAGGTTGTACCTGGTGAACATAGTCATCGACATTTGGTGATGATTCGTGGAAAGTTAGGGAAAAGTACCAGTTTCTGGACGGTCACCAGAATGGTACCAATGCAGACTACTTGCCAGGTACTGGCAGTTTTGCCTCAACTATCATCGCACACTATCAGTTCTTGGTTGATACGACTTACAGAGGAATGCTGCAGTTTGCTGGTCTCTCCATTCTGTACCCCAAACGCAATCGTTTCAGGACTCCATTAGCCGGGATATCCGGGTACGGACTGCTCCCCAGGGTGACGATTTCCCACAAGAGAATGCCAAAGGACCATCTGCAAAGAGATTTGCATGTTGGATAAAATGGAAGCCGGAGTATGTCGTGAACTGGCTATAAGAAATTATGGTATCGGACTTGACAGGTACCCAAAAAAATGTCGAACGGAATTTTATTGGATTGGTTTCGATCCAGGATACTCAAAAATAGCATCCCTTCTGATTTACTGTGGAAACCCATAACGTACGTGACTTTCGACTTCCAAAGACTTCCCAAGTGAATAGCCCTTCGATAACCTCTTTTCTATACTTACACATCGCTGTAGGTGCTGTAGACCTGGTGAGTGAGAGCCTCGATGGCCATCCACTTGACGGGTACTCGGCCATTTCCCTGTTTCTTGTAGACATTTTCCTGATAGATGTCTCGACTCAGTCCAAAGTCGGATATCTTTACGGTTCGATCGTCGCAGACGAGAACATTTCTTGCAGCCAGGTCACGGTGCACGACTCTGTTCGACGAAAGGAACTCCTGTGTAGAAATTAAATAACTCAAAGTTTTGTGTACCATCAAAAATTCGAAAGAAGTTCAAGTGTCATATGAAGCGGATGATGAAATGCAGTGAGCATCATTTCTCGTCTTACCATTCCTGTGGCAATCTGACGACCAAAATTCAGCAAGTCGGTTACAGTCACCATTTCGTTGTTGCAAAAGGCATCTGTAGAATAGACCAAAAGTTAACACGATGCTTCTTATCATCTGATATCCAAAGTGAAGACGGTTCACCTTTTCGGAGATACTTACCTCGATCGATGTCATAGGCACGGTTAGCAACGAAACTAGAAGCGTGTGCCTCGTCTATGCTGATTGCTATAAAACCACAAGAATCCTTGATCGAAAAATCCTATTGAGTATCCCAATTTATCATTAACAAATACCGAAAACTAATCAGCATCGACAAATTGAGACATCAATAGTATTTTTCTGCAACAGATTTTGACACTATCATGAAGAGGACAAACTGAGAAATTAGTTAGCAAAAAGAAAACTTACGGGAAGTTGACGAGTTTATTTCGGAATTGTACCCGGGGGTTTCCGGGCGCCCAGAGGACCTCGGGTTCGATTCGCACAGTCCTTTTGTCTCAACGATCGACACCGTGGCTTTTTCCAGTATCTAAAATTGATTCGGTTGATCAGTATGTCCAGATTTTTTATCTCCAACTGCTCATTTGTGTTATAATTAAAATCCTCACCGCTCGTAAAAAGGACTGCAAATCACCTCGGGAGCAATACTCGACGATAAGAAGAGGCCGTGGTCCGATGGTACAGCATCCGAGAAGAGAAACGATGTTGGGATGCTGACCAGCCGATTTCATCATCTTTATTTCGAGTTCGAAACTTCTCAGCTCCTCTTCATTCGGATCATCTGAAACCACAGAGATTAGACATTCTCTGATGCCCGAAAGACGATCTTGAGAATCGATTGACTAATTCGAATTCAGTACACACCTCGTAACATTTTTACCGCCACAGCTGTGACCTGGCCTCGGTCGTCACACAGACTACCGAGTTTGACGACCCCGAAGGCTCCGCTGCCCAGGATTCGCTTGATCTCCAAACGGTCCGGATTTATTTCGTACTCGTCCACCGGTGTCAAAAGACTTTTTTCAACCGTGATAGGGTCAGGATCTGGAACATCCTTGATGGACTCAAAGGCAACGTGCTTTTCTTCGAGACCCTGAACAGTCGAGTGAATTTATTCCATTATTACGTTTCAAAAGAAGGTCGATTTATTTTATGGACTTAAAACTTTGGGGTCCATGTTGCCTGCAGTAAAAGTTGATCAACATGAGACTAACGACCGTCTGCTCTCGATCTCTACTGATGATTATTCAAAATTGGAATGGTAATCGATACATTATAGAAATAACTGTCGCTCACCTGGAAGTACTTCAGTCTCTCTTGATTCCGCTTTCGTTTTCCGTATCTGTGATAAGCGTAAATGCCAGTACCAAAGACAAAGACGACACTGGCCAAAAAGGTCATCACGATGGTGCCAACGTCCGGAAGATTCGTTCGTTCTGGAAAAATGCAACGAATCTCGTCATTCCTTATATCTGCTGATTCATACCTATAGCCAATGCTGCAGATGAAACATGAACACGATATGCGAATGTATTTCATACCTGGGAAGAGATGGGTTCTATCAGTTATTGTGAAAAGTTTGTAGATTGTCGGACCTGGTCCAGGTTTTGACCGGGCCCTGATGTGGACATTGAACTGTTCCACCAGTTTAACATTCGAGAATACGGTCTCGGCGATGTTCTGCAAATTAGGAATACATTTTTTAGCTAAAGGACGGTTTTTTTTTATCTGATAATTTGCATCTGCACAGGACTTTGAATCATTGGCTAACCCCGGGAACCCTCCGCTTCTCCGAAACTTTGGTATCTGAAATATTTGGGTACAACCAGAGTTCGTAAGAGTCGGGAATAAACTTTGGCATCTCCCATGTTACGTTGACGTCGAAAATGTTTCCAGTTTTGCGAATCGTAGTTGCGTTGATGCCCTTGACTTTGTCAGGTCCTAAAACACGATTTTTGGAACTTTTGTCAAAGAGGCTTATGAGGAAACAAAAAAAAATCATAAAACTAATCGGTCTATAGATATGAGTAACATTAGGATACTCAGACGGATTCCATTGAATAAATACTATACACTACGAAGGTCGAGAATGAACTTGGGTATTGGATATATTTTATCCACTTACTACATATCTTCAAATTCCCATGAGCGTCAAGACACGTGGGCGTTGTAAAAGTGGTCTCAGTTTTGTCGCTCAAGATTCCTCTTTTCGTTCGTGCCGTTATCGATACTGTGTATTCGTCTGCGAGTTTCAATTTCACGAAGGTCAAATTGAACGCCACTGGCTGTAAACGAACAAACATCATTCGTTCACCTTTCACTAAGTTGTGTTAATCTATAACGTACATAAATCCAAAGAACATCAATATCGACTCTTGACTGTACTGTATTCGGAACTCGAACTATAAACGCTCGAAGTTTGATCACAGATTTCGAAAAAAAAATCAACATTTCAAACGATCACAGACACGTAACAGTAAATATTCGCCATTATTTATCAAGGTCAATCACACATTCAACTCAATAATCCAATTCACTTAATTAACGAATTGTTATTCGCTTACTTTTGCGAGCTCGATCAGTACGTTATGATTCGTGGTGCCCTGGCATAAGACGTCGTAAAAGCAGCTACGATCTGTAACATTTCACATCACTGTTCGAGTATATTGTGTGAGGCGGGATTAAAATTCTGAATTTCAAAAGCTGCAAATGGTCAAAATTCCGAATCTCAGAATTCGCGCCATGCAACGTCGTTTATTTCACAGCTTTTCATGAGCTTCCCTTAGATTTCCCGATTTCTGAACCTTCTGAGTTTTTAACTTTCGGACGATCTTTGCAGCTTCCTGCATTTCGACCTTTCAAAATTCGCAAGTTCGGACTCTAAAGTTTCTAGAAACTCAGAATCGCGTATCAAATAAATTCGAAACTTTTGGAATTTGGAACTTAAATTCCGCCCCTAGATTCTGTGATCAGACACTCTCGATGAACATTTTCGCAAGGATTTAGAGCATTCGACTAAGTCAAAGATCTCGTGTTGCTATTATTCATTTTAAACTCACCCTCGGCAGGGGTGAAGCTCATTTCTGCTCTTACGTGAAAGGGATCGTCAGGTTCGAAGTAGAGTCTTGGTACTGAGATGTTCCGGACTTTCTGAGGCTCGTAAATATCTGTAAATCGTATCGTGTTACCTCAACATCCCTTCAACCTGAAATTTCAACTATCAGTCGCAATGGTACCCACCTGGCATTGTTTCGTACCAGTCAGACTCTTCTGGTTTGGAGATGCCATTTTCAGAGACGCGATGTAATCGGAACTGATATCGTCTGCCTCCGGAAAGCCAAGGTAGCGTCACCGTTCCGTTGCTCTGTAAAAAAAATAATAATAATAATAATAATAAATAAATAAATAAATAAAACATTTCAGGACTGCACGTGATTTTAAAAATACAACTCTTGCCGTGGAGATCCACCGCGGATAAGCTAGAATGCTAAAACAAAAATGTAAAGCAATCGGTGGTTCGACTCTGATGTGATCTCGTGGATATATCAGAGCTCGGATAGATACTCACTTCAACCGCGTCACTCCACGTGCCATTCGGAATCGACCGACGATCGATGACAAACACTCCAGGATTATGAGCCAGCACGATGAACGTCACGTCCCGGCACACGAGGGTGGGATTCGCGTTTGCTGCTTCAGTGTTGTCTGGTTCCAAAAATAGGTTCATGAGCGAAGGTTGGTATTTGAAATATGAAGGACTAGAACTAGAATCATCCTAATCTCAACCGGTGGATTTGCAGAGCACAATGAACTTTCCTGAAACTGATTTTCCGTCCAGGATTTCTCCCCAATCAGCAAACTGATAGGAAAAAAATATCGCCAGGGACATTGAACCGCACAAGAAAGGAAAAGACGTGTAGATAAAGATCGACACCGGATGTTTATATATGACTTCCAACTGTACAAATGCGAGATTACGAGATCAATCCAATCAAGGAGACATACAACGTTACAGAAGGACTGGTGGGGCGCCTGGCGTTCTGTAAGACGCAGTCCCCGAAATGTAGGACATGTCTATCAGTCCATCACGTGTAACCGGTTCCATAATGGATACAACAAGTCGGCGTGTGAAACTAACGTATCTCTTACTGATACGCGATATAGTCTAATTTCAAAACATCCGGAGGCACATCTCCTGGCTAACCGGTTTGGATTTCCGGTTCAACGACTTTGTGCCAATTCATCGATCGCGATCTCTGATTGAAAGTAAATGCATAATCCTTCACCGATTTTGGGTTCATTATCTAATATATAGATTATAGGTACTTTCTTGTACAATCAGCAACAGAACTCACTTTTGATAACTGTTTGGTTCCGGATGCAGTTCTGCACGCACTGGTCCTGAAACATGAACGCATGAATGAATGTGAATTCGTGACTTGCTACATGTGATTTGGACTCGAGGTCCAGTATTAGGTGGAAGATTTGTTCTATGCATCGCAGAAAAGAGTCATGATTTGTTCGTCAACGCCATCGATGTAAAAGCGACCCCGAGAAAACTAGAGCCTTTTGCAATCTTGAACATTCGTTTCAGGTGTGATCATTTATGCATTATTCACAGTATCTTCATGGACACGCCAAAACAAACTATATGATAATGATTTTGGAATCAGTCACTTTGTGATCCGGCATTCTGTCGTAGTTAATTACCGTCAACTCGAGCCCTGGCTGAAGTTTGTACAATTGTTTATCGCGGTAATGGTCGCATGACATTTGAAATAACTACATTTGGGGTGTGTTCGCGATTCATATTCCTCTAATTTTCACCAAGTAAAGAAGATCTTTTCCATGATTATGTGCGAAGGTTTTCTGGTAGCTAAAACACTGATTCGGGCTGTTATGTCTAAACATCGCAATATCTCATGACATTAGCTTCCAATAATTTTTTATGAATGAAAATCTAGTTGAAACAGAGGAAAACAGGCTTTCAAAATCACAAATCTGTGACAATTTTCGCGAGTACACTTCATTAGGAGTCAAAAATCAAAGTAAAGACTACTTCGCTGCGTGAAGTTCAGGTATTCAATACTTTCCGAGAGGTCAGGGTGAATTAGCCATCTGTGGAAATATCTAGTTAAAAACCTTTCGAATCATCTATTAAAAAAAAAAAAAAAAATGGGTACTGATTACTTGTTCTGAAGTGTTTCCACTCCATGATCAGCAAGTAAGGACTTCGAAACCCAAGTGAGCGTTCAAAGTAAGGGTGGCAAATTCGCCCAACGCCCTAGCTACTGAAGGTATTGTCATTTCCCGATGGTGATTTTTTTCCTATGTAAGAATATGTGGTATTACCTTTGCAGGTAGATTCGGTGTAAATGTAGACTAATTTTACGTGGCGATGTAAAGAAAAAATATGGACGAGAGTTACGTATAGGTATACGCACTATACTCTATGTTTGCATAGCCCGATTTCATCATGTGGAATATAGATTATGTCGGAGGCACGTGCTTGGCATTGGAATGACTGCTAACTATTCCTCCGATTTGGGCATCGTAGTAGGTATCATTATTCTGATATTCAAATCAACTCCCGCGCATAATGACGCTGTAGAATCGAAATCGAAACCAAATCAAAACCGCCCATTGTTTATTCGTGGATAAAATACATGGTGAAGATAGGGGAGGGGTCCTTATTTCTGCGTATCCATTAAGAACCTCGTCTATCAATCTGAGGTCATCGACTCCGCTCATAACAGTTCTCTAATTTAATTCTATTGATTATTTTTGTTATTCCAAAGGTGCTATAGTGTGCCAGCAAAGAGACATTTTTCTTATTTAACGATAGACGCGAGACGCGGTCTGACTTCAAGCCTACATCCAGGAAAGAATCGCTCACAAATACCATGAAGTACATGTGTTAGAACTGAAGACACGCAATTCGATTTTGTTATTCATCAAAATTCAACTGCTATACGTTTCTATACCTAGGTCTATAAAGCGATTACAGTTTCTGCTTTAGCGTTTGTCATTTTGCCATGATACCCAATGCAGAATTCGACATACGAAACGTTTCTGATAATATATAATCGAGGCCCAATAACTAAGATGCATCTTGTATCGAGAAGATTGTTTCACGGACGAATTAACCTTGAGGATATTCCGTACCTATACATGCATCAGTGGTGATTTCGCAAACTGTTTCGACATTAGATCTGGTTGTACATGTATTCCAGTTCCTTGATTTCGTATTCCTATACGGCTGATCTGGATCGATACGAACGGCGAATGATTTATTCTTTGGCCGTAGAAGAGTCTCTCAGCTGTATTTTTTGTATTTTCATTTTTTTTTATTTCCATTTTTTTTCTCTCTTCTTACCTTTTCCTTCACCTTTTTCTGCTCCTTTTTCTCTTACATATTACCTGCGTGTATCAATAGGTCTATTTTTAACTTCAGACCAAGACCAAGAGGGGCAATGCAATAGCATCTCCATCGGAAACTGCTGCAGTCTGTATGTGCGAAAACTCAAGAAAGAGAGAAAATATCGAGTGTTATTTCTTCCGTTCAATTCAGAATCTATTATTTCACCATTTTTCACAAAAATCTTCAAGCCAGTTTTCAAATGATTTTTGATCAGTATTTTTTAATTGGGTTGTTCAAATTACTTTGGAAAAGCTATTTTAACCGTGGTTTTGTGAAATGCTCCGGGGACCAGGGTGAAGGGTTGTTGAACTTCGGCCATTTTGAGGTCGGAGCGGTTAAACCGACCAGCAGACAATGGAAGAATGTAAGAAACGTTGTGCAAAACAAGAAGAAGAAGAAGAAGAGGAAGGAAAAAAAAGCAGAAAAAAATCTAGACGACGAATTTGGAATTGACTTTGAAATACGTTTTTTTTTCTTCTTCTCTTTCTGTTTTTCGAATGCATCTGATCTGATTCTTACTCGTTGATCAAACAGATCCATATAACCGAAAGTTCCTGTTCCCAAACTATAATATACTGATTACAGGATCGTAACGATTCATCAGATCGAAAGATCCATCGATGAAATTGAAAACGTGTTTCAGCGTTTCGTTTTTTTTTTTTTTTTTTTTTTCTACTGACGTTTCTCACGATTTAATGTCAGCTTGGTAGCGAGTTTGGATACCTGTAGGGAAAATATTCCCGAGGTTTAACTCACCAGGTCTGATGTACATATACATTATTGTTGCCCAGATCCAAAGTCGCGATGATAGAAATCAGTCGTTCGATATATTAACGGACGCTCCGATATATGCCCGAGGACTACTCTACCGTGTAGCATGCATGATGAATCCGCACGCTTTGCAAACGACCTCTTCCTGTCCTCAGCGGTGATCTTCTAGACCGATGTCGATGATATTTTTCATCGTCAGACGATGTCGTCACAAGACTAAGTTTTAAGATGCGAAATCACGTCACGCAGGGGATCTCGGGGCCGACGAATAACAACCCGGCGATTTTTTTCAGGAGTAAAGTATCGAATTGCGCGATCGGTTATCATAATCGTGAATAATAATTAATTCGGTAACAAGTACCTAGCGATTCCTGCGTCCAACGGAATTCGTTCATTCGAATTCTTCCTTTCGATATTCGTTGCAGGTTTGTTCCTATGGGTGTTAAAGTATAAGGCTGACGACCTGAACCCATATTAGCATTCGTACAAGTTTACATAAAGCGCGTTCGAGTAGGTATAAAATTATACGCGAGTGGGTCAATTTCCGAATACAAACTCGGCGATACGCACGTGCGAAGGAAAGACCGATCGAGGAACTAAGAATTATATTATTTTTTCTCTCCAACCTGCGTGAAACAATTTCAACAAAATATTTCATCACTCGCTATACGAGCTATAGACTGTATAGTCTAGACCCCGTTGGTCTCCATGTACATTATGGAAAGCAGAGGCTGTATTAGATGCAAATATTTGACATGAAATATTTGGTCAAGTATAAATATTCAGACCCTGAAGCTGGACGTTAAAACCTGCATAAATCGTTCCACGGCTTACCAAACACTCCAAGGTTTTGTGAACCAATTTTTTTTTCTAGATTCAAGAATCAATTTTCCACCAAGAAATTCACCCAATATTCCATCTTGGATCTGGCAGAGCTCTTCGCTCATTGTCAGTGACGGAACGATGCGCGGAACACCTTCAGTCGACCAGAAGCGCGAAAGCTCAGGGACTTTTTTTTATGGTGGAAGCTTGAAGATGTGAAAATTGTGGGTGAAACTTACGTCCAGACAGTTGAGGTTGCATGAGGCCCTTAGGACAACGTCATCGAAGTTTCTTTCGCAAATCGCAATGGTATTAACCAGTGCGGAAATGATGATAAACCAACCACAGACTTTCGCGCACATGTTGGGAAAGTATATCAATTTCAAAACACGCGGCACTCGTGGATACTCACGGCACTGTACTCGGCAACAAATCCACGTACGCTTTCATGTTTTCTTCGTAGACGTATAGTTACCTAGAGCTTATGTTCGTATAATGATCGCGTACACACTGTTATACTTATATACTTATACTTATAATTCCGATCTTGACCTATCGATGTTTACAAACACATTTAATGTGGCGTAGAGGCGTTAAAATATATAGTCATATACAAGTGCGAATAATTTCACGCGCGTTAGAAACACGTGGCTTGGCGAAGTAACGCGGAGTTAGTGTACGAATTATTGTTTTAACTCAACGTTTTGATATGTCTTCCGATCGTAATGCTTATACCGCACATTATAACCCGATGGAGAGAAACATATCGAGATATACGTTAATTAAAAAAGAAAAAGATATAGATTTGAAACTTTGCAATGCGACTATCTGCACGCCCGTCACTTGTCTACAGCTTTATACGATACGATGGATATGTATATGGAATTTCAGAAAAATTCCCTAGACCCGATAAGCTCTCACCAAACATCAGCACGCGTTTCCAACAACCAACTCCCGCGCTTCTATAACCAGTCTGGCATCGACTATATTCACTATAGCAATGAACGAATTATGATACGTGCAGTTTAAATATTGCCACAGACGGAACACCGCGCGCCAACCATGTGTTGACAGTTGCAAAATTGAATGAACACGTTCGCCAGGGACAAGAAGGAAGTCGTTTTACGCGCTTGCGCACACCATATAACGTAACGCGACGCGAACCGCGAGACACATCCAAGTATCAAGTCTTTAGTCTGCGGTTTATGGAAGTGGAAATCATTCGAAATGTCTGCCGCTTCGACAGCTCACATTTTGTTCCTATTTTGCCACGCATCTATCCGTCAATTGAACTGTGAACACGGTAACGGGGCTTCAAAACGAACTTAAATATATATACGTTATTGCCAGACGTTGTTGCGGTCCCACCTCATGTCTCTTCATCTGCAGACTCGACGCACTTCCAATGATATTCAAACTACGTCTATAAGACACATGCGCACCTTCGTAACTCAAAACATCATCAATTTATTCGAGCACGATCGACCGATCAAGATCTTTCTCGAACATTCTGATCACCCGAATTTCATTCCAAATTCAAAAAATTGACGATGCGTCTATCAACGTCGAGAAGTGATAATTGCAGTCAATGATGAATTGCACACCATCCCGAGTTTCTAAATGATGATTATTTTTGTGTGGGCGGAAAACGCGAGATGATGGGAAACGGCGATATTGACATTGGGCAAAAACCGGCTGACGAAATTGCACTATATAATTTGCGCTAGTAGGATCGTTTGATGACCTGGTCCCCCATGGCATACGTGCGAATCTGACCGCACATCGTCTGGTATTGCGACTGATGTTATAGACCAGGCAAGGCCACGCGCGCGGGTTCTTTCTTTGCCACTTCTGGCGGGGAATGCGGATGCCGGTTGAGAATTCAGGGATAATGAAAAAAAAAAAGAAAAAAGAAAAAAAGGAAAAAGGAAAAAATGGACCATCATAAAAAGAGGGCCCGACGTTTAGGTCTACGGGGTTTCTACTACGGCGTAGATAATCCCACGTAAAAATATATGCATATGTAGGTCGCTGAATTCAGAAACTCGATTCCCTTCCGCTGTTATAGCTCCGATTTGCTGATCTTTCGTATTTTACGTCATTCAATTTGAATCCTTCCACTTAGGTTTTAATCGAGATGTAATATGTGAATGCATTTATTCCTGAGAATATACAACTCAATTACATCTCCGTTAGGTGTATACATATATGGCGATTACTCGATATAATACTCAGAAGAGGCGTTATAGGGATAAAAAACATGTTTTCCGATCATTGAATCTAATACATACTTGCTGAGCTGTTGTTCAAAATGGATGAAAACAGGAATACACGCAATGAAGAATTTGATATGTAGTACGTGGAGTTGAATGGGCGGCTCGTTGTACGTTTCTTGGAATATATTTATGTACTAGTGATAGACGTCGGTTGAACCCGCATCGTTTGTGATAAACCTCGGGGTATACGGTAGAACGAACGCTAGTTTTTTCCGTTCAGAACTCATATAGGTATATATCAGATTTTTATCCGAGTTAGATCAGCGGTGCAAGAACTTGCATCTGATTCAATTCTGACAGTGAGTTACAGTCCTAGATCAGAATAGCTTTCTTCTTATTATTCTTCTTCTTCTTTGAGATCGGAAATAGACTATATAAAGTCCATTGTCACGTACGCGGTGTCGAACTTGAGGTTGTTGAATTCTTTGGAATAGACGATACAGAAACTCTGTGAGAAATATAGACAGCGTGAAGGTGCGAATTTTAAGTAATTAACCAATTTCCGTGAATTGCATCGGTAATTGATAATTAAATCCTTGTGGCAATTCTCTCCGCAATATCTCCTCTTCGTATGCATTATGGAGGAGGTTCTTATCTTGTTTTCCCTAAGAGACGGTTTCTAGACGATATTATAATGACACCGTTGATTGAACTTGACTCATCGGAAAATCCTTCCCTTCTCATTGATATCGAATCCCTGGTGGAGATTTTACTACAGAAAATTATTCGGTTATATACTTGGAAATGATTGTGATCCGATTCAGAGTCGCAGACAATTTCAGAATATCGATATGGATGAATTTTTAATTCATCGAAAAATCCGGACAAACTCAATTGAATTTCGATCTCGCGCATATCAAGTCACTGTTAAAAATGTTTGTGAATTTATCAATTCACCATACACATTTACCGTTCAAAAGTACAAATACAGCGTTGCTAAGTGAATTGCCAAGCATGTTTTTTAAAATTGCGGAGAAATTTTCCATGTTACGAAACCTCTTATAGTTAAAAACAAAACACGAAATTGTATTTGAATTTTGCTGAATTATTTGGCAAGTTTGTGGAATTTTTTTTATTGATTGCACGGTGAATGTTATACGATAGTGAATTTACTACTCCTGTACATGTGTAAGATTTCTGATAAAGTTTTGGAAGTTCACTGAAGAAATTTTAACCAGTAAAGTCTAAGAACTTGAATTTACGGATACATATATAAGCTGGAAAAAGTATATTCAATGAAAAAAATCACGTACAATAGGATAAGCTTGAAGAATCGTCGTACGAGGTATATCAATTTTCGCAGAAAAGCTATTCTCCGTAGAAATCAACATCCCCCAGCGAATACTTCATTATCGTCGAGAGAAAACAAAAAGATGCGGAAAAAGCTTGGCAATTTCCGGACGTTTCTGAGAATCTTTCAAGTTACAAACAATGGGGAATAGCGATATTATATTCCTCCCTCATATCCGTGGCGTTGATGTATGAACAAGACTCGTTCATAAATTATAGACAAATATTATGGCTACTTATGGCTCGAAAGGGTATAAGCCGAAACTCAACGGATCTGAATGAATGAATAGGCAAATATTAACAACAGAAGGGATAAAACTTAATGAATAAATTCTTCGTTTTTCCACTTTTTTTTTTGTTGTTTTTTGTTTTTATTCAAGGAATGTGGTTTTCATTGTATACAAAAAGAAATCGATGGTGTCATAAGAGACGACGGAGTAACTTGGCGTGAATTATCGAGCCGAAAGCTTCGACTGATAGTGAAATGATCGTAGATTTGAGGTTATGTCCATCCTTCCTTCGCCGGGGAATCATTATTTCGAGTAGTTGGCATTTATGTAGTGAAATAGAACAACCAAGAAGAAGAGGGTGACCCCAAGGATGTTTGAAAAAACTGCCAACTGTACGTCGGTGATCATCTGCAACGATAAAACGTCATAAATCCTGAATTTCATGCACGTGAATCCCTCCCGCAGGTTGTCAAGAGAAAATAGTTCCGCACTTATGACAATCAATCCCTGAATTTACCCCGCTTAAAATGTCTAGATAAAATGAACAATAACATTACGAATTCGATTATATTCCATCGATAATCATTTCTGTACATACCTTGCCTTCTTTCGAGTATTTTATAACAATAAATTACTTCACGAATCGCTCAGGACACGTCTATTCTTATTTACGTGGCACGTAACGAGGGACGCAACCTATGCGCATTGACAACTACAATGTTTGTTGCTCGGTTAGCAAAACAGTTCTCGATTCAATCGCGGACTGTTTTATCTACCGTTGATACATACTGCAGCGTCGGTAAGAAAATAAAAATTGTCTTTCGTTTTCGGCCGATAAGAAAGAGGAATTCTCTTTTATTCTCGGTTGATAAGAAGGGACGATTGTATTTTCTTATCGATCGATCGGTAGAAAGATATTGTGAGTTTCTTTGAACAACGACAGATGTCTCGCGGAGTTCGAATCCGCGAGAATTTCTAATATTATTAATTCCAAGATTTGAACCCCTAACACGCCGCTGCTAATCAATTTTTTTTATATTTCCAGGAGAATCTAGGAAATGGGAAGGAATAGACAAGAATCGATCGATTAGGAGTAAAAAAATAGGCTCTTCCGTTCGATGGTCTGTTTATAGAATTATCATCAAAGCTATAGTAAATTACAGATCAATTTAAGCTGAGTATATAATGTGTATGTATAATATATGAGCTGAAGAGATCTGTTGATGTTCAATTTGCGTGATACGTCTGATTGAATCAAGAAGCTCCCACTAATGGAGATGAATTATGTTTCATTAGCCAAAACCGTATGCAAATATCTATGAGGTTGGTAATTGTACAGGAGAAAACTGAAAATTGATGATCTATAGAACAAGTTTGAATATATCATCGTAACAGAGCCACCCAATACCAATTTTTTTGTTTTTTTTTACTTTGGAATTGAAAATTCTGCGAATCTGCGACAAAATTTTAGACATTTGATTCGAAAAATGAAATTTGCTTTGGATTAAGTAATTATCGCTGGTTGAAAAATAATGAATTCGGAATATCAGCTGGTAGGGGGAAAAAAATCTTGAATCATTTGTATGTTTAATTGTGAATTTCAATCAGCGGAGTAGGCCGGTATATACTTCCTTGGATCATTCGGAACCGAAAGCTCTTTTTGAAAGGGAAGATTGTCCTGTTTCGATAAGGTACCTACAAGGCCTACAAGCCACACCGGCCATTGCCCTAATGCGAAGATAATGGCCTACTGTGCGATCGATATATATGAATTCAGAAAAGGTTGATTCACGTAATCCGCTGGTTAGATATGCAAACGGCATCATACGATCCTGTGAAATTACCCGATACATACCTTCCTACTTCTGACACTATTGTGAGAAATAAGATATATACCTATGTTGTATACTCACGCCGAATTCGATACACTCATACAATTGTTAACAATACGTACTCATTCCAAGCCTTCAATATCGCTTTTTATGTCCAATCAATCATCTTCTTACCCCTTGATACTCCCCTGGTAATGTGATCTTAAACTGCAGCAAAACAAGGCAGTACATCGCCATCGCGGAAACATACTGTAAAAAAAATATTTATACACATGTGCGTTTACTCGTATGGGTATAATTTGACGCGAATAGCAAGAACAAGAAAAAAAAAAACAATAAAAAGGAACTTGAAGACCCTGAGCCTTTGTTGGAATTCGTTGATCGCAAGAAGGGTATTATTTTATTTTTGTTATTTTTTTTTTTCTCCTCGCATTTTTTGCCGTTTGTGTGTCATATGACATGTGATATGCTCACAATAATTTCTGATTATGAGTTCAGAGTAATACCATCGATCAACTGGGGTATAGTTTATGGATACGTATTTCTTGGACGGAATTAAACTCTTTTTTCGAACTTGTTTCTGCGTCGGATGTAACCGCCCTGACGCATTAATCAAGTCGGACAATTCAACGAGCCATGGGATGTATAATATGTGTACCTTCAGCAGGTAGATATATTTCTGTGTTATTTTATACCTGCGTGATTTCGTTGTCTGTGCTCACGGCTGTATATGTCCAATGACAAATGACACTTTTTAAAAAAACGTTTGGCATACCTCAACGAACGCTCGTTGGCTCGACGGATGTCGTTAGCTTCACCCTTTTCAACGCGCTAAATAGCTCCATTCGAAAATTAAACCGACCACGTTTCGTTTTAATGCTACTTGATTTTTACCCAACTACCTACCCTGGTGGAAATAATTTCATGGATTCCTACGAATTTTTAGGAAAATCGAATATTCTTCCCGTTATTCGGGATAACGATTTTTTACGAGGAAATAAAAAGATACGTGAAGCTACACTTTTTGTTTATCGAAAACTGTGAAATGTTCGATTTTCCCTAAATATTCGTAGAAATTGTCATTCTTATTATACGCTATAGCTGGTTACTTACAGCCGTTAGAGCTTTTCTGTCAATCGTGAAGTTTCCACAAACTACGAGCTCAACTTTCTTCATGTTGATTGTATTCAGAAAGGCGTGAACCTGGGAATAACAAATCATGAAAAATATGAAAAAACACACATCCAGGAAAGCCGGGTCAAAATAGGCTGAAACATTTTTTTTACCGATGATAACATGAATTTACAATCAAATGTAAGGTCATTTATTAAAATGAATGAGTCTGTTAAACGAAAGACTAACTTTGGACGGTTGAAAAAATGAAGAAACTTCACAGAGTTAAACTTCTGCGTTTGATAGAATCAAATGGAAAGGGTACGAGACACAAAATTGATGCTGTGGCTTCAATTACAGGAAAAGAACATTACCAGACCGTCGATCGAGTTATTTTAACCAACTTTTTCTCTTAGCTACCCCATTTCGCCCCAGAATATTTTTTTTCGCAACGAATATACATTGGCGAATGGTCTTACCTCCCTGGTGTTCAGAATTGATAATTTACTCAGCGGAATTTCCATGAGATCGTGTCTGACATCGTTCGTAATTTCGTCTTCCAAAGAGTTAGCGGTGTTGAAAAACGCGTAGGCAAAAGTGCCGTAGTAAATTATACAAATGCAGAATCCAACAAAATTTGGAGATAGTATGCTCTGTTGATATCCAAAGATTGGGGTGACCGTGCAGTACACTGATAAGAAGACTATGAGACGGATGAAAAAATTGTACACCCCGTATACAAAGCGCATCGAAGAAGACATTTTTTCGACCAGAGAGTAAATGTGTTCCCATAAATATCTGTAACGTCTGATCTCAACACGCATCGGGTTCTCCATCAGCTCCTGAAAATCGAAGAGATTTGTTGAAGGCGATAAGAACGTGGATGAGTATCAATCGAAAGGTAGGTAAACGCGATTTCCTACTTTTCTCATATTTTCTCTCAAGTTTCTGGCCGCGAATATGAAAGCTGTGCATTGAAAGGACCACCAGACGCAGAGGAACGTGTAAAGGATCAGGACGTGAAGGAAACCGACTGATTCGTATAATGTGAAAGAATCCAGCAGCAAGGTTTCTACGATCGGCAGTATCACCGCGACAATCGTCCCGAAACTCAGTATAGCCATATATTCTACCCTGCAATCCAAGTTTATTGTCTTTCCGGTTACCAGAAGGAAATGTTTCTGAAACAAAATGAGGATGAGGAGAGAATTGTGCGAAGTGTACGAGATAAGCTTATCGCACTTGTGTGGATGATTTTTAATCTTCTTTATTGCTCAGGGAACTTTGAGTCCTCCTTTTCGTACCTGAAATCGAGTCCACGTTGTCAGGTATTCGGCTAGACCCTTGCCGGACCCCAAGATGAAGATTTGGAACAGCCAATGGGAGGAAAGCGTGACTATGAATATCAGAGTGAAAAGATACTCGTCGAAGGGAAGTTCTGGGTTGCGGAAATTCAGGATCTGGCAAAGAGAAGAATTTCAGTGAAACAGGAATTTCACTAGATTTTTAACATATTGACGAAAAATATGGACAGTCGTACCTTGATATAGGTCGAATACGTCACAGCGCAGGATGTCAGAACGTATATGAGAACTGAGTAAAACGTGCGAACAGAAGCCCATCGAAATTCGTACGTTCCTGAAAACCGGAATACAGTTATTTTTCCAAGTGCTTTTGATCGCCGTGATACAAACCTTTTCAATGACTAGAAATACTATACAGCAAACGATTATAGGATGTTCTAGATATTGTAATTCGTGGTCAAGGATTAATCCTTTCAGGCCACCATGGGTAGTTTATACCCAGGTTTCATTTTGGGAATAAAATATTTAACAAATGCATTAGTTACGATTTTTTCAGTGAAAAGGTGCATTTTCGCACTTATATCTTCCAGATTAATCCGGATTCATTTCTACTCCAAAATCGATCTTCTTCACATGTCAAAATAAATAACTGTTTCCAAACGTGCACTATGCCACAATTTTTTTCCTAGAAGTACCATATCTGATGAGTATTCCAGTTGAAATTCGACTTGAAAATATACAGAATTCAAAAAGTTAGGATTTTGCGCGTGAAAAGGTGTATTTTCTGACTAATTTACCTATTTACGATTTTTTTTTAACATGTTCTGATTTGAATTTTGACATAACAACTTTTCACGCATGTTTTAGAATGTTCAAAGTATTTTCAGTATTTTTCCGGACTCGATCGGACTGATAGTTTTCACACAGGGTCATTTGAAACTTGGCTGGATAAATTTTACACAAATTTTAGAGGTGCAGACACGTAGGGTTAAAAGCCCCTTTCAATTTTAAAATTTTTTCATCTCGTTTTGTCGTCAAAAACGATATTCTTTCGAAACCAGCTATGCTTCAGCTGTGGTGACTACATCGAAACTTTTAACATTCTTAGAACTGACAACCAGTCTCTGACAATAATTATTAGAGTGATCACACGTTCTGTTTGTATTAATAAATATTTCCGTTTACCTTTCTGCACGGTATACATACATACATATAAGACCAATGAAAAATGTTATATAGGTAGACAGCTGTAGGAACAACAGGCGCGAAAACGTGCTGCTAAGATTCGTGACTTTGAGCAAAACAAATCGCGTACATACATACTTATGCCCCGCTTTCGAAGCTCACATGTTCAGGTATAGAATAGCGCAAGGTTTTATACTGGCCAATACATATCGAGCTTGTAGATTAATAAAACCGGCTTGAACGGGGGTCGCCTTTTATAAAACTACTGAGAAAAACTTCTCGACTAAGCTGCAGCAACGGAAGCGATTGTAAACTGAATAAATATATGATACGGGACACGTATGGGTCTACTATGTACTATATGGCCTGGAATAGAAACGTCGGAAATAAGTTCGAACAACACGCGCGTGTTCCGCTTCGGTGACATTAGACTCTCGACTATAATATTTTATACCCTTTTACTTTTTCACCACAGTATCTCAGCCGGCCATTATATCCATAAAAAATAAAAACAATTGTTGACAAAATTGGGTAAACGGACCTTCCGCACTTCGAGACACTGGAAACAAGCCGACAATTAGCCCAAACCAGAGCAAAGGTTCGCTCGATTTGTGGTAAACATCTTCGAATTCAGCCCTCGCCCTCGGTCTAACCCGAAGGAGATGCATGATGGAACTAAACCGTTTCCGTGTTACCTTTCGCGGTTTGGCTCCACTTTTCGAATGGAAATTGACGTTTTGTCACTCGGTACTTTGACTATGGTAATTACAGAGACGATTTTAGGCACCCGATTCCGCGTTATTTGTTGATTACTAGTCGCCCGATGCTACCCTCTAGTTTATGATTAAAAGCTCGTTAGTGGATACCCGCGCTGTCAAAATGTCTCAATTATTCCAACTTCTGGCGTATAGGGCGTATATAGTGGATCGTTTGGAATTATGATTAAACCTGAGGTAAAAGAGCTTTTAGGAACTAATATGCATACGCAATTAATTGCATTAGTGTGTAATTTATGAAAAGGTATATAGTAGAAAAGGTATATACCGAGTTTCCTCTACATCGTAGGTATACCTAATCCTGAAAGCCGCACATACGATCCTCAAATTTTCCAAACTTCTGCTTCGAAAAGCTTTATGAATCCACGTTTTTTCTCTTTATTTTTCTCTTTCGTTTTAGCCTCGGCTGCTCACCACGCCTACCGCTCAGACAAAACGAAGAACTAGGATGTTTACGATCTGGAAGTTTTCTAATCTCTTTTCTAAGATGTTGGGTAAAAGATGTAGAAAATTAACCCACATCCACGAACCTCTCTATCCAGCCCTCAAACTCAGACAGAAATAAAAAACAAAAATTTATGTATTGAAAAGTCTATAATGTGTTCGAAATTGAGAACAGGTTTAGTTTGAAGTTTTTTGACATAGTTATCAAACATCCAATACTTTTGACTATCTGGCATAATTCGATTCGCAATGATGAATGCACCGCTCATGAAAAAAACGCAATTCTATGTGCAGTAAATTTGATCGAGATGATATCCTGCAACGGGATTTCAAACTGGGTTACATCTCGCCGGACGGTCCTTTGACAAGTACCATTTGCAAAAAATAGAAATAAAAAAAATTAAAAATAATAAGAATCGAACGTACGTTGACCAGGTATCAACACTTTTTCAAAAATGGGCTTTCACCTCCCTGCGAAGAACCTCTCGACAGATTCTTGTCGAATTTGTTAACGGATCTGTAATTGATTGTTATTCGAAGTACTCGCACGTTCATAATTTCATGAAAATTGATGAACGCCTTCGAAAGTTACGTTACTCTGAAGAATTTTTCGGGCGGGATTGAAGTTCTGAATTCCAAAAGTTCCGATTGGTCGAAATTCCGAATTTATTCGATACGCGATTCTGAGGTTCTAGAAACGTTAGAGTTAAGAAGTTGGAGATTCCGAAAGGTCGGAATGCAAAAAACTCAAAGATCCGAAAGTTAAAAACTCAGAAAGTTCAAGAATCCTCAAATTTAAGGGAAGCTCATGACAAAGCTGTGAAATAAACGACGCTGCATCTCACGAATTCCGAGATTCGGAGTTTTGGCCTTTCGGATCTTTAGCTTTTGGAATTTTGAACCTTCGGTGTTTTTCCATTCAGAGTTTTTCGCATTGGCTACGTAGACTTTCGGGAAAATAATTTTTTATAAAAACTCCGAGTCAGTGGTATAAAAATTCGGAATTCGGTCCTTTCGCAGCTTTTGAAATTCGGAAATCCAATCCCGCCCCTTAGCAATAATCGAAACAAGGCGACTTGACTTTGGCACTGACGTTAAGTAACGAAATACGGTATATGGAACTGAAATTGGTCCTCATTGCGAGAGGTATACATATATAATATAAGCGAGAGGTCGAAGCTCCAGAGCATAAGTTTTGGTAACGCAATCCCTCACGGCGTTCCGTCACTCCGTCGTTCCGGCGTCGGCATTAACAATACGGATGGAGAGAACTGGGGTGTCACGGTGGGTGACGACGGGCCGGTCGGTCGGTCGACGGGCATTTTACATTTGCAAATTTTTTTTTTCTCCTTTTTTCTTTTTTTTTTCGACTCTTGTTTCACTCGACGGACGCAGAGGCGGATCAGCCGGAGGTCGCTCCGTCCTGCGTTTCGCTGCGCTGCAGCTACGGGGCCCTTCTATATATTCACGCATTTCGCCTTTCGGGCATCAACTTCCGTCCTCGTTCAAATAAAGTACTGAAAAATAATAAATGGAAACGAAAAAAAAAACAAAACAAAGAGCCGTATAATTTCATGCACAATCGAAATTACAGCTGACGTCTTCTTCCCGAAAATTTGTTGTATGTATTATGTATAGTACGCGATATGGAAAATTCGGACGGTATTTCGGTGGAATACAGAACACGATTTTCCCCTTTCGAAAAATAGAAAAGCAGAAAATTTACTCATTTGCAAATGACTCGGCCCAAATAATCGCTTTTTCTGACTAGTGGATTTTGGTGGCGGGATTGAATTGGTTGCGAATTTCAAAAGCTGTGAAAGGTGAAAATTTCGAATTTTTCTACCACTGACTGAAAGTTTTTCGAAAGATTATTTCCCCTCAAGTCTACGGAGCGAATTTGAAAAACTCCGAATGGAAAAACACGGAAGGTTAAAAATTCCGAAAGCTAAACATCCGAAAGACCAAAACTCCGAATCCCAGAATTCGCGAAATGCGACGGTGTTTATTTCACTGCTTTGTCACGAGTTTTCCTTAAATTTGCGGATTCTTGGACTTCCTGAGTCTTGAACTTTCGGATCTTTGAGCTGTCTGCATTTCGACCTTTCGGAATTTCCAACTTCTGAACTCTCACGTTTCTAGAAACTCCGAATCGGCCTGAATTTCGACCGAATCGGTACATCAGGTGTTCGGAAATGAGACCTGCAAGATCGAGACGAACTTTTGGGAAGAAGCGAATCGATTTTGGACTGTGTTTAATCCTTCGAACCGTGACATCCGAATGCGCGATGTGCAGCAACTATACTCTATAGGATGTAGAGTCGAATGGAAGGTGTTCACGTTTTATCCGAAGCGTGAAGAGCCGGAATAAAAAGCACGGTATAGTAATAAACTGGTAAATAGGCTGACCCATTTACCTTTGCTTATCGTGGCTTGATGCTTGGTGCGTGATGATTCAGAGTGTTGAACGAGCGCGGGCGTTCCGTGGCTGCTGACTAGTGAAAAAGCCATTAAAACGAGAACCTGAGTCAACCGAAGTCGGATAGCAACGGGTGTATAGAACTCCCGACTGCCCGGTGAGTATAGTGGAACGTTTATAATCCCCCTAAGGTCCCTTCGCAACAGCAGCATCGCAGCGCAGTTTCAACCTAACCTATACGTATACCTTATACCTACCTACTTCTTTTTCAACCTCCAGCCTTTGAATATATATTTTACCTTTTGTCTCACCCTCTAGCTCGCGATGCTTTACCAGTTTCTCCTCCTATTCCCGAACCAAGAAGAGGAAGAGAACCGCACCGGCAATACCAATCCTCTTACTCATCTCCAAGGAATTCATAATAGAATGCGCTCGACAAATTTGTACATCACATTCTTGACGTCCAACGGCTGGTTTGATCGATATCCAAGAACCTAGGGGTCGGGACCTCGAGGAAAAAAGAAGGGGAAAATTAAGGGCATCGGGAATGTCACCGAAACGCCTTTCCCTTAGACACGAACTATCAGCTGATTGATGGAAAACCGACGTTTCCTTGATTTCTTTTTTTTTCTTCTATTGTATGAATTTGTAATTGTTTTTTCGATATCCAGTCCAACTGTTTCTTTTTCAACCCTCGAAATCTTGAGGTCAGCCTTAAGACTTCCGGTACAGATCTTTCAAGTTTAAACAATACAAAACTACTGCATCGATCTATTCCAAAATTCAGTCATTTCTAAGTAAAAGCGAATGCTATCGACCGAGATCAAAATCATCGAAATCGGTTGATTTGTTCTCGAGATATGACGATTTGAAATTTTTTTTGGTAAAATTTTGTTCACTTAATTACTCAAAAACTAGTCGACCGATTGAATCTAAAATCTAATCAGCTCTGGGCTACAAAAAACCGCGTCGTTTGAGACAAAAATCATGGAAATCCGTCAATTCGTTCTCAAGATATCGTCGGGCATAAAATTGATCGATCCAAAAATGGTTGGAGGTGTTTTTCTGGACCTTGAAACGTGGAGATCTGGTGATGACTGAACTTTTAATTTTCGGGGTGATTGTAATAACTTCCCTTTCTCCAAAAGCGGGAATTTGGAAACAGCTGTTGTTCTTCTTCTTCACATAATACTTCAGACATGTTTCTGAAAAACCTGTTATTTTGACAGCAAAGAGTCAACGGCGTCAAGATTCGTTTGAATTAGCAGACGTAGTTTTTTCCTACCTGAACCAATACCCTTCTTATACCACCGTCGGCGATGAAGAGTAAGAAAAGAAGAAAAAAGAAGAAGAAAAAAAAAGGCTATCCAGAAAAGGAAAAGGTCAACTTCGGTGCTCCCCGAACCGAATCGTCTGGGTTTCAGAACGTGTCATGATGATTGTGCGGATGCAGGATCGAGTCTTGCTGCAATTTTATTTTCAATTCCGGGGCAGTCACGCCCGGTGAGGTAATTTGTCAACGGTTGAGCGATCGCCGTAGCCTGTGCAAGTAGCCAGGCAACACCGTGAAAGTATACACAGTGTACATCATATTATAGCCACAAGGTAGAAAATTAAAGCAACACGTATACCTATACCTATATTCCGATGAGTAAACAGAACTAGCCTCGGAGGTCCTGCAAATTCTCTAGGGGTGCAGCAACAGGGTAGGAAAATAGTTCCGTATTCTTTAGGGAGTCGGAGCTTGCGAGGGTGACTTAGCATCAATTGGTGAAAAATGACTCGGGTATATCCAATCGTTGTTACAAGCGTGAAAAATGATCGTTTTCAAAAGCGTAATCGGTCTGTACAGTGCGGGGGCCAGATCGGGGGTACCTGACGGATTTTCCCAGCCAATGATTGTGAATAATACATTATAATGGACAAAGTTAACTCAGTTAGTTCGCACGCGCATGTATGAGAAGTGCAAGACTGGTGTGAGGTCGTAGGTTATTGAATACTAGATGCACAAACTTTTCATCGATCGTTCAGGGAATCAAGAAGGTCCCTTGCACGAAATGCGAGGTAATAAGAAGAGAATTTATCGAGTTTAATCCCATCTTACCAACGTTTCCTGCTATCAAACAATTCTCAAACTAATTTTCATCTCGAAGGCCAATTTTTACCGAGTTTTTTCAGCCTTCACAGGTCACCGTCCGATTATTGATTCAGATTCTGTGACGGTTTGAACGGAACTGTATAGCTACATTGAAACTGTAACCAAAGTTCTTTTTTTTTGCCATTTTCTCCGGAGGTATTATAGCTAGAGACCTAATTCTGGTCTCAAAATCTTCGGAAAGAGTTTCTTGACATGGTCAAGTTATGAAAATTGCAGTACGAAATTCCTATTCATTAATTATCAGTGTCTGATTAGAAACCTCCGAGAATGGGATAAATTTTACAGATTTTGTTGACCCCCATTTTGGTTTGCAGAATTTTTCTTCAAAATTCTGGTTACTATACTATGTGAGGCAACTGTTGCCGAAGATTTTGAGAACGAAATGGAGTTTCTAGCTATAACAGTTTCCGACGATGAGGTACATACCCAAGCACCTTTGTTTAAACTTCAAACGAATGACCAAGGTCCGTTCAAACTATCATGGAATCTGAATCGATAGCCGGAAAATGATCGGCGATGTCTCAAAATACTCGGGAAAAATTGCTCTTTAAGATAGGATTAGTTCGATGATTATTCAATGGCAAGAATTCAGCTGAAGACTGTGTAGATTCTTCTTTATCTTGATTTTTTTTTTTTTTTTTTTTTCAAACGAGAGAATGGTACTACATTGGTGCAACTTTCGCAGGTGAGTTTCAGAGGAAAACCATATCGGCTGTTTATACCATCGTGTTATATAGATGGAGAGGCCATTTATGTATACATGCCATATACGCTGTGTCATATATCACGATAAATACTGCAGAGCCACTTATAACGTCGCTAAACCAACCGGAGGATTATGCAGAGTTGACAGTTGCTATTTACATACACGGGGCACGTGTATCGCCGCGTGCATACGTATATATATATATATCCTAATCGCATACGACACCGTGAACGATTGTGAAGATATCGTGGATGAATTATCACGATTAAGAGTAAAATTTGATTGAGAAAATCACACCGAAGTTAAATTTGATGATCAAGCATAAGAAGAAGATCCCTCTTCGCTTCGCAGTTCGACTAATTTCGTGGAAAAGAAGTAGGTACGAATTAGGTATGATGGGAAACCGTAATTCAAGGATCCGGACCTGTTGAAGTAACATTTGCAGTTGACGTGGCTGTTCTAATACGGAATACAGAACAAAGCCACTTGATTGTGGGAGTTGCGCGGGGTTTGAGTCACTGGATGATAACCTGAATCGAGTTTCACGAAGCGAAATACCATCAGCTCTAAGTCTTTGAATGTGGTTCTCTTTCGTATTCTTCTCTATACCCGCGAGCTACTATTTCCCATTGTTTTACGTCTTACCCTCTATAGACATTCGCAAGTTTCAAGTACATTTTCAGGAACAGCTGACTTGATGGAATTTTATCATCTCTATAGAGAATCGTGTTTCTGCCCCATGCGGGGGGAAAATTGAACAGCGTAAGAAACGGCCTTATTATAAAATCAGCCGAAGCAATTCTCAGAATTTCCAAACCTTTTATTTAATGGAAACTGGGGGATCGACTGAATGTTTATTTTCATCGAAATGTCAGACGATCTGGTACGGTTCGTTTGGCTTTATACCAGCGTTAGGAATACTTCGAAAGTTCGAAACTGGTCTGTTCTTCAGTCTGCATGAATGTCCAGTTCAATTTGTACAGTTTGGAAAAACGAACGAGAACATATTTCAATTATACAATTTCCAAAAGCACTGGAAAATTCGCATATTACCATGGGACCGTGTTAATCCCTTTAAATGACCTTCGTCTGGAAGCTTGCCGTGAAAACGGACCACTGCAGATTGCGAGTTCTAGTTCTACGAGTAATTAGTTCTTCTCTGGTCTGAACAGCGTCTGCAGACCATACGGTGTATAAATTGATTCCGAGCTCTCGTATTTATATTGAGAAAAAAAATCTAATTGTAAGTAGAATAACACCGAATCCACTTGGACTCCGTTTGCCATACTAGCGAAATGTATGGTTTTTTGAGCATAATGTACACCTACACTTTCTCCAGAAACGTTATCATTGATCAGTAGTCTTGTTCCAAAAGTGGCCATGTCCATCCCAGAGGTTTTTCGAATCAAATTCAAATTCAAGTCCAATTTCAGAAAATATTGGAGCGGCCATGTCCGTAGGAAATTTTGTCTTAAAACAGACCATTGCATTAGGAATTTATTTTAAAGTTGGCCATGTGCTTAGGAGAGACTTTCAATACCAGTGGAATATAGAAGAGCTTATTAACAAATCGACCTTGTCTTCGTCAAGGATTTATTTCAGGTTCTGACATGTCCCCGAAAGTTCCTTTCAAATCTGAAAGAGTTATAGGTAATTTCACAACCGGGAATATTTTCGTACGAATTCATTTCAAACGCTGCCATGTCTTCAGGACTTTCTTCCAATCTTGCCATTTCTTCAAAGATTTGTTTCATGTTGGCCATGTCCTTGAAAATTCCTTGCAAAATTGACCTTGTTTCCTGCAGAAATTCATTTCCAAACCTGCCAAATTCACAGAAATTATTCCGAAAAACCGGCTAAATCTTTGGATTATTATCAAGACAGTCTAATTCCATTGCCAATACCTTCTCGGAGTTTCATTCAACTGATTGATCGACTGACTTGTAGAAAACGTCATTGATGCTGTACTGCTTGATGTGCAACGACCGGGTGGTGGTTATGAACCACAAAATTCAAGCTTATGATGGAATTATCAGTTATTATTATTCTTTTTCCATCATTCGATCATCTGGAATTGATCTATGATAGACATAGCCAGTTTTGGGACCATGGACGATCCATACACGGTCATCGACGCACGTAGATCCAAAGCCTAATGGCTATAGCCATTGGAAAAAGAACTTGCCTTGATGTAAATTTGAAGTAAGTTTCTGATAGAAGAGACCGAACGTGACGAAGGAAGACCTCGCACCTCGCGTACCGGACCCGCAGGCTCAGTCTCTAACATTTTTATTGGATGGCGATTGGGTCGCGTGGGTCTTGTAGGGCCCAGAGGCCCCGGGGCTGATCGCACCATACGCCTTATACGCCATACATATTAACTAATGTGAACACAGGCACGGCAGGCTCGTATATACTCGTAATTGTGTAGTATATGTATTAGCCGGGGGTCCCCTGCTCATATTAATGATCGTTTGGGTCCCTGTCCATCCGATATCGCATTCACGGTGTGTAGTCCGCGCGTGGGTCACCGGACACCGGCTCTTCGGGTCCCCGGGAGCCTCGAGAACCTCGGGACCCTCATCTTTCCCCTGGGACCCTACGCGGAAACACGTGCGCCCGAGAATTCTAATGACGAAGCGACACATCGACCAGGATTATTGGACTCGCGGCCACATCTTTTTCCGAAGAAACCTCCGTCCATGCGAATGATTATACTGACGTGAACGTCTTCTGTGATATCAGGGACCTGAATCAAAGTTTTTTGAGTTTCCGTTTTTGAAAAATGGGAAGTTATTATAATCACTCCGAAAATGAGAAGTTGAGTTTTTACCAAATCTCCACGTTTTCAGGTCCAGAGAATTACCTCCGACCATTTTTGGATGGATCAATTTTATATCCGATGATATCTTGAGAACGAATCGACGGATTTCCATGATTTCAGTTTCAATCGATGCAGTTTTTCGCAACTCGAAGCTGGTTAGATTTTTGATTCAATCGTTTGACTGGTTTCTGACTAATTGAGCGAACAAAATTTGACAACAAAAATTTCGAACAGTCATATCTCGAGAACGAATCAACGGATTTTGATAATTTTGATCTTGATCAATAGCATTCGCGCAAATTTAGAAATGACTGTATTTTGAAACAGATCAAAGCACTAGTTTCGTATTGTTCGGCCCATGGTGGTCAGCCAATTTACCTGCTTGTTACTTTTCAGAAAGAATTGATTTTGCATCCGAAACGACTTTCGTCGATTCCGAACGTTTTCCAGCAGGTATCTGGAAAATGGCTGGACAGAAAAATGTCGAATTTCGCAGGATCATGGCTTGTGACCCAACTATGAGAAAATTCCATGTATTATTAAGAGATCGACCGATTGGGCATTATTTACCTATTAAGAGATCGGCTGAAGAGAGTCATAATGTCGGAATTAATTGGAAATAAAAAAATATCCCGGTTTGCCAAAGATCATCTTTGAAATTTCAAGCCGGGATAAATTTCACTGGAATAGAAAGATCGATTTAGCGAGAAATATTTCGATTCCACTTACAGCAGATCGTTTAGTTGGAAATATCAATAGCCGAGGTACTAGGTGAGTCAGAGAATAGAAAAGGCGGGCTCGATCGGACGTGTTTTGCATACCATGAATTCCAGGCGAAGTTTCACGTTATCTGTATCACCGATTTTTTTTCCTGGATAGTGATTTTGGATGATTCAGTTCCGCAGCTTTTGTACAACCAATTGTAAGTATCAGTATGCATATGTAGGTGGATTAACCGTGTCAGTTGAGTTTATCTTTCACCTTCACCCAGATGAAACTATATGCGTTTGTCTTAATCTTTTGTCAATTATGAAGATTAGATTACCCACTGCAGGGTCTCATATATTATTCTATTATTTTTAAGTTCGCTTCACACGTGTACACCTGCTGCACACCCCAGTCTATACTATGGACATTGAGATTGATTCAAACCGATCGATCGAATGGGTTCGAAGATCCGCAGTTTCATTCAGATTTTTCCCAACAATTTTTTTTTTCTCGCAAACGAAGAAACAAATTTCATCCGTCATACAACTGATTCTGAATGAATTTCCAAAAGATTTATCTTATATTTATTCTAGTTACGTGTCTCATGTTGTTAAACACAGCGTAAAGGGCATTTAATTTTGTACTCCGATTATCTCGAATCTTTTTTGATTAATTTGCTGACACTGGGGTCAAAAATGGTCAAATGTGAATAGCGAATTGACGTCATTCGACCCGGAAATGTTGTGTCAACTATTTCATATTGAATGAAAAAAGTTAGAAAATTGGTGGATACGATTTTCTGCGGTCAATCAATGTAAAAGTGGCAGGTGGAACAAAAAATCCAGGAATTTTTGCTCCTACTTTTTGAATAATTTTCTCATGCTGGCAGCAAATAATTGTATACGCCCGTTCGCCATTGAGATCGTCTTCTCAGTGCGATGTATAATGAGAATGAAACAATTGTCTCATAGAACGAAGTATTCTCTAGAAAAATACAGTTGAAGAAGAAAAAAAATACAAAGTACAAAATCGTACAGCACAAGACCTTGATTTGGATTAAAAATGCATTGAAGTAAATTAGAAAAACCAATTCCGAAGGCTGTGAATAATTTTTCGAAACGATCCCATCGCCTTGATCAGGTAAGAACGAATTGTAAAAGTGTCTCGATATCGATTGGCTCGTTTTTATGAATTCGTTTGAAAAAGGTGAGTATACGGCGACCTTCCCCATGCGACTATAACAATAGAATTATTTCAATACAAAGACCGATAGATGTGTAAAAGTCTCGTTACTTCAATCGCGTGATATATCCCAGTCGAATGGAGGTCGTGAGATTTTTCTCCGATCTTATCTAGAAACGTAACGATTAGAATTCACAATCACTGCCGCGCGTATAGGATACGAGCGTCTTTGTGCGCTCGGTTCAAAACGATTTCCTTTTTTTTCTTTCTCAAGTTCCGAATTCCAAAAGTTCCGAAAGGTCAAAATTCCGAATTTTTTTGAGACTCGATTCTGAGTTTCTAGAAACGTCAAAGTTCAGAAGTTGGAAATTCCGAAAGGTCGAAATGCAGACGGCTCAAAGATCCGAAAGTTAAAAACTCTGAAAGTCCAAAAATCCGCAAATTTAAGGGAAGCTCGTGACAAAGCTGTGAAATAAACGACGCTGCCTCTAGCGAATTCTGAGATTCGGAGTTTTGGCCTTTCGGATCTTCAGCTTTCGAAATTTTGAACTTTCGGTGTTTTTCCATTCGGAGTTTCTCAAATTGACTACTTGGACTTTCGGGGAAATATTCTTTCGAAAAACTCTGAGTCGATAATACAAACATTCGAAATTTTGACCTTTCGGAGCTTTTCAATTCAGAATTTCAATCCCGCGCCATTGGCTGGGAAAAGATCCCACATGATCAAAGTATGAGAAATATTCAAAAAAGAAAGAAAGTTCGAAAATAGAAAGCGGAAAGAAGTGAAAATAAATGACAATTCCGGAATCCTCGGCTCTGTCACAGAGGGTCTCGGATCTTTAATTCTCTCTCATCTCTCATCTCGAAGTAGTAAATCGTCTGGGCGATGGATCGACCGCAGGTATGCGCCCCGAAGGTCTAACCAACGCAAAGCAAAGTAACGCAAAGCAAGACTCAGGGTTCGAGTTCGAATCCCCCGCACGCTTCTGGGCTATGGGACTAACTGAGTCATGCACGTGTGACGCGTATGACTCAGATTATAACGCACCGCATCGTATGAGCTGGAAATAATGCCCACATGTGTGCGTGTCTCGAGTCGAGTGCTTTTTAACCGCACATACATTTATATACCTAAGGCACAAACACACGTGGCTAAGTAAGTCTCAGTTCGTCCCGGATAGGTTCTCTTTTATAATTACCGTACCTATATGTTATACGTCTATGTACATATGTGCTGCGTGGCGATTTCACTGGTATATATTTGTGAAGAGAACAGCTCCTCGAGGTGACTAATTCCGCGCGATATCGCACCACCGCACCGGTTCCGCACTCCTTGCCTTCTTCTCCGTATGGTTCCAGACCCCGTTCGTATATATATATATATAGATATACGTAATTCCTATGGCCGGTGTTATTTCTTTCGAGGACAACACGTGCTGATTTATCGAGAGGTACACGTTTTCACTGATATCCTCGACCATTTGCATTCCGCATTCCGTTTACTAGGATCACGTCTAGGTTACAATATACAGGAAGTGTAAAAGAGTTCGGTTCGAACTCTCATTTCTGGTATGAAAATTGCATACATAATTGCGATATCGATCGGTCAAATAACTTCATCAAACCAGCAGTGGAGAGATTTGGGATTTCGATTATATCTTTCGAACTGATCTATTGTCACGAAACGATCTTCAAGCTCGTATATTGCCTTGGTGAAAATTTCGATAGATCATTTTGTTCAATGGCCAATGTTTCGAATTGACTAAAAATACGAATACTTAAATAGTGAGATATGAAATAAAACGTAATTCTTGGATTTACTTTCAACGCCTTACTTTTATGTACAGCCTTTTTGTATACATAGTTTGAAAGATTGCTATTTTGACACTCGCATTTTAAACCGTTCGAAATTTTCATCTTAAAGATATTTTCATCCCCAATATTATGAGTAAATTTTCAAAAGTCGGATATCGTCGACTCTGCAGGTACAGCGATTTCGGCTATGAAACTTACCTCAGAATTGCGATTTGCAAAAATACATTTATCTCAGTTGGATATTAATTGTTATCGTATTTTTGTCGATGGGTTTTCTTGCATACTCTCAAAATTCGTTCACGTGTGACTTGTACCCTTTTGCATAGCACGTACCTCCTCATCAATCTTGTCACCTCGAATCAGAATCCTCATTAGCATCTCGAATACCTACATCGAGGATATATAATGAGTTGTACTGCAGCAATTGAAACGACAGTGAGATAGATCTAGGCACGTGTCGTAGACACCTGTTAACCTCACCGATAAAAGACTAAGGTACCTATATCGATCAACACATGGGATAGTAAAAGCCCAGCCTTGAAGAGCCCGCAGTCGCGGTTTGTTTTAGCTGCCTGCGGTCCACGCCGAGCCACAAGATTATCGGGGTACCAGCAGCTGGGTATCGGTTTGCGCCTTTAGCCATGAAGATGCTTCTCGATCTCCCGATCTCTCTATACCTACGCGGTTTTACATTCCCAATGATTACATGCGGGTGCACTTGTACTACTGGAGAACGGCATGTGACGAACCTGAGGACCTTATCCGAGGTGACGAACCGATCCGCACTCATAAATATATAATATACGGCCATGATGATCATTTTTACGACCGAAGTTTCCATATCCAGGTTCGTTAGGAAAGTATGTGTGAAACAAGGCAAAACAAGCGGGTTTGAGCTGACCATAAGCCAGCCTTCGAACTTCCCGTTTTCAAACTCATTTCGAGATGAAATGATAAAAATTTCGATTGAAAAAAACAAAAAACAAATACTGCATTGATGTATTCCAGAATTCAGTCATTTTAAAGTTGGAGCTAATGCTATCGATGAAGACCAAGATCATCAAAATCCGTTAATTGGTTCTCGAGATATCGCCGATCGAAATCTTTTTTGTTTCAAAATTTTGATTTTAAATCACTCGAAAACCACTCGACCAATCAAATCCAAAATCTAATCAGTTCTAAGTTACGGAAAAGCGCGTCAGTTGAGACCAGAATCATCAGAATCCTATGATTCGTTCTCAAGATATCGTCGGAGATGAATTTGATCAATCCTAAAATGGTCGGAGGTGATTCTCTGGACTTCGAAACGTTCAGATCTGGTGGAAACTCAATGTTTCATTTTCATGGTGTTTGTAATAACTTCTCCATTTTCCAAAAGCGGAAACTCAAAAAGGGTTTGGCGTCGAAGAGGACAGTTTGAATCGCCAAAGAGTTGACCGCAAGTGATCGGCTCTTCGAATTAGCATATCACGGTGGTATTTTAATGATCGGTTCGTGTTTAGGATGTGCTTGCACACGCACAGTCGCGCACGCGCCGGATATGACGTCACGGTGCGTGTGGTCTACGAAGATCCAGGCTCCCGATAGGCGTTTGTTTTTACGCGTCAAATACTCCCATATACATATATGTATACCTTATACCTGCCTTCATATAGCATCGCTATTCCAAGGGCTATAGGTAAAAGATAAATACAAACAAACGATACAAACTTACAAGAGGATGAGATGGCGCCGCGACGCCTCGAGAGAGAAAGAGAGATTATCGTCGTTGTCGATGTCGTCGTAGGGTGTGAGGGGGTTTCTAATGGTTTAAATGAATTTTTAATTACACCAACGTAAGTCAGTGTCAATAGCCTTGGGCCTTATGGGAAATTACATCGATAATCACATCTTGGGTATTTATTATGTATTATAGGTGGGAGCCATGATGTTTCGTGTTAAATGGCGGTGCGAATATATCGAGGCTTCGCGCTTCGCTGGTGGAGATATTATTGTTGGTTGCAGGTTATGGGTGTAGATGTATAGGTGAGCAGAAAGCGTATCTGTATATGAGAAATTTGCCTGTATATATATCGGTAGGTAGGTATAGGTATATGTTGGTTGTAAACACGATCTTACAGCACCGCCCAGGTAGGCCGGGAGGCAGTCGATAATTCTACGGATAATTTAGACACGTCTTGAAGGTAATTAATTTCCCTGTTCCTCGGTTCCATATATTTATCTGGCTGTCTGTTTTCTTTAGCCAACTCGCGATTAATTACACCCTGGCTTCGCCAACTTCTTCTTCTTCTTCTTCTTCTTCTTCTTCTTCTTCTTCTTCTTCTTCTTCTTCTTCTTCTTCTTCTTCTTCTTCTTCTTCTTCCTCTTCTTCTTCTTCTTCATCTTCTTCTGCTCCTAACAGTACAGCATCCTATACAACGATACCCGCACCTACATACCTTTTTCTCCATCACATTTCATCTATACAGAGCTATTCAGAATGAATGATACATGCCATTACGAAAACAGGCAGATAAGTCAGCTGCAGCCAGAATAGACCAGACCTACGACTTCCGGTCCCTAGATTTTTTGAACCGTGAAAATAGGGTTTTTTTTTCATTTATTTTCTTGGATGGCATATCGAAGTCCAAAGTTGATTAGTTTTTTGGTTCTGGCATCCGTCGTCTGGAATTTTTCAATACGAATTTGGGATCCATGAACACTGACTCGAAGAACGTACGAATATCCTGCAGTTTTAAAGAAATCATCCCATTTTTTTTAATCTTGGTTGACCATGTTGGATTCAGCAGCGAATTGATATTCGGAAATTGGAAAAGTGTGAGTTTATTTTAGTGATCAGTGATATGAAAAACCTCTAGAACTGACAGTGAGTTTGAAGAATTATAAATGCGGAGGATAACAATGCGTACTTCACTTGATTCGAAGACTGCCGGACTGATCAACCGGAATAAAATGTGATCAGATTCAACTTTGAGCACATCCTATCGATTGGGATCGAGATTGTGGAAATCTATCGATCCGTTCTAGAGATATTATCATTGAATCAAACTTTGTTCGAAAACTTAGTCCTTCGAGTAACTCAAAAAGTACTGGACTGATCAAATCCAAAATCTGATCAGTATTGAGTTGGTGAAAATCTCATCGATTATAATCAAAACCGGCAAAATCCACTCATTGGCTCTCGAGATATAGTCGGATAAAAAATTGCTCACATACACAGACGTATGTCCTAAAACGACTGTCTGGAATTCGCTGGATCTCAAAATGTCGGATGTCTATAGTGAAAACTCAATTTTTCATTTCTGGAGTGATTGTGATACTGGCTGTTTTTGGTAATTACAAAACGGAGTACTAATGGCTGCAACATCCTATTTCAATATCACTCTTCGCTTCTCCTCGAAACTAATCAATCGATCAATCAATCTTGTATTTTGTATTGTGGCATTTCTTGAGATCCAAAAATAGTCTCCCTCATATGACAAAATTGGATTCCTCACAGACAGTGTTGTTTATATTTGCAATCAATTCTTTCATCAAAACACGGACCTCCAAATTTTTCGAAGAAAGAAAGAAAGCAGAAACGAAGCAGAAAAAAAACAAAATTCCGATCTTTATGATTACAGTACTTGGCATCCCTCCGATATTCAATTTCGCGTTGAACAACGTAATTATCGTAAGTAGTACAAAGTCGGTTTTCGGAAAATCGAGGCAAAAGTTGTGGATATAATTTGAAAAATTATTACCATCTCGGAGGATTCAATTCCACGAAAAGATTCTCCGGATAAGAAAGTAATTTCGTTGGTCGAAAGGAGAAATTACAAGACTGCTGCTGCTTCTTGTATATGATGTTAAAGAAAACACATTGAAAACGGCGTGAAGAGGTGATCGCGACTTTAACGAGCACCATGAAGAGAACGGCAGCAACATAACAGCAGCAGCAGCATTGATGAGAAATGACGATGATGGTCGAGGATATTGATTAATGACCAAATAATGCAGAGCAGAAGAAGTGTAATGATAATGAAAGACGAAAGGGAAAAAAAACGCGAGAAAGATGAAATAGAGGGAGAAAGATGAGACAAATTTAGACAATACAGAACTACTGCATCGTTCTATTTCAAAATTCAGTCATTTCTAAGTTGGAGCAAATGCTATCGATGAAAATCAAAATCATCGAAATCCGTTGATTAGTTCTCGAGATATGACGATTTGAAATTTTTTTTGTGAAAGTTTGTTGCCTCATTTACTCAAAAACTAGTCGATCGATTCAATCCAAAATCTAATCAGCTCTGATTTTCGAAAACCCTCGGCATCGATTGAGATGAAAATCATGGAAATCCTATGATTCGTTTTCAAGATATCATCGGACATAAAATTGATCCATCCAAAAATGGTCTGAGGTGATTCTCTGGACCTAAAACGTGAAGAAAACTAAGCTTTTCATTTTCGGAGAGGTTACAATAACTCCCTTTTTCCAAAAGTCGAAAGTTAAAAAATCGAAAATACAGTGAGAAGGATAGAGTATATAGTAAGAGAGAGACGTAACTCCGGGAGCTCAGTACGCGTTTAAGAAACGAAAAGGATCCAACTGAATACGTGAGTGTGGAGAGAAATTAGGGAAAAAGATACGACCGATGGAGAGACGTGGGGACTTTAGGTATAGGTGGGTAGGTAGGTACCTCTGCCCACCTCAGCACGTGATAATGCGAGCAGGTGCGCCAGGCGGCCCGCACCTGTCCACTTTGCTCCGTGTTTCCCTCTGCCCCTGAGTATTCGACCGCCTCTTCTTTTTCTACTTCTTTTTTTCCTTCTTCTTCTTCTTCTTCTTTCTCTTATTCTTCTATACTCATTCTCCTGCTCTCGCTCGCTCCTTTCTGGTCTTGTACCAGCAACGAGGTCCTAACACACTGCAGGTACCGTAATTTCTTCCGAGAAAAATATTGGCTCGCGCCAAACCCCAAGGATTTACCTCTACGGTCGTAAAAGTATGAGATTTTGCTCATAGTCCTTGATCCCGGCCCTTAGGCGGTCGGAATCGGAGTTCAAGGGTTTCAGTATCATGAGAGGGGAATTTTTCTCACGCGGTGAAATTCCGAATTTCAAAAGCTGCGAAAGGTCAAAATTCCAAATTTTTCTACTACCGAATCGGAGTTTTTAGACAGATTATTTCCTCGAAAGTCTACGTAGCCAATTTGAAATACTCCGCATGGAAAACACCAAAGGTTCATAATTCCGAAAGCTAAAGATTCGAAAGGCCAAAACTCCGAAACTCGGAATTGGCGAGATGCAACGTCGTTTATTTCACAGCTTTCTCACGAGCTTCCCTTAAATTCGCGGATTTTTAGTCTTTCTGAGTTTTTAACTTTCGGATCTTTGAGCTATCTGCATTTCGACCTTTCAGAATTTCCAACTTCTGAACTCTAACATTTTTCTCGAAACTCAGAATGGCGTCTCAAATAAATTCGAAATTTTGACCCTTCCGAACTTTTCAAATTCTGAACTTCAATCCCGCTTCAACTAGTTCTGTCCTCTTGAATTAACCTCCTCGAAAATGATTTCATTTTTCATTCGGTACGAAGTCAAGATTCTCCACGTAGCTCCAGGCCCCAAGAATGATGTTTCGCCCTTATAATATAATATAAAAATTCGTAAGGATTTATTGCGGGCAACCGCAGCCGCGGGTAAAGCGGAATGACAGGTACGAAATTAAGGTAACATTGCCGAGGATTTACTCCGGCTATCGATCGTACACAGGACGGTCAGTTGGTCGGCTGGTCCGGCCGTCAGGTACGTACCCACAATTGCAACTTGAATGCGGACAGGTGCGTTTGCTGGTACTTTTGGTATACCCGATCCGAGGTCTGGCCCACTTGGTACCGTCCGCCTCTTCTGCCCGTAAACCCCGAGGCAGTGCGGAGGCGGCCTTCGTACTTCGCTAGGAGCTGTAAATCATCGAAAAAAATCCAGCTCGATCGGAGAGCAGCTCAGTCCTCGACGAATCGACCTTCGAGAGACCCTTCTCTCAGCCAAAAACCTACGAATTAGTCAAAAAAATTGTTGGACAGTAATTTTTCGAGGTGAATGTGATGGGACGCATATAGTTGCGAGGCCTCTTCGATCTTCTCTGTAGCTCAAGCGGCATTTTTGAATAGCTGCAGCTTCTGTATCAGCACAGGAATTTTTCTACAGTTCGAGGTGACGATAGAGGGTAGTTTACTGAAAAAAATGAGCCTTCATAGACCTACTGTCTCAAACCGTTACTGAGATACGCTGATTTTACCTAATCGATAAACTTTTCATATTGCAGATGACAATTGCATGCTCAACCAATGTACCACTATAGCACTATATTTTGATATCTCGATTATTCTCGAGGAAATTAGTAGCTTTCCTCTGAAGAAAAGATTTTCATTTGTAGTTTTTTGGTTGATTAGCACCAGCAACAATAACCTCCATCACAATTAAAAAAATACAAAAACAAAAAAAAGGGGAGTTGAAGAGAGGAAGTAGTAGGAAAGCTTAGAATATCACGAAATTGCTTCATAGCGTGATAGCAGCATTCCCGTTGATTCGAAATCTTGCAAAAATTTCATTTTTCGACTTATATCGTGCAGCTCAAAATATGGGCAGAGAGTGAAAAATATACAAATGATCAGTAAAACTAGAATGGTCTGCGATGTTTCGGATCCTGATGTTCTTCGTCGAACTACCCGCTTGTGGTAAAAGCCACTTTTCAGTATTGAAAGATTTCTTCATTAGTAATACAATGGGAACATTTGTCCAGGAATAAGTTTTCAGACGTACGGGAACCTCATATGAACCCCATTGAGGTGGTATGGCAGTGATCACTTCTAACTTAACCTAGGTAACATGAAAAATATGAGTTTTACTGGAATCCTATCAATTTTTTGGATGAAGTGAATTTCTCAGCCATTTTCTGCCAAAAAACTGAATTCATTCATCGAGGGTTCGTTCGGATCGGTTGGGTAGTCGTCGAGAAAATACGATTCGCGTTTTCGAGGTGACGACAATTGATAATCATGGAACTTTGAACAAACTCCCATACCATTATTACCAATTGTCATCACCTCGAAAACGTATAATTCGTAGTTTCTTCCAAACTAGACAACCTATCGGAGTGAAACTCGGGAGATTGATGCTTTACAACGGCATAAAGTGGCTGATTGTGAATATTTTGATGTTTGGAAAAAAAAACGAATAGAATTTCACTCAGATTTATATTTCTTAAGTTAGGTTCAAAGCTACTCGTACCACATCGTCTTGAGTCTGACACGACCAGTGTTGTTTTTCTTTTGAACAGATCAAAGAAAAGGAAAATTTCCCGCAGACGGATCTCGAAGAAATTGTTTCTTGAATGAGAATTGTACGAATTGTGCAAAAGACTCTCCACCTGCGGTAAAACATTTCGAGGTGAATAATGAAAGTATATATATATAATAACTCGTAAGGATGCAGAGGCCGGTTATTGAGTCTGACATAACCAGTCTGGGTTTTTTACCCCTTGGTATCTTAATTCGAAAAAATGTAAATCGCTCTTTCTCAGGCGTATCGAAAACGCTCGGTTGCGGTCTTGTTAAAGTGTCGGAGGCCTCCTTTTCCCCGCATGGAGTTTAAAATCAGAATCTACCGTTGCTTTCGGAATAAGAATAAATAATTAATTACCCAACTCGTGTACCTACTTATAGCAAACTGCCTACGCGTACAACCGATACACGCAATTAAATATACGTTAATAAAATAATAAAGATTGCCCTGTAGAACACTCGCAGGTCCTGCAGGTTCTCGGTTAGTTAGTACCGATCAGCGTAGTAATTACAGGTAAGTCAGTGCCTCCGTGTGTACGATATGGTGAAATAAATCTCTCGACTAACCAGCGAGATAACGTACACACGAGAGTGGACGGTTTAATCGTTCGTTGCGATGTATCCAGTTACCCTGGCAGGTCCCACGTCACCTAAGCATATTTCATTCAGCAATATAAAGATCCATCCTTGCGTCTCATATCTAATCGTCAACCATACCTACAGCTACGCCTCGACCGGAAGTCATCAGACTATTTCCAACGATCAAGTTTCATCAGCGATCGCCATTACTCGACCGTCTGATCTCTGGAAATAGAAGCTTGGAAAATTGTTCTCAAAAACGAAAAAAAACAAAAACGGAAGGTAGAAAAGCTTCTTTTTCAACTATAGGGACTTTAACTGTTGTATTTTCTCGTGTATTCGAGCGTGGATATAGCAGCAGACACAGTGCCTGTCAATCGAGTACTAAGGATCCTGAAGGAAAATCGGTTTCTCAATTTTCTTCTTATTCCTTTTTTTTTTTTTTCTTTCTTTCTTATTCTATCCTTATTTCTTCTCTTCAAAGGACTATAGCTGGTTCTGTGCCTGCCTCGTCGGTACCTGCAGCGACTACCGCTACCTGATTTAAACGATTTACAGGAGACCGAGAACCTATAGAATAGGCTTTTGATCGAACAAACGAATTCCTATTCCTGTAGTGTACTTATATCCACCTATATGTATATATACAGGACGCAGCACAGGTAGCAGAAAATCACTCGTCCATGAAATACCCCAGGGAATATTAAGGCACAGACACTTTCTTACTAATTTTTCTTCACCTAAACAGCCGCTCCCTAGCTCGTTTAAATGTCTCTCGAATTTTTCGATTTTATCCATACAGGATCCTCAGGGCAGAAAAATTATTGATGATTTACTAAAAATGGAATCAGTCAGCACAGAATCCAACCCAGAAAAGGATCAACTAAATCAATGCGAAAAATCACCCCTACCTTCTATTCCCTTTGAAAAATGTAGAGAATCTTTTTTGAATCAGCGTTCCTTCATATTGTAAAAATCGACGAAAGTATGGAAGAACGTCCAATCTCAAAATGTCCCTGAAAAACGTAGTATTTAGATCAGGGACGATATCATTTCATTGATACGGCACTGGAATTTGGGGTGCCCAAAGTATACAAAGCACTGTTTTCTAGTGAATTATTTGGTTGTTTCTATTAATTTTTCATTTATTCAGCTCCTATACTACAAAATTTTTATCATTGAAACTTGTCTGGAATCTTCTGTTTCTGTATCATAGGAACCGAATGAATGTGAAAATAATTAGAACAATTGATTAATCTGTTGCAAAAAAATGCCTCGAAAACTCCAGGCACCCCAAATTCCAGGACCGTATCAATAAAAATATCGTCCCTGATCGAGACAGCACGTTCTTTCTCCATAAATTGAGAATATGGCACATTTTTCTGGTACAATTTGAGACGGCATACGTTTTTCCATACTGTCGTAGAAATTTAAAAGGCCAATAAAACTGATTTTGGAAGTTGCCTAGGTGCCCTACGCCATTGGGCTTATGGCCAAGTAAACGGGCTAGCGCTCCGGGGTTTCCTGTGAAGAAGGATGCTGGCTGGCTTCGTTTCTAGACGACCGGATCGGTCAATACAGGTAGTTTTCGAGCAGGTAGTAGGCAGTCCAGTCGGCCCTGGGCAGGCAGGAGGTAGGAGGCAGGAGGCAGGAGGCAGGAGGCAGGGTCGGTCTAATCAAGAGCCAAAGTTTTAGAACGACATCTGCAGCTAACGGGTTATAATTAAATCGAAGGTTCGGAATCCGGAGAATGATATACCCAACAGAGAAAGGTAATATTCGATCAGATCGGATCGGATCGGATCATCGATCGCTTCGGGCTCCATAAATCAGCCAAATTGATGCCTAAAAAATACTGTAGATATCACGTAGCTTAACTTCCATCGATATACGAACCTAAATACTGATTAGGATCTTAACGTCTTCTCGATTATTCAAAAAATTATCCGAACCTACGATTCATCGAGTAGGATCATCATAGGACGCTGTAGGAAGAACGCCTTGTCATTGCTGGTACCTCAAGTCCTGAAATTGCGGTGAAAACCTCCGGCCCTTCACTGAGACGAAGACCAGACATCGTCGGTCTAACCAAGATGGAAATGAGCCTATGCTCGCCAGCTGTCCTTTCAATGTCCGTCGAAGATCTAATCTGTGGCTATCTAAGATTTTGGATATTCCTGAAGGAAGCTGGTCCACTAGATTTTTATTAGAACAATAAATCGAGCTTGAAAAACCTGATCAGGAACTCGATGTACCTTCGATTTGAAGTGAGTGTTTTGCAGGATCATCCCTTATCACTGAGTCAATGTTCTCTCCTTTAGGAAATTTTGTTATTCGAAGATGTTCTGTTCTCTTCAGATCCTGTTACAGAAGGCTAAGTTTGAATGGACTGAAGCCAGAGCTGGTTTTAGGGATAGTTTTTACTCCCGTGGGTATAAAACGGTGGTAGCAACCCATGGCCAGGTTTTGGGGGGTTCAGGGGGGGAGTTTTTGGAGTGAGCTATTGAAGACACCTTCTATTTCTTAGGAGGTACCACGCGAGCCGTGACCTCCTTTTTGTGTACCATCAACGTCGTACCTTATATATATCTTATATATATACCCACCTCTCCTCAGAAACCTTACTATGAGCTGTTTCTACGTCGTTTTGAGCTCTGGGTTTGCTACGGTGGCCTTGGTTCTCTTATACCAAGTCCTTTTCAGGTTCACGTTCAGGTTTCTTCTTTGTAAGTTGCCAGGCCCAGGCCCTACCGTCCAATGCACAATAACTTCGAGGTGGGTTCTCCGTCTATGTATCTACATAATGCCTACATACATATAGGTATATGTATAGTTCTGTGTTATGTCCACCCAAAATACCACCCCACCCATACATACATGTACAATACATACCTATAGACGTGTAGGTATATACGTACGTATCCATCAAATGAAATTCAATATAAATACCCACCGAGCTCGGAGGCTCCTTTATACAGGGTGGACTGACAATTTCACCCACCGAAAATCAACCGGTGAGATGATCGTTCGGGTTACTATTTGGTTATCCTGGACTTTGGTTTTTCGTATGGGGCTGGGTTGGAGTTTCGGATTTCCAAAGTTACGAATTATTGAAGAGGATTTTGAGTTTTCAGAGGGAATCAAGTTCGGAGTTCTTTAATCCTGAAAAGTCGGCATGCAGACAGCTCGAAGATCTGCAAGTCCTATAATCAGAAATGTAGAAAATTCCTAAATTTAAGAATAAGCGAGATCATTTGAAATTTTTTCAAGATTCCAATTTCAAGTTTCGGGATTTCAGCCTCCTGGAGTTTTTAACCTTCAGCGATTTTTGTGAGAAAGTTTCTGAAATTGCTTATATATATCACGTGACTATCAAAAGGGCGTAAGCTACGAAAAATGCGATTTAAATGCCAAAAGGGTGGCTAATGATATTTTTTCCGTCATTCGATAAAAAATCGGTTGAAACGAAGACAGCCGATATTTTTTTCCAGATGGAAATTTGATGGCAAAAGGGTGTAGGTGCCATGAATATTCACCCTTTTGGCATTAACGTTATTGAAAAAATCACCCCTGCTAATGCCAGAAGGGCTCATCCGCCGAAAATCCATGTTTTACCGGAATTTCTGTTTTATCGAAAGACAAACGTTCTCAGGAATAAAAACACATTTCCGACCAGAAAAGTTGATTTTTCGGTAAAGCATGAATTCTTGGTAGATACGCCCTTCTGGTATCAGTGGGCTTGATTTTTTCAATAAAGTTATAATGCCAAAAGGGCGATAATAAAAAAATGTTTCGCTTTTCAACATTCACGGTTTTTTCCATTCCAAAGGAATTTCTACTCAAAGGCAAAAACAACAAAAATCACACCCTTCTGCTTTCAAAAATTGCCAAAGGGCGTAAGTATGTCAGTGTATAAGTTTGCTAGAATTAACATTAAAACTTAGTGAGTCGTAATATTGAAATTCGGAATTTCGACCATTCAGAACCTTTGAAAATTGGCTTTTCAATCCACCCCACGTGATGAAAACTGAAATAATGTTCAAATATCACGAATTTTTTGAATATTTTCACCCAATCTATTCAAAATGATGCAAACCTGTGACATCGAGGTCCTTCCTTTGATCCTGTACGGCGTATGCATTCAAATGCACAGGATTCCTCGCCAAGAACCAGATTTGGTATTGTTTTACGAAAATTCACGATTTTCCAATACCTACTAATAGTGATGTGAAAAGCGGACGTCATATTATATAGCGAGAGATCGCGGTCTCGGGTGAACCCGCGTAACGTAGCTATCAATCTCTCTATAAGCGCGGGTAGTTATACGTTTACCTCGCCACCCCCCGCCAACCCGCCATCCCGTTTATCGCGCGCGCGGCCGAGTCCTGAGTTGTGTGGCTTTTATAAACAGAGATATACCCGGTAAATATGTGTGCAAGAGGGAATTATGTTTGTACAACTGCTCGCGCTCTCCCTCCCCATCCCCATCCCCATCCCCATCTCAATCCCCGTCTCTCGCCTTACCCCCTTCGCCTTATATCCCGTAGGCCGGATCCGAACGAAACGAACGAACGTGTCGCGTACGTCGCGTAACTCTTTAACTCCTGGGCAGCTGACCGTTCCCTCCGAGTCGTACGTTCGTTGAATAAATTGGGATTAAGGTGATGCGGTAGAGATCACTTCCAAACTAACCTAGCTAACATGCGAAATACGAGTTTTACTGGAAGACTATTGGTTTTTTTAGATATTGACTTACTGGGGCGATTTCTGCCAAAAAACGGAATCCATTCGTCGAGGGTTTGTTCGGATTGGTTGGGTAGTCTTCGAGAAATTACGATTTGCGTTTTCGAGGTGACGACAATTGGTGATAATGGAATTTCGAACCGACTTCCATATTGCCGTAAGATGCCATGTGACTATGTTCCGGATTCCATGATTACCAATTATTATTACCACCTTGAAAACGCAATCCGCAGTTTCTTCCAAACCATACAACCTACCAAAATCAAACTCTGGAGATTAATACTTTGCCACGGCAGAAAGTGGCTGATTGTGAGTTTTCAACTGTCTAAAAAAAACGAATAAAATTCCAGTCAGATTCATATTTCTTGTATTGGCTAGGTTAGGTTCAAACCGACTTGTACCATAACGTCCTAACCCCTTAGCAGTAGGGTAAAAATGAGATTTTCTTGCCACCTTTGTGTTGGAAAAATTTCCGGCTTCAGGACTCGGTAAATATTCCTCTTCAAGATGGAATGAATCTGAAGACATTTTCATCATGAAAAATGACTGTAATCTGGACAGAGCTATTCACTTGGAATTTTACACCGGGGGAATCGAAGCCCCGATTTGACAATAAGATTTTGTTATTTTGAAAAGGCGTCTATCAGCGAGTAGAAGTTGAGGCCAGTCCTGGGTTCTGAACTCGAGTCCACTCGAGAGTCGATAAATTATTTAGGACATGGGTCGGTTCGCTTTAGAGTAGGTATATATGCGTTTAAGGGCAGCCAGAGGGGCCGAGTTGCGTGGGTTCGCGTTGAGAGGCGAGGTACATAACGATGAAATCAAGCCTAAACAAACTCGCTATGGGAAATCTCCGCGGTCGAGAGCAACTTTCAAACAACTACTTTCCTATCTAACCAGTGCCTAATCGATTCGAGGGTATATTAGGTACCTACACCGCGATATCATGACCGCGCACATAATTTACCCGCCATTTGAATAAAGCCCTTCATTCAATCCATCCACCTAACGAAACTCACGTCGTAAATAAAACCCTCTTAATTCCTCTTCTTCATCATCTTCTCTACAAAACTCAACTTCACCATAAAATTATGAATAAAAAGCTTCAAGTACCCGCACGTATCGTCTATAAGTCGAACGATGTATCGTTAGGCATTTCTAAACAGTTCTAATCTCAAGTCAGCTCATGTTTAATTTTTTTTTCTTTTTTTTTCTTATGATTAGTACTGCTCGCTGGGTTTTGGTGCATGGGCTGGTTAAGGGGAGCAGTATGACGCGGTTGTGAAAATAAAACGTGATCCAAAATCAATTGATTTCTTCACCAAAGTTCATTTTACATCATTATAATGATGTCACTAAAAATCAGTCGCTGCACGAATTGAGGCACACCGTAGGTCCGAGTTCACTTTCTCAGGATCCGAATTGTTCGGAAGATGCGCCGTCATAAATTGAACGACGGAAATTGAATTAAAAAAATTATCATAGAAGTTATGGCCAATTTTCCGAAAATCGAACATTTCTTTTCCACTTATTTGCAAATAACTCAGCCTAAAAATTGGATTTTCCAATTTGTGTCGGCTTGTATTCTGTCGAATCTTGATCATAGATAAGTCGAATCGGACCTACGGTGTGCCTGAATTCGTACATCAACCGTTTTTAAGTGAGATGATTATAATGATATGCAAAATGAACTTTGGGGATGAAAGAAATTGATTTTGGACTATATGTTTAATATTTCCAACCGCGACAAACTGCTCCCCTTGAATTGGGCGGAAGTGTACATACGTGTTTTTCCTCTCCTTTTTTTCTTCCTCTTTTCCTTTTTTTCCTCCCCTTCACCCCTCTTCTGACTTATTGTTTATTTACAAAGAGTCGGGCGATAAAACATCGGGAAAAAGTATAGAGAAGCAGTGAGGTGAGCTGTTCTGGGATGGAAAGTAGCGTGGGGATGGATGGATGGATGGATGGATGGAAACACGAGTGGCGATCTAGGTCGGCCGGGCAGGCGTCGTGACGGACGCATAAATCAGCTGACGCCCTTCGTAAACGTGTATATTCGTATACATGGGCACGCATAACGTACCTATACCCAGAACGAAGACCATAGCAGCTGAGAGAACTCAGCTGATTAACGGAATTCCAGTTTTCCGGGATTTTTTTGCTCACGGTTTTCACCTCCAGGATTCCGGGTATGTTTTTCAGAGGAGGACGCAGAAATTTCTTCCAAAACATCACCGAACAGCCGACTTATTCCTTCAACAATCCGATTTCCCAAATTTTCACATTTTTTTTTTTAGAATTTCTGTAGAGAAGTTTGAATTTAGAATTTCGGAAAGGTTCGATAAATTTTGGGGTGAAAAGAACGAAAGTTGAAATCGGGAGGTCGCGAGGTTAACGATCGAAGAGATTTCGTTTCAAGCACCTGGGTGCAGAAGTAGACGAAATACTAGACACGCACCTTGTAGCTTTAGAACGTGCTAATTAAATCACTGATGGTCGTATCTCAGTCGGTTTAATTCCTTGGGAGGATATAATACAGAAGTTCTACAATTCACATAATCCCAATTTCGAGTCAACGACTCGAAACTTTGTCGTCTGACGAAAACAGAAACCATATCCGAGAGGTTCAATTTCATGAATCGCACGTCTGATACACACGGAATTCGATCAGATGTCCAGACTAATTCACATCCAAGAATGTCATCCGTCTCCATCGGAATTACTGATCCTCAATTCAAGGATACCAGTTTAAAATACCTATAACTTCCGTATTATGAAAGGAACCTTTTTATAGTTGGGATTGGTAAAGGCCGGTTGTTCAACGAAGAAAATGACTCATCGTAGACCTCTGCATCTGAAATCGTTACCGAGTTATACTGGTTCTACCTAATTTGTAGGTTCTCCGTCTTAACCATGACTTCAGATGCCTCAATGATCCGAGAATTTCCATTTTGCTGTCGCACTATGGAACCATATTCAAAGTTCCACGACTTTCCTGTTGCTGTGAAGGGGATAGGAAATTGGAGTACAAGTTTCTTCTCCAAAAAAACTATAACAATGTCTTCCAAAATGGCAGAGGGATCATGAACCCAATCCATAGCGTCATAGTGACAGATTTGGTGAGCATGTTCCAGAAACTTAATCAAATTATTATAAACGGTGAAGCTGGGATTGCTGGTCAAAGTGAAAGGTGTACAAGTTGGATATATGGAACCAGTGGAACTCAGTAGCGATTTGGGATACAGAAGCTGGGAGTTCACATATGCTTCCAATATTGTGAACCATCGTGAAGACACGTTTGTTTAATTTTGACGATAATGTTGACATTGGTTGTCAACCCCGATGCGCAAAGCAGCGTGAAGCCTTTGAAGCCTTTCCCTGGATACCCTCCTTCATGATGGTAAAATATAACGTTTGTATATTTCCTGCTATGACTACCGAGTCGAGATTCTGGTTATATCGTAACTGACAGTCAGCTGTTTCAGAGAAACCGAGTATACCATTGCAACATGTGTTTATATACATCCGATAAGACAAGGCTTGGAAAATCCCTGACCACTAATTGTGGGATGCGCAGACCCATCAGCGACATTGAACACTCATGCTTTCACAGGTCTGAAGCAAGACGGTATCGGAATCCTGGAGTTTAAACGTCGACGAAAGACGACCAGGGCTTTGGCACACTTTTGAAAAAAGGAAGACAAAAACGATAGGAGATAAGTGGAAATTTTGAAAATCCTCAGAATGTTCTCCGGCAACGTAAAGTTTCGTTAAAATATGGTGAAAACTGCACTGAACATCCGATGCTGGTTCCTTGAACGGTCTGGTCTGGTAGCTCTGGCTCAGCTCGTCTGGTGTGTATCTTTGTACTTTATTGCTGAAATTGGAGTCCCGTCTAAAGTGGGTACGTTTCAGAGCTGGATACACAGACGTTGGGCTATGTTTTCTGTGTGTTTTGCGCAAGTGTGTTAGTCGCAAGGATGTAAAGTATATAGGTACCCAAAAGACCAACGAAACACTCGAGGGAAGCTGACGCAGCGAGGCAATTGCAAGGCCTACTCTAATTTATCTCCGGTAATTAGGGTAAGCCCTAAATAATTACACTGGATTCCTTAACCCTTTAAGGACCGGTGACATATGTACACATCACGTTATGCTCATACCTACCTGCCAACCCGGTTACCCACCTTATGCACACTGGGCTCTACCCGCTCAACCTTGCGAACGTAATTTCCATCATTAATTAAACTATATACTTCGTGAAAAATTGGATCTTCAATTGGAATGTTGAACAGCCAGAATATTCCATCATCCGTGTGGAAAATTCTGCCCAAATCCAGGTTTGTCCCCGTGGATGTGAGGGCTGATTGTACTTCAGTTTTCTGAATGAAGTCAGATCGTCTTTACATCATTTGGGACTTTGGTGTGCAGAATAAGTTGGAAAGAATTCGCAAGGAAACTTTGATCTTCAAAATTGGAGAGTTTCACGTGCATGATCCACATCCAGAACGAAAAATGTCTACCGGTCCCCAATGTTTTGGAGTTTTTAACAGATCTCAACGTTTTCAGGACCAGAGAACCACTTTTGGATGAAAGTTTGATGATTTTTATATCCGACGATATCTTGAGATGGAATCGACGGATTTCCATGATTTTGGTTGACCAGTTTTCGCGTGATTGAGCGACCAAAATTTTAGAAGAAAAAAATTCAAATCGTTATATCTTGAGAACGAATCAACGGATTTGGATGATTCTGATCTTTATCGATAGCATTTGCTCCAACTTATAAATGACTGAATTTTGGAATAGATCAATGCAGTAGTTTCGTATTTTTCGAACTCGGAAGATCTGTACGGGAAGTTTGAGGGTTTTGCCCACCGTGGTCAGCTGATTTACCTGATTGCTTTTTTGAGAATTGAAGTTCTTCCACCTCGCTGAAGGACCCCGTGACAATGACTCCGGATAATTAAAACTGCGATATTTGACAAACCGATATCTTGAAATGCGTGGATCTCGAAGTTCCCGTTTCTTCTGCACGAAAACGCAGAGTGAAATGAATTCGGGAAAATGTGCCTCAGGCGTACAAATATGAATTATCCGATTAAAAACGTGTTGTATGGGTTCACGTTATTTGGGGTTTAGGAGTTTTAACCCCCAACGGACCACGGGGTATGCAGTGCGGAAGAGATTAATCCATTTCGCCTAAATTTCTATCCCGTTTCCTCGCTGTAAAGTCCGTCTACCGTACATATATATACATATAAATACATTAAAGTGCACAGGATACACACGTAGATATATATCTCTGATAAATATCGGACTGAATTATTGAGTCGTTGCGTAAAGCTCGCGGGTTCTACGCCGCGGCCATTATAACAGAATTTAAGCTTAAACACGTATACGTGCGGCCAAAGCTAATAACTAATAGCTAATACTCGACGGGCTTTGATATTATCGAAAAGTTTTCCAACTGTCTGAATATACTTTTCAAACAAAGTGAAAAATAAAAATAAAAATTAGGGAACTAGGGAGAAAGAGAGAGAAGGGGAGAAAAACGGTAATCATAACTCAACACATTAGTCCGGAAACCGAGCAGCTCGGTTCAGACAATGAATATCACATAAACCGCACAGGCCATTATTCATCTGACTTGAACAACCGCTAGGTATAGGTATGTATGTATATATGTATCTCTAATAAACGAATCTATCGATCTATCTATGTATGTGGATATAGATTTTGAAATGATGAAGTAATCTGTTCATTTACTTCTCGGTTTCCGCTATGCTGATGAAAAAAAAAATGCCTTCAGATCGGAATTTGAACCGCTTTTGCCAATTTCAATTATTTTCAACGTATTTGGACCTCTGGTATCCGAAAAAACAGGATTTGAAAAAGATTTTGGTCCTTAGGTCGATCTGGCTGATGATTTAAAAAAAAGGCGATATGAAAAGATCGAATACATCACATTTTGTGTCAAGATAGAGGGCATAAAAATTGCCACATCTCGTTCGATTCGAAAAAAATAAACCATTGAAGGATGGCACGGCAAATCAAGATGAGTCCCATCATCATGATTTTATAGGGAAGCACAAAAACTATCCCGAAATTCGATTCGTTCGTTAATTTCAGGAAATAATGAGAAAGTACTTTTCAGAGTTTCTTGAGTTTTTTCAAATGGTCCAAACCCCGATTCAATACAGCGATCCGTCTGCGAGACAATAACTCGCGAAACTCGATTTTTTCCATGCTTTATGCCAACTTTCTTTCATTAATCTAGATACTGATTATGAGAATCTCAATCGCGATATTGGAATCGTAGGTGGAATATGAATCGAAAGCTTGAACTCGTAGCAATTAACAATTTATAGCAGGGAATAAGCTATATAATGTCAACAAAAATATGAAATTGAACCAAAATTCATCACTTTCTACGAAGTGATTTGTTCACGTATAGTTAAGACTTTGTAGGGACTAATCAGAAAAAAATTTGCACAAACAAAATATATGCGCAATCGCCAAAAATCCAGCCTGAATTTCGTCTCTTTTTTCACATAATACTTAAAAACTGTAGCAATTCAGCATCAATTTAAGCGAGTCAGTGATTGTCTGAAAGAGCACTGGACTTCGCACATTTTGAGAAAAAAAAATCAGGCTGATCGGTTCATTTCTGAATAAGTTACAGCTATTTGAAAAAAAATGGACGTATGTACATATAAAATTGATAAAAATCCCCTTTTGCTCATAAAAATGGACCTAATAATGACCGCACAGGGCTTGGAAATTTTGTAAAAAAAAAAAATCCCAAAATACCTTTTGTTTTAAATGCCCTAAAAAATGGCATATATAACTATATTCAATCGCAAAACGATTTGAAATTTTTGTCCCAACCTGTCTGGGTGATTTGAAAAGAAACGAGCCCTTTTTCTTGGTGTTTCTCAATTTCTGGCAGCTTTCGACGGTTGAAAAAAACGAAACTTGTCGCCTTAACGTATGTTAATATGATGAGGATCATTGCGCAGTTATTACGTACCACGTAATCGTAACAGCTACTTGAATTCTCGAGGCGATACCAAATAAGTCGAGGCATTAACGGCGTGGCGAGTGTATTCGAGTCTCCGAGTATAGTGGCCGAACATCGAGTGGCCAACAGCAGGTGAACCACACAGCTGCTGGACAGCTGGACCGATATCAGCCCGTGGATACAGAAGCGGAGTTAAAAAGCGAACGCGGAGAGCCTAAACCGCCTACCTTTTTATTGATAACACGTGTCATTCGGTGAGTTACGTAATACCGAATAGCCGCAACTTCTTAGCCACAGCGTGTTTCTCCGCTCGCCCCCACGTGCTGAAGAAATTTAAATTATCATCCAGACGCCAGTTGTTGTTGATCTTTGACTTGGCCACGCGTGCAACGTGCAGCGTGTCTTAACTCGACTGCCTTTTCGAACCTACTCGCTTTCCATTTTCACCAGATCTTGTTATCTCGTTTCTTATGTTTCGTTTCTTTGATCTCTTCATCTTTGTATCAAGAGAGCCGCGGGCTTTTTCGAGTTCGAGAAATATACGCTTTCCAGATGAGCAAAAAGCTCAATCGAAAGCTAATGGAACACGTATTGCGAGTGGGAATTAAGTCGGTTATTCATGAACATTCCATTCATATACTTTTCGATTACATAACACTTTTCTCTTCCCTAATGAATACTTGAATTGCATAAACTTGAATTTACCCATACATAAACTTGCATGTACCTCAATCTACTCGAATTCACCTATAGATTCTTGCCTGATGCCTTAAACCACGCGATTTCGCCCCGAACCTCAATCTACTCGAAGAAAATGAAATGAAAGAATTGGAAGTCGAATTTTTCCCAGCATAAGCAATCATTCAAATTGAATGAGATGTGGCAATTTTTCATGTCCATCATTCGCTGTTGCTCTCCTGTAAATTTCGAATTTTTCCATCAAGCCGTTTCTCAGATCATTAGATGAGTTTGTCCGCCAAACAACAGACAGACATTTGTTGGCAAACCTGTTCTAGATCATTACCAGTGGGTCAAAAACGTAAAAATTTGATTAAACAACAAAAGTAACTTTTTGTACTAAACCAATACTTTAATTGTATCATGCAAAGTGATAAAAATTAAAAAAAAAAAAAGAATGAGAGCTACATAGAGATACATGTTTTCCATGACTGGCAAACTACTCGATCGTTTGACGGGAAGATTTCGAGAGATTGAAATTTGGAGCAAAGCCTGTCGATTGAGACAGAGATTGTTGAAATCCTTCGATCTATTCTCGAAATATTTATAATTGATTCGAAATTCTTCGTTTAGATTTTGTTTCTATAATAACTGGAAAACTCCTCGATGGATGGAATTCAAAATGTGATCAGTCGTTAGGTTTCGAAGAACCGCTTCGATCGAGACCAGAATCATAAAAATCGATGCACTAGTTTGCGAGATATCGTCGATTTTGCTCGATACCGATGGGAACTCGATTATTTTTTTATCCTTGACGACTTCCTTTCCCTCGAGTCCAGCATTATTAGTTAAAACGATCGTCTCTGGAACGAATTGGGAAACGTTCGACTTGGCGAAAATATCCATAGCATGTATTTTCGCGGTGGCATAAAGTAAACCGCGGGTATGTGCATTGCGTAATATTGGCACAATGGACTCACCTGCTCAAGGAACAGGGAACAGGCTGGTACCCTCCTCCTTCTCCTCATCCTCCTCATCCTCCTGCTCCTGCTCTCGACCACATCCTTCATCCGGCGCCCGGGAGCACACATGCTTCGACCTGAAGAACGGATGGGGTGAGGTGAGAGGAATACCAAGAGTGTAGGTGATACCGAGCTCTTTGCGACCTCTTCGCGCCAGGCCAGAGGATCGGAGACTCGAAGGTTCGCCTTGGTGTTGGTGCTGGTCTTGGTGATGGTGTTGGTGTTGGTACTGGTGCTGGTACTGGTGCCGAACCTGCAGAGGGAGAGATCGGCTTTCATACGGTTCTCACAGGACCCGAGGAAGAAGCTCAAGGGTGATGACCTTACCTCACCTCACCTTGCAGGGTCTTTAAACGCGGGTAGCGCAGGACCGTCGAGCGGAAAGATTTTTGAAAATTTATATCTCCTGATCGAATTCGTGTGTTGCGTTACTGGCAACCTCTCCGAGCTACACGATATTCTGATTTGGACGATGAAACAGATGGCAGGTATGGAAAGAACACCGTCGATCGAGTATCAGCGAGACCGATCATACGTGGACGAAATTTCAATTCGTTGGGGGGCCCCGCCCGCCCAGGCGATCAGCTTCTTGGCTTCACTAAGTCCATATATACCAGAGTACCAAAGACTCGCTTAAGGAGATGTGCTGAGATTGTTTCCTCAACCCTAAAGATCCCTAAACCCTAAAGATCCTTGCCGAGTCTAACAAACTTTGAAATTTCCTCCAAAGAGCTGCGGCAAAGTGGCTAAAACATCTTTCGAGTTTGCAGCTTTTTTAAAAATATTCTCATGGTGGAATGATTATCAGACTAATTCGATCCTGCAGAGCAATCTTTCCCGAGTATTTCCAGACGTCGGAGATCATCGTACGATTATCCATTCGGGGTTTACGATATTTTGATAGTAACCCTGAAATGAACCCTCAGAACTGCAGAAAAAAGTTTCTTGGAATGATTTTTTCGGAATCCAGTGTAGCTAAAAACCTTGGTATGATCTCAAAATTTTTAGAAAAAGCTCGATATGACAAAGTAAACAGAATTCCATCACACGAATTTTCAATACAAAATGGCGACCAATTAATTGTGTAAGATTTAGTCTATTTTCGAATCCTTCCTTCCAATGAAACATCCTTCCAATGAAACATCGCCAATTCGTGAAAAAATTTGTTACTCGAACTCCGCTTACTGATTTACCATTCGGAGTCACTCTTTCTGGAGATTTTGAGACCCGGACGAAGTCTTTGGCTGTAGTAGTTTTGATGAAATGGTACCAGGAACCTTCGGATTTCATTTCAAATGTGTGCGCAAGGTGACGTTCAAACTGTCATAGAATCTGAATGACTAATCGCACATAGATCTGCCACATCTTGTAATACTAGGGAAAGATTGTTCTTCAAGATGAAATCGTTTTGGTAATATTTTTATTGCGGAAATAGTTAGAAAAATAGCAACAAACTTGACAGATCTTGTTGCTATCCTGCGACATTTCACTCAAATCTTTCAATTTCATTCCCTCGTTTCATTAAATTCCGAAGTAGGTAGCTAAGAAGTAAGAAGTTCAATGTAAGTTCCATGTAGAGTTCGAGAAGATCGTGCTGGATAATGTGAGGTCTGAGTTTTAAGTATCTCCGTTTCCTAGAAACCGTACAGTAGTTGACTATTTATCCAAAGTTAAAATGGAATGAGAAAAGTTTCGGATTCCTAGATACCTAGAAAAAACAATCGAAAGCTTCTAAAAACTATTTTATCTTCAGATCCTGGCAACGATAGGTGTACGTATGATTATATGTATAGTTTCGAGGGCAGAGACTGCTTGGAAAATAGTTTCAAAGTTCCTTTCTCCCCCCCCCCCCCCCCCCCCCCCTAATAGTCGAGAGATAAGTTTGAGTAAAAGAAAAAAGCTGCTCCTGCAAAGCTCAGCGCCTGAAACGCATCGCTATCATTATCATTATCATCATTATTATTACCATTATCATCCCGTATATATTTCCTCTCTATAGTGATTCTCTCCGAATAGAACTTCCGGCCTTGTCTCAATTCCGCCAAATAACGGGAGGAGTAAAAAGTTTTTGATTTCCGAAAAAAAGCCTCTGAAAGTCCTGCAGTTGGTGCTATGAACGAGTATAGATATATTCGAATAAGATGGAATACGATTCCCCGAAGACATGCATTTGTATAGTAAATCAGGACAACCCTTGTCCCTTTTTGCAGAACTCTTTTTCCTATTCCCCCACTTATTAGATGTCTTTTTAACTTGATAAGCCTCAGTTTGCTTCTGGCTGATCGGTCCACTGTCTGTTTTTTTTTATTATTTATTTACCGCTGGAAGCTTCACGTGAGGCAAGTTCGCACACATAAGTGTGCTTATTTAATCCAAGGTACATATAGTGGAACTAGAACTGATGCCAATTATTCCCATAAGTCTGAAGGGTTTGAACGAAACTTTGATTTTGCATGAAATCATCATGAATGGAGATAGGCTAAAATCAAAATTTTCTCGAGATCGCAAGTAACACAATCCTGAAATGATTTAGCTTTACTTGTAGAAAGATGAGCAATATTTATAGAATATAATATGTATACCTATTCTGAAAGGAAAAATTGATTTTTCGATAGATTTTTTCGTCATTACTCCATCCAACGAACAAAATAATCAGTTTTGTAAAGAGGAATTGACTCTTTTCAAATACGAATTTCATACAAAACATACACGAATACCGAAATTGTATAAAAATTCCGAATTTATTTGAGACGTGATTCTGAGTTTCTAGAAACGTTAGAGTTCAGAAGTTGAAAATTTCGAAAAGTCGTAATGCAGACGACTCAAAGATCCGAAAGTTAAAAACTCAGAATGTCAAAAAATCCGGAAATTTAAGGAAAGATCGTGACAAAGGTGTGAAATAAACAACGTTGCATCTCGCGAATTCCGAGATTCGGAGTTTTGGCCTTTCGGTCGATCTTTAGCTTTCGGAATCTCGAACCTTCGGTGTTTTTCAAATTGACAATTTGAAATTGATTTTCCGCGGTAGTATAAAAATTCGGAATTTCGACCTTTCGCAGTTTTTCAAATTGACAATTTCAATCCCGCCCCGTATAGGTACATACGTACCCACGTACGTGTACAATCTTCATTTGATATCTGCAGCTTGCGCTCCAAGTTTGTCGATGAAGGAGGAACGATGTGTAATACGAATTGAAATCAACATGGTGCGTGCGTTCGCGTTCGCGTTCGCGTTCGTGCAAAGTGCGGGCAGGATATGTAAAGAATACCTACCGATCGTGCGTATTAAGAAAACAGTGATAACGCAGCAAAGTACGGTACGAGTTCGTACCCGTGCCTATACTTACCAACACATGCATGTATACCTATACCTATACGTGAGCTCCGTTTTAATCGTAAGACGCAGATGGTGGAGCGTGCGTCCTCTTATCTCCTCCACGTCCCTCGCTACCTCACCTCACTTCGACGCTATCCTCTTCTTCGCGGCGATGTCGCGGGTGATTGTCTGCGCGGAGATCCACCACCCGCGTAATTAACATTAACATTAACATTAACATTAACAATAACATTAACATGAACATTAACATTAGCCACGGATCCGTGCTTGAGCCAAGGTTTTAGCCTCCGCTCGTCTCGATACGCGTGAGCAAACGTAAAAGTGGGGATCTAGGCTGATTGTTATACTCTGCGTATACAATACACACGTATATGTATACGTAGAACTATCAGCGTACGTCCCTTGGCTTTGGTCTCTTTATTTTCAACGTGTGTGACGATGATTGAGGAAAAGAAAGAAGCAGATCGAATAAACTAAATGGAATGAAAACAGGCGACCTCGTTTTCATGTATTATATCGTCTGCAAGTCGACGAAAGCCTCTTCGATATTCGATCTCCGATCGACATACACTAACCCTGTATGTATCTTGAGCTATCGTATAATTATATACCTAGTTCGATACGATAAACTTTTCATTTTCATTCACTAATATTTCACAATCTTTACCTTCCTTTTTTTTTCAACTTCTCACGTTTGAGAAAAGGGAAGGTATCATAATCACCCTGACAGTAAAAAATTGAGTTTTCACGAGACCTCCACGTTTTCAGATCCAGACAATCACCTCAGACCATTTTTCGATCCATCAATTTTATGTCCGACGATATCTTGAGAACGAACCGACGGATCTTGACGATTTTGATCTTCATCGATAGCATTCGCTCTAACTTGGGAATGACTGAACTTTGAAATAGATCAATGCACTAGTTTCGTATTGTTCGAATTTCAAAAAAGCGGCTGCTTGGGAAGTTTTCAGAGCTGGCCTATCGTGGTCGACTGATTCACCTGCTTGTTTTATAATATTATGTTTCTGTTTATTCGTCTTCTGCGTCTTATAGTCATTCGATGGTTTCTCACTTGCGACTCTTTGTGACGGAAGATAGGCGAGGATATGAGGAAAATGACTCACAATCAGTTTGAGGTCGAAATATACATACGTCTGCACGCGTATCTTATATGTATGTATCAGATAATTGATCATTGATTTGCAAGAAGTGCGACTCAAGTACGAGTGAAACCGAATTGAGATTGAAGACGTGAAAATCAATGCAAAAATAACAATTCGCGTCAGAAATAAGAAGCCGACAGATTCTCAGAATCTTACGTCTAACAATTTCACGATTCACAGCTTCTTGATAAAGGTATATCCCTTCCACGCCAGAGACGCGATATCGACGATCCGTCAGATAATTAACCCAAGAATAACGATTCTAGAAATTCATTTAAAAAAACTACGGCTTTATTTTCACCCCAGTAAAATATATTCTATAGATGAAAAATTGATGCCAATTATGATTTTCAAAAAACCTGCACATTCGTTTGAATATCGCACAATTTCGTCGAAGAAAACAGAATAGAAACAAAGAAATATGGTACTCACGATTTTTCTTTTTTTTCCCCCGGTTAGGAAATCCTCATACGTCCTTTTGCCATTCAAATATTGCCTTCCTTGCTGCTTTACACGCGATGTCTGTGTAACCGTAACTATTTTTCTCAAATTAAATTCACCCCCTTGATGTGGCCGATTTGTTTAACGATCAATTCGCAAGTGTTGCACTCACCTGTCCGCAATACTTTGCAACGTATTGTACATGTACGTAAATACACACATATCCGTGCCTACGTATGTGAGTAAATTGACATGGAAATTTTCCTCATCCACACAAATGTTGCAATACATGCAACGGTATATAAATAGATACATATATGTATATGTACATATGTGGCTGTTGCGGAAATACGTGTGTGTGTGTGTATGTGGAAATGTAGAATATATAGCGAAAGGACCCACCGATCCACGAGTTAATAATAAACAATATTGTGTATTCCTCTCTCTCTCTCTCTTTTCATCTATCTCTTTATCGCTTCTCACCACTTCCTGTGACGCATTGACTCTCGTATTCGCAGTGGTTTGCGTTAATCGAAGCATGACGGGAGCGTCAAAACGTCAAGGGAACCGCAAAGCACCACGGGGTTCGGGTAATCGCATCGAGATATTGAATTTCGCGAACTAAAAAGAGGAAAACAAGAATTCAAAATGAAGTGAGAATCCAAAAAAAAAAAAAAACAGAAAAAAAACAAGAAAACGCTCTAGAATGATTCCAGAATGCCGATAAGTAACATAAACATGACACGTGTAACGCAATTACATCGATGAACTCGAACGACCGTAGGGCATCGGCTGACTCCAGGTGACCCAGAATTTGGAAAGTAACCGAACCGCCTCGAATAGGGCTGCCCATGAAGAGAAAGAATTTTCTAGGAATTGTCGAACGGGAGCTTTCCGGTATCTGATCGTGCCAGGGCTCTTTAAACATCGACGTCGACATTCACCCGTCAGGATGTAGCTCTTGGGTTTCAGAAAGGAAGTGGATTGCGAACGACTCGACCCCTGCACATGAACGATGGTATGTATCGAGTGTGAGTGAGCCTGGGTATAGTTGGCTTGTCGGAAAAGCTTCCCTCTCTAGAAAAAAAAAAGAAAACAAAAAAAGGAGAACTTCTCCAGAACTTCTTTGAAAAAACTAACTAACACTGATGAATGGAGTTTCCGGAAAGTTTTTAGTGTATCTACTGCAGGGTATTCAGCTGTGCTCACGATAAAATCGCATATCCGTATCGAAATCGAGGAAAGAATGTTCCAAGCTGGTTCTTTAACCGTTCCACCTTGCTTCATCTATACCAATTAGTTCCGGCTTCGGTGGAAAATTTGCTACCCCGAATGTGTCTTGGTTATAGTTATAAGGGGCAGGTGAGCAGGTGAAAATAAACGGCCTTAAGGTAAGCTGGATCAAGGTCCTGAAAGTAGTCACAGGTGGCCAGACCTGTGGTCAGTGTTAGTAGAGCGTACTAACCCATTTTATGGAAACGTAACCCCATTTACATACAGGGCAAGGCGGGGTGAAATGATGTACCTGACGTTTGGGGGGCTCTAAAATCGTCAGGGACAAGCCATAAGACTTTTTTCTGGCATCAAGGGGTTCGAAAGACGTCAAGACGTTTAACAAGCGGATTCCAAAGAACATAGTGACCCTGAGGACTTTGAGTTTTATAATAAAAAGAAGGATTCAGGTTCAACTATATCCGTCCAAGTGTCATTGGTGAACTGGACTGCATGGAGGATATTCGAGAAGCACCAGCGTAGGCGAGGAAGCCATCTGTATTCATAGTCATCGAGCTTCACCGTGGTTCATGGTGCTTCGGGTACTCCGAGGTGGTCATTTGAATTTCAGCACACGCAAAGTGCGAGGTGAGTCAAGTTCACTTGATTTACTCACGCCGATGAAAGTCCGGATCTTTGTAGAGTGATTCCTGAGCCACGGTGCGAGAGGAGACTATCCCATTTCACCCCATCGCTTTTCTGGAGCCAGCTATACTTCGTCGTCGGGAAGAACGTAGTTATTAGGTAGGTAACGTAGTTATACAAAACCATCCTACGGAAACATCACCAAAGGATCCCTCCACGAACACACATCTCCGTCGCTTCGAACGAATCAAGTGAACTTGACTCATATCGCACTCTATGCTACGCTGGAGCCACAATACGCACCTCGAAATACTGAACGCAACAGAAGCTCCAGTGGAACTTGACAAATGTGAAGAAGAAAGTGTTCCAACATGCGCTAGTATGCTTCGTATATCGTCACTACAGTTTAGTTCCGAAAGACATTGAAATGAGGTACCCCATTTTGCGCCACCACATCCACAAACATACATCAGGATTGCTACGTTCGTACGTACCTGTATTTACTCGCAATATGTGTACAAAACATACACGCAAACATATCGACGAGTAAACTCAACGCCATAGGCAAGGCAGTCGCTCATCAGTCATCGGTCGTCAAGATAAGTAAGTTAACGGTTCAAGTATCTCCTTTGTTTGCAGATTTCTTTAAAAATGCATTATTTATCCGGTCTGAATCGAAGCCGGCCGATAAATGGAGACGATGTTTACTTCCAAAGACAAGACAGTATTACTCGAATCTACACAACAGGTGACCGCAACTGTCGGAGATGATCAATCAATCAACTCTCAAGGTTCGATTCCGATCAACGATATCAAATATTGAAAATACGCCATAAGGACATCGGATTTGACTTTGTGCTTTCATAGCTTCCGTTATATCCTCGGAGAGAATTCCCAGATCGAGAATCCACCCCACGCCACTGATAGTCTCATAAAAAGGAAGACCGAGGAGGTGGAAGGTAATGGTATCAGTTTCGGAAAGAGTTATAGCCTGTATCAGATGCCTGCATGCTGATGAAATCGAACGGATACCGGGTCACCCAGTTGCCGGAAGGTTGCCTTGAAAAATCCTGAACGAACTTTCGCCCCCTTTGAAACTTGAAGAAGATTCAATCCCGAGAGTTTGAGACAATTTTCCCGGAATCATCCAGTGCCAAAATGCTCTGGTGATGGGAAGAAGACTCCTATCTCCACTGCTGCAGTTGAAAGTTTGGCAAAAAACTGCTCCCAGCTCGTTGAAGGGAACGAAACTGGATGATGGGGGCGAGTAAACTTGCAGACCTTGGGGGCCGGGGTCGGGAGTATTAACATGAGTCTAATATTCTAGTACCCCGAGGGAGTTTCTCGGCGAGTTTATCTACACCCAGTGGACTCGGAGGGCCGCGTTAACACGGCTAGGGAGAAAGGTGGGTAATTGGTAAGGAGAGGCTAACTGCCGCTTCCGTTCTCACGGGGTCTTGCCAGAGCGCGATATACTTGGCGGTCGGTTGGCCCAAATTGCGCGAACTGTTATATCCGATGGCGATGGAGTATGAGTATATATTGCCTTATACCCGGAGTAGCAAACCCGACGACCGCGAACTGTACCAACATCTCCATCTCAGTCTTCCGCTTCCTGTGAAGCCACCCGAGATGAACACAAGCCACGAAAAACGAGCAGAAGTTCACGTATTTTATCCACGTGAAATATGCCGTGTGACAGAAGAGCTGCTTTTGGAAAGCCTGCAGTCGAAAGGATCAGGGATTGGGAGTTTCCTGTGACAATGATCATCCCTGGAGAGAGTCAAAGCGTACGATGGAAGTTTGAAATCGAGTCCAAGGCGACACTCCAGTATCCGAAAAAGACAGAAAACTCTCTTGACAAGGTATATTTAAGTGTATTCTACAGGACTGCAGACAGCCCAGGCTTCCATGGACATGTTACAGCAGACCGCAGACCGCCTACGTCTGTGACAAACCCGGAAAGGTGTTTTAGACCCGAATTCTCCCTTCAACGTAAAACATGCCCTTCCCAGTATTGGCAGTGAAAATTCTTCACGGTTGGGAGAAAGGTGCAAAACTTTGGTTGCACCCACAACTGTTTTTTGAACTGTTCTTGCAACGGATCCATCATCAGGCTCATTCCCATTTACGAATACTGAAGTATTGCTACTTAAATAGCTCAGAATTGGCACTACTTCGGGTGCCAAATTTCGTTCATTAATACTGGCCCAGTACAGAAAAATTATTTGCCCAACGTTGGGCCACTGCTGATTACTAGTACTGACAAGTGAACGTACATGGGCCTCAGCCGGAAGTCAGCTCTGTACCTACTGGGAATACACTGGGCCAATATGGTGTTTTATACTGGCTGGGGATTATTTCCTGCCGATTCACGTCACCATAAGTTGGACCGGTGTTAACGACCCCAAATTGTCCCAACATTGATTTTGACTTGGGCAAAGCTTGGCCCTTGGTCGTTGTCAGTATGGGCAGCTATGGCACCAACACCCTGCCAATGCCGAGCCAGTTTGCAGTAAGTACAGGAGTTCTTGATGAAAAAGAGAGAAGTCGCAGATGATCGTAGTGTTGTTTATCCGAATCCTAGATGACTAAGGGTATTTTCTGGTTTGGAAATGGTATGAATTTGTCAGCCCAAAGGGATGTCTTCCGTTAGCTGATAGGCGGATTTGAAAAGAGGAATGAAAGCCGAACAGGGTCTGGCAACCCACTCCGGCGCCTGATGGTCGTGAGCGTTCAAAAACAGAAGTTTGATTTAGTTAAGGAGTGACTAGGCCTCCGTCAATCAGAGTAGGAATAGCGAAGAGCGCGAGCCTTTGCCAAAGTATTTGCTTACCATTAAATGAAACGACCACGCGAAGCCCTTCTCCGGAATGGCATTCGGGGGAGAAAAAAAACCTATGCGATCGTAAAGTTCCGGGTTGTTTGCACAACTTTATACTCTTTCGGAAGGGCATGCAAGGGGAAACAGGCATCGATTATTATCGATTCGACAAGTAGGTAGAAAAAATACAAGAAGAGAAACAAAAATGGGGAGAAATGTTTCCTCTTATTTCCTTATTCCCTTCCTTACTTACTTCCTTCCTTCCTCCTCGTATTTCTCAATGGTCGGAATATTTCAAAGTATCCAATTCCTACGGCAACAACAACAATTAACTACATCCTGAGCTCTGGGGCCGGAGGACCGGCCTTCTTCTTCTTCTTCTACTTCTTCTTCGTCTTCTTCGAGGCCTTTTTCTTGGGCGACCGCCTAACTGCCAACCATCAGAACGAGACTCCTGCAGGACGACGTACAGCAGCACAGCTGATGTTTTCGCATGTTCTTCGACAGATGCCCCTTCCCCCTAACTTCTGGCATCGTCGACAACGACGGCGATGACTTCTCCTCCTACTTTTCTCTTCCCACCCCCGCAACACCCTCGTAAACCACGCACTTGCGCTCGGATCCTTAGGCAGATTTCACAACCAGCTGTTTCGAATCAAACTTCCACTTTTCAAAAAAATCCTGGCATTTGAATTTCATCTCCAAGAAGAAGAATCCTAAAATCGTTGCAAAAAAATGACTCATTTGAGGGATGCAATCGACAGCACACTCTCCTCTTCGAAACTGCTCTAATTACGTCGAAAAGAATTCAACGGATCCACTGACCTTTTATGGAAATGCTGAAGAAATGAACTGGAATTCCATAAGAATTGGCCACTTGGAATCACTTGAAATATCCAAAACTTGACTGCAATGCTGTAAATCGACTGAAATCAGCTAAAATCTGGTCAAAATTCACTAAAATCTCTGCCACTCGGTAGAACACGATTCCACACTATTATCGATCATGTTAAAACCTGGGCAAATGATATTCGAATCATTTGAAACTGACCTGAAATCGTTCCTAATTGTCCGAACTCATGCGGAATGGCAAAATTGCAGCCTTCGATGTTATATGGAATCCAAAATTGAGAATCAACGCAAAAATTCTCACCTTCGATGTGCTTTCTGTAGGTACATCAAATCATCATGTTATTTTCATCTTTTGAACTGAAACGGATTTGGTTTTCGTGCAGCTGCATACGTTGTTATTGGTTTTGTTGTGGGAGAAGCCTAAGGGTTCCTTTCGCTCCTGCATCCCTGAGGCAGGGTCGGTCGTTCAGGCCGGTTGTGCAAGAGGAGCGGCTCCAGCAGCAGGACCGGCATATGGCGTACGGGGGCCCGAGTTTTACTCACACATACTTGAAACAGACCAGCTCGTAATTACCGAGGCGCCAGCACCGACGCGGCCTTTTGGCTTATCCCGTTCCTCTCCTCTCGGGTCCGTATTCATCAACGGCTGCAGGGCGAACCCGACTGGGACCGAAATATACTCGAAGACGTATACAGTGTTCACCTATTGGTGGTATCGTTCATTCCTATACGCAACGTAGAAAGTCTCCAGAGAAAATCCTGACTCTACATGCTGCGTATCGTGAAATCAATCAAATCATCCACTAAATGACTTAGCGAGGCAGGGTGGGGCGGAACGGGATACTTCATTTACATCTCGCTCCATTGCCGAGCCAGCTAAACTGCCGTGACGATATTCGAAGGATGCTGATACATGTTGGAATACCTTCTTCTTCACATTTCTCAAGTTCCACTGGAGTTTCTGGTACCTTCAGCATTTTGAGATGCGTATTGTGGCTCCAGCGTAGCATAGAGTGCGATATGAGTCAAGTTTACTGGATTCGTTCGACGCGGCAGAGATGAGCTGGTTTCAGAAAAGCGATGAGGCAAAATGGGATAGTCTCCTCTCGCACCGTGGCTCAGGAATCACTCTACAAAGATCCTGACTTTCATCGGCGTGAGTAAATCAAGTGAACTCGACTCACCTCGCACTTTGCGTGTGCTGAAATTCGAATGACCACCTCGGAGTACCCGAAGCACCATGAACCACAGTGAAGCTCGATGACTATGAATACAGATGGCTTCCTCGCCTACGCTGGTGCTTCTCAAATATCTTCCATGCAGTCCAGTTCACCAATGACACTTGGATAGATATAGTCGAAGCTGAATACTTCTTTATTTTTTTTTTATTCAACTCGAAATACCCGGGGTCACTATATTCTTTGGAATCCACTTATGAAACCTCGACTTCTTCTGAACCTCCTCATACCAGAAAAAGTCCTATGGTTTGTTCCTGACGATTTTAGAGCCCCCCAAACATCAGGCATATCGTTTCACCCTGCCTTCCCCTATACCAATTTCGAGAATTGCTGGAACTGCTCTTCGTCCCTACGTTTTGGTTTGATAAAAAGCTTGTCTGAATCCGAATTTGAGACTGAAGGAGCTTCCAGAAGACATGGAGCCTCACGCAGTCCGAAGAGAGGCTAATTTGGGATATTTACCAAACAATAAAATCACAGTTTCCGGAAAAATTTTTCAAGAAAATCGACGACTTCTTGGATCTATCTGCTAAAATAAAACCAAAACCAAAACTAGCAAAAAAACCGTACAAAATCGATAACCAATCGGATATCTCAAACTTGCCTTCTTCGAACCGTTACGACGTGCATGCAGCTGAATAAAAAGAAAGTTACCATTGGGATTTGACTGAGATTTCGTTCTCCTCGTGTCTCTCGGCGAGGGTAGGTATGTGTTTGCCGATATAAAAGTCGTCGCAGGGGACCGGCTTTATTTAAGAATCGTTCAATTTCGATTTTCCAATTCTCAACCGGCGGAATCCCTCATCTCTCATGCGGATGAAAGTGCGTCTTTGGTAAGCCTACTGGCTCTATATACGCTGCAGTAACAGCGGAGAAGATATTTCTTCCAAAGGACCGAGGCTTTTGACATATGAGGCAAATGTCTCACTTCGCAATCTCATATAATGACGTATAGCCAGATCCTCGGCACTCTCCAAGTCATTCATACGTCTATAAGGTCGAGAACATCACGAAATCGTTAAGTTCCCCAAAAAAAAAGAGACAGAGAGGAAACGATTCTTCGATCTAGAGACGATTTACGAGTCTGTTTTTCCATCCAAGTTAGACAGAACTAGTATAACTCGGTCACGGTTTCAGATCCAGAGGCCTATGATGACTCATTTTGTTCGGTAATCTACCCTCTCTTACTACCTCCAACTGTGCGGAGATTTCTTCATCAATACGAAAGTCGTAACTGTCCGAAATCACCTTTTAGGAAGAATTTTTTCCTGAGCTGTAAAAGTTAGAAATGTGAAGAAAACTAAAAACTTGCATGACAAAGCTGCAAGCTTTCATTCAAATCTCCACCAGCACGTATCATCAATTGAAAGCTTTCTCTCATTGATACGGTTGATTTCTTCAGAACAAGCGACCACCCATATACGAATGCCGGAGTATTGCCCGGATCTACCCACATGAGACAGAATTGGCACTACCCCGGCTGCCAAATTTCATTCAGTTATACTGGCCCAGTCGAGATAAATTATTTGCCCAACGTTGGGCCACTGCTGATGACTAGTACTGACTAGTGAACATACATGGGGCTCAGCTAGAAGTCAGTTTTTTACTGGGAATACAATGGGCCAATATGGTATTTCATACTGGCTGGGCGGGGATTATTTCGTGCCGATTGAAGCCACTATAAGTTGGAACAGTGTGCACGACCCAAAATTGTCCCAACATTGATTTTGACTTGGGCAAAGCTTGGCCCTTGGTTGCTGTCAGTATTGGCAGGTATGGCACGAATACCGTGCCAATGCCAAGCAAGTTTGCAGTACATACATGGGCGCAATCTCGAAACAAAAGTTGATAATTAATAAATGTACATCAAGTCGTTGGTGTCAGTTTACGATCAGCCGAGGTTGACGTATGCAGACAAGTATCCTCTTCACTCTCACCGTCGGTCAGTAAAAAATAAAAATAAAAATAAAAATAAAATCCTCATATAAATTCTGACTAATATGAGGACGAGGAATCGCGGTTAGATCAGCCCAGTCACGGTGGTCAGCGCGATAACGTCGAAGGTGACACCGATTATGCTTCGTAAGCATATACGTATACACTGACACACTGTGTGCACATTCAGACGAACCTACAATCCGCGAGTATCGTCAATTGCATTATGCTTGTGCTACATGTGCGTCTTACGGCAAGTCCGCATGACGTACCGAAGTGTAACACATACGTCGATCAAATATTGTCAGAATACAAACATATGGAAAGCTTTGTTATATACTATGCGATTTTCCTATATTTCATTTTCTACTCTTGAATCAGGTAAAGTTTGCCACGCTATCGGTTTTTCAATAAGTTGTTCATACAGCCTACAAAGATTTTGCGAAATTCTGAGCCAATTCCAAACCATGATATTGAATGAAAAAATGATTCTTCCTTTTTTTTTGAAAAGGAAAAATAGTTACTATAACTACATTGAAGAGTCAACGAAAATACCGGAAGTTCGTTGTTCCTAGACTCTTTGCGTATCTGACCCGATGTACTCGATTGAAGGAAAAAGTGCACTTGCGAAACGGTTGGTTTTAAAAATCCGAAAAAATTCGCAAAATGCTTTCATGAGAAGTGCTAGCGACTGGTAAATTACGAAAAATATCCAAGAGGCTGATGGGAAGTAGTGGATCATTTGGCAAAGACTGTCATAAAAGCCTCATACATATGCGAACGAAGTTGCGAATCGCAAATCGCGAATGGCGAATGGCGAAGACGAGACTGGGAATGCTCGCCTACTATGGTCGCAGACCGGTGCACCCGCATAATCCACATACTCGTCCGTCGGGCATGAGGGCTGATATACAGAAGATATACTCAAGGACAAGGACGCGTATTACGTGTGATACATACCCGAACGTGCGATCTTGCCACGCTCAATGTGGGTATAGTCGTTGGTAACCTAGCTGGTACTTCCACTATAATAGGTTATACAGGGTATTTCCAGTTTCCATCCATCTTCAGCCATTTTGCACATATTAGAAATCTGAAAATTTGGAGAATTTAATCGCCAGAAGAAGGAAAACGAGGAGCTAAATGACCACGATTGGCCAGCTCTGAAACTTTACGCACAGATCCTTCAATTTCTGACAATACGAAACTACTGCATTGATTCGTTTCAAATTTCAGTCATTTCTAAGTTGGAGCAAATGCTATTGATGAAGATCAGAATTATCAAAATCCGTTGATTCGTTCTTGAGATACGACTATTTGCAATTTTTTTTTTTTTTCAATTTTGTTCGCTCAATTTCTCGAAGACTAGACGACCAATTGAATCCAAAATCTAATCAGCTCTGGGTTACCAGAAACCGCGTCGATTGAGACTCAAATCATGGAAATCCGTGGATTCGTTCTCAAGATATCGTCGGACATAAAATTGAACCATCCAAAATGTTCGGGAATGATTCTCTGGACTTGAGAACGTGGAGATCTGGTGAAAACTCATCTTTTCAGTTTTAGAGTGATTATATTAACTTCCCTTCTTTTCAAAAGCGGGAAGTCTAAAATAAGGTGGCCACTCATAGGTATGATTATATTTCGATTCAATAGGATTGGGCATGATCCTCGATGACTTTCGCAATTGAATAACCCATCTGATCGTCCGTTACGTCCATAATGTGTGATTCAACTCTATTTTCGAGATGTGATGACTAACGGAATTCAAGTTCCTCACAAAATTACGTTCAATGGTTTCTAAATCGGGTTCGAATCAAACTCGAGGAAGATCGATCCGAGTCCAGGGTTTTCGAATTAGAGCACAAAGACGTCCTTCGTTTGGAGAGGTCGCAAACGTAATTCTGCGACAAAGATTATTTTCTGGGATATACGGATGCTTTCCGAGGAACGTAGTTTTTTGGCGAGATATAACAGAACGCAAAAATCAATTATGGAAGCAGCGGTAGAGTGTGCATCAGCTTTTGAACCGTCGTTGTGGCGTAGCTTCGATAACTGCGGTCAAATCAATTCCAGCGAAATCCGCTGTATGTATACTTGATTGCGTTTTACCACAAGCTGTACGTATGTACGTATACACAAATACTCACATACACGTGTATCGTTACACGATTTTCTCACCGAGTTGTAAACTATCCGCTTGCTATATTTCTCGGGAAAGGTTCCTCGCAATTGTTCAATTAATTATTAGTCGGAATTGAACATTTCCCCCCACACACACATTCGCAATTGTGCGATTACGCCATGCTCCAAGTATGCAAACGTATCACTTCCTCACGTACCTATGCAGGTTTTCAGAAATTGTTTATTTATCTATTTTCTTGCTCGATCTACGAAAAATAGAGTTTTCGATTCAAATTTTCATTTCATTGCCAAGGAAGGCAAAGTGAGAAATTACTCAGCCACTTGATTCCCCCGTTGTTTTTTTTTTTTTTTTTTTTTTTTCTCCGTTTGGGAAAAAGCAGTAAATCTCCCAAAATATGTCATTTATCTTTCGGGGCAGGATTGAGATTCCGAATTTCATAAGTTCCGAAGGGTGAAAATTCCTAATTTTTCTACTATCAAAACAGAGTTTTTGGAAAGATTATTTCCCCGAAACTCCGAATCTCGGAATTCGCACCATGCAACGTCGTTTATTTCACACATCTGTCATGAACTTTCCTTAAACTTGCAGATTTTTGGACTTTCTGAGTTTTAAATTTTCGGATCTTTGAGAGCTGTCTGCATTTCGACCTTTCGGAATTTCCAATTCCTGAACTCTCTCAGAATCGCCTCTCAAACAAATTCGGAATTTGGACAGTTTGGAAGTTTTAAAATTCGGAACGTCAATCCCGCTCTTTCAATTTCCAAACATGTCTCAGACGTATTTTAAATTCCGAATGAGCTTTCCAAATCTTTTTCAATTTTCTACCACTTTTGGTAACCGGATTACGTATATTGGGTTACGAAATATCTCGCGATTCAGTTAAAGCTCTATTCTGGTATTATCGCATGCAGAATTTTGCAACTCGTTATAGGAATTAGGGATCATCGAACGTCTCGCAATATACTGTCCCCGTTTGTTCATCTCAGCGATAACGCAGATATTGTATAGAAAGTGATCCGAAGCGGTTTATTTGAGAGCAAACAAATCAGCAACAATATAATTGCAGCTTTTACAATCGCGTGGGCGATAACGTTCCCCGTATGTATCTATAAATCTATATATCTGCGAGACCATACGACGGCATGTACGCTTGAGATACGTACATGTATAGATCTATTGGTAAAGGTATATGAATTCGACACGGACTATGAACGATGTTGTGCTCTATAATAATAAGCCAACTTAACGTATACCTAATACTATACACAGGCTTACACTTTGTGAATACTAGACTTAGGTTGGTCGCCGCAGTATATCACTCGGTTGACTCAATTACACGATATCACGTCGCTCTAAAAGCGCGAGAGATAATTGCCACCAAGTTCCGCCGCCCGAGAATATATATATATATACATATATGTATGATTGTGTATTACATACATAATGCGTATATTTCACAATTGAAATGATGAAATGTAATACGCTACTATACAATACCTTATCAACTACTGGCGATTGTATGGCAAACCATATGATTACATCAGCATAGTTCCCTTACCGCACGACTTCGATCGTTAATGTGAAAATCGTTCAGTTCCTGTTTCATTTGATCAACTTCGTTGTATATACAACTATTCAATAGAATTTCTAAGCCTTTGAATTCTTACGTGTACTATTATACATATATGTGGGTATATATGCAATGACTGAAACAGGACTAGGAATCTCTAGAATTCTTAGTTCTTTTTCAAGGTGCTATTCATCACCGTATATATGTAATACAAACTGATAATGTAGCAAAGTATGACTGGAAAATTACAGGTGATTGATAGTCAGGGATTGAAAAAATCGATTCTTTTGCCCTTACAATTAGAAGCATAATAATGTGTTTGAATTGAACAAAATTTGGCAATTTTCATAGCCCTCAGTCTGGTATGAACACAGTCCGGTGAATTCGATTTGTCATACAATCGATTTTGAGATCGTTGGGTGAGTTTGGATCTGTGATTTTCGATAATCGATAGGAAATATTTTGATTGTCTCAAAAATCTACTTGATGCTACTGTCACGATCTTGGGAAAATGTCATGATTAATATTGGAAAGAGGAAAGAATCTGGGTTTTGGATGGGAAATTGATACAAATAGTGAAATTTTCACAAGCGGAATTAGCGAATTTGGCAACTTTTCGGGTCCATCATTCGCGTGTAAACCCCTGCAAATTTCAGATTCTTTCATATTCAAGATATCGTTTTGATGAAAAATTAAACTGACGCCGAAGAAGAAGAAGAAGAAGAAGAAGAAGAAGCGGAAGAAGAGGAAGAATCGATATTTGATATCGCGAATACACTTTGAGAAGACCCTAAAATTTTCCCATGAAAAAAAAAAAAAACACATAAAATGGGGTAAAAGCCGAGAAATTCGTATCCTTATTAAATGGGAAGGCGCAGATGTGTTCTACTCTCTCTTCTTGAATAAAATGAAATATTGCACACGTGTTGCATTTATTGCTCATGTAGGTATGTATAATAGCGAGCCGCGCACCTGAATAGCGCGCAAGCCGTGTGGCCCACATGTAGATATACGTGTGTCTAAATACATATGTGAAAAATATACCCGCACATATATACGAACACCGATGAAAAATGGTGTAAAGTTCGCGCGTCACCACCTCCAGAATAATCGTGAGTACATAAGTTGTACATAGCGCGTGTTGTATGTACATTCGCGTTAAAGTTTTACGAGGTTTGTCACACACTAGGTGAAAAATTCCGATCCGCGATATATTTGCACGTATTGTTATAGGGGCGGGATTGGAATTCCAAATTTCAAAAGCGGCGAAAGCTCAAAATTTCGAATTTTTATACCACCGACTAGGAGTTTTTCGAAAGATTATTTCCCCGAATGTCTACGTGACCAATTTGAAAAACTCCGAATGGAGAAACACCAAAGATTCAAAATTCCGAAGGCTAAAGATCCGAAATGCCAAAACTCCGAATCTCGGAATTCGCGAGATGCAACGTCGTTTATTTCACAGCTTTGTCACGAGATTCCCTTGAATTTTTGGACTTTCGGAGTTTTGAACTTTCGGATCTTTGAGCCGTCTGCATTTCGACCTTTCGGAATTTCCAACTGTAACGATTCTAAAAGCTCAGAATCGCGTCTTAATTCGAAATTTTGACCCTTCGGAACTTTTGGAATTCGAAATTCGAATCCCGTCCCACATTCTATAGTCTATACCTACAAATGTATATACCTATACATATTCACACACAGACTAGAATGAGTATCATACTCTCTTATCAATGACACAGCGCAACGGGTGTCCTAGTTATGCGTAAGCTCTAAGAAGAGGACGACTCATAGCCCGAAGGAATCTCCCGAGTATAATAATGCGATTAGCCTTTGGCACATGATTTGCGCAGGCACAGCCGCTGAATTTGCATTTGCTAATTGCTAACGCGCGTGGCTGCTCTCTTTGTCAGCTTACAACAGGTACACTTATGTTACCCTAAGCTACCAACACAAACCGGAAGTGCACTTTGCCCCTGTGTTCAACGGAAAGGTGCGTTTCACCTGCATAGAGTGAAAAAAACCCCAAAAATACAAGTGGTCAAGTGGAGGACATCCGCTGTAGTATTTTTTCCGATAAATAACATGATTTTGAAATCCAGGCTGCCCCGCGACCACCTCTGATTGATTTTTAATCGATCAATCGCAATTGAATGACTCTTCCTCGTTGTATACGACGTACGTGTTTGAAGCTAGCGGAAAATTGCGAAATAGCAATAATTATTATTTTATCGGATCGCGATCGGTCTGTTTTTATCCGTCCATCTATTTCCCCGATCGATTGATTGGCTATCTGTATGCCCTCGAGGAACTGTTGACCATATAGTATGAATCAGCCTACTGTATTGGTCAGTCGTGCGGATCAGCAAAGTCGGCGTCAACCAGTCTGGCCTGCAGCTCGAGCAAACCCGCGATGACGCAATTTTCACCACGACTTTACCCGCGTGCGAGTTAAGTTGCCAATAAGATCGTATATACAGTACGGCAGCATGCATGTAATTGCGAATATATGCGTATAATTAGCACCGGGGGATTAGATTTTTTGCCAAGAAATTAGCCGCGGAACGAACTCAACGGACTTTCCGCCGCGAAACATTGAAAACGGAAATGATACTATGAAAATTGATGGTTGAAGATTGAAAAAAAAACTTCATAGATTTGGCTGATTGCAGTAAATTTTTTTTTGCTCTCCAAGGCCGGAAGTTGAGTGAGAAAATGGCTAATAATTGGCACAATTTTCGTCAATTTTCGTCTTATGACGTATACCTGTAGGTAATTTTTCTGATTGTGAGGTGATTTGTTTGCCGCGAAATTTGATTCAAGCTACTAGATAGACGGGCTCGAACTATGGGGACCGGAAGTAGCCTTGCGAAGGTCAGTACGAGTAAACAGCTCGCACGATTGCGATTCTTCTTGGCGTAAATTAAAAACGGTTTTAGTCGAATCTGCACAAATTCGTTTTATTTATTTTTCATTCTCTTTTTCTTCTTATAACCAGATGATATATCTTCAAATACGCGGCCAAATGCGAATTTGCACATTTGATTAGCATGTATGAATTTTCAACGAGAGTAGAAGAAGAAGATCAAGAAGATGAAGAGATCGGCAAAAGGAAATCGGCAAATTTTTCTCCAAATTTCGGAAATGGAAACTCGGTTTCTATCCCCATTATTTTCGCAATTTTTTCATTCTTATCTGCAACAAGAAATTCCCACTTGCATATATAGGTATATTTGTATATAATTGTTGCTTGTGCAATTCTACGTCATTATACCCTCGTCCTTGAATTCACGCTACGCAGAATAATATACAACAGATATATAATTGTGTATATAAGAAACCAAAGTATGTATCATGATGTTTGCATGTGTAAATACATATTTGTACATAGGAACACAGTATAGAATAACAATTATCGAGTGATCAAGTTAATTTTGATTGTTTCTTTAAAGATCTTTTGCTCCATTTGTAAAAAATGTCGGTTGAATTCTTTTCGATGTTTCTTTTCGGGCCGCAAATTAGCGAGATATTTTCCAGTATTTTGATCCTAGACTAAACCATACAACCTTGGTAGTTTGCCAATAATAATGGAATCTTCTCCGTTTGATTGTTGACGAAAGTATTTAGCACAGATTGTGCTGCAATCTGTGGTTGATGAATGCCTCCAGACTCAACAGCAGATGGAAACGTGATTTTCACCTTAGCTATATATGCGATGACTATTGATGTTTCACTCTTCGTCAAATATAAGACGCGCAATAACCGCTATACGCTATACCGCAATTCGTCAATATATCGCGAATATCAATTCATATATATAATTCACTTTATGTATCTACTCGTCAAGCATATACATGACGCTTGGGTAGTCGTTCTTGGAACGGGAAATTTCCCCTTTTCTTACTCAAATCGTACCAGGTAATCACACCTGTATAGCCGCGGTCCTTTTCCTTTACGGAAAAGAGATAAATCAGCCAAACTTATAATCCTTTGTGCGTCTCACGTTATATGAATAATCAAGGGAATCAGTGGAGATGAACATGGAATAAAAAAAAAAAAGGTTCTCTTTGAAAATTTGTGTCGTAAGGACTTTGGAGCGCCGTTGATTCGATTGAGAATATATGTTGAGGGCTCATTTTGTTCAGAAAGAGAATCAACTGTGTGCAAAATTAGAGTCAATTATCCAAAGCTTCCAAAATTTGGACAACTGATTTGCGAATAACTTAGCCAAAACAGAAGACATTCGAAAATTCCGTTGATCACACGATCAGGATTCTATTTTTCGAACCAAATGGGCCTCCAACGACCTCGAGCGGATCAAGGATGCTCCAAGATCCTTACGACAACTAGCTTTTCGGAGAAGATCCTTTTTTTAAAAAATAAATAAGAGTACTCGAACCTCTGTAATTAGAATTCTGTAGAATCACATGGTAGTCAAACTGGGTTAAATTGACCCGATTGATTTTCGATTGGCTACCGTACAAAAAGTATCCATCCGATTTTGTCCCAAAAAATATGGAAAGTATACTTTGAATATGGTGGAACATGTACGAAAAGTCAATTTGACCAAAATTAAATGTCAATGTGGATAAAAAAAAAATGTGCATGACCCACAAACGCACTTTTTCAGTGAAATATTCATAACTTTCTCATTTTTTAATTTTTTCTACCAAAATTTTAATGTGGTACCTACTCACAAGATGTGGTACTTTGATAAAGAAAAAAATAGCTCAATAGTGGAAATTCCAGAAAACGTATTTATTTCGACATTTGAAAAGGATCTATTTTGGAGTTGAAACAAAACGCATTACCTACGCATTGTTCATGGTAGGCAAAACTCCATCTGAATCCATCCCCATGCAGATATTCAGCCCTAAAGTTCGAAGGTGGGTCAATTTGACCCACAGTGACGATGGAGGGTTAAAATTCAAACCATCTAACTGTACTGGTCCCGTTGAAGAAAACTTCTCTTCTCATCATTTTTTGCACAACTTTTTCCCAAGGATACCAAAATTGCTTCGGTCTAATTCAATCGTCGCGAAAAAATAGAAACCCTGTTATTTCTGGGGTGCATCAAACAGCACGGTATATAATACATGATCAGAGATGGTCAGGTGTTGGAAAATTGACCATTTCATTGAAATTTAAGGAAAAAACCGTGAAATTCACAGTACGGCGAATTCGGAATGTAGTAAAAAAGTGACTAATTCCTTCTCGAAAATTCTTTCTCCATTTATCTTTCTTCACGGAATTCTGCGTTTACGAGAAAGATATAGTATTCGGAAAAAGCGCGCGAGATGATATGAGTGATATGAGTAGATATAGTTGATTTACGCTCAACTTTGGCAAAGCTGCAGCAGGCATGATGATAATTGGTGAAATGAACACAACATACCGGGAAATGCGTATGTGATAAAATAACGAATACAATTATCGTTATCTGCGAAAACGGCGTAGCATATATGCATTTATATATATATGTATATAATATAATACATAAATGCCATGTCGAGTTGAAAACGTTGCCCGGTGAGTTCCGAGAAGCCCAATCAAATAACGCAGACACACGTAGTACATTACATCTACGTATACACGCGGTATGAATTTTCCCGAGAATTGTGCAGAAATTAATTACCAGACTATCGGGGGTCAAAGTTGGCGAACAACTTTGCGAGTCAGCCATACGTGATTGGAGTCGCGTATTAAACCGTGTTATAGTCTAGCCAGTATCGCGTGTCTTATGCGTATACAAATACACCAGTCGACCAATGCGTTATCGGAATTAGATACGATTGGGCATATCGTGTACATGCACGTTCAATGCACCTAAGATTGAAACTAACTCGTATACAATAATTATCCAATACACTCGATACTCCGCGCTCGCATTAGCACATTGACCTCCATTCGAAATCACATTTTCGTTCTCATAATTACGTTGCTCACTGATTTTTTCAAACGATTTTCATCCAGGAAGAGAAATTCATGGGTGTGACGGTCAGGCAGTAGTATAGTATGGGAAAATTTTTTATTCATGTTAAAAGTTTTGATCGGGTCATAGACGGCGATCATCAAAACTGTGAGAAAACAGATTCTTCACATACCTGTACATGAGGCTTTCTCCATCAAAACGTAATGGAATAAGATCCGAATTTTGGATTTCATCAAAATTTTCATCGGTGATTACCTCGAATGACAGAAGCTTTCGCAATTTTTTCCGATTTAACTTTATCAATAAACTTAATTTTCGAAACGCTTTCCAAGATTGGCGGTTTTTCTTCTACTTCAAAGCTATTCTAGTCTAATAACGTGAAAACCAAAAAAATTTACGTCCTTCTGCCTGCAGCAAAAATTGCAAAAGGGCACAAGTATGTCACTAATTACTATTATTAGTATAGTTTTATTAAACTATTATTAATATAGTCACTGAGTACTATTATTAGCTCTTTATTTTCTCTCGTAATTTATTTTTAGTTTCTAAGGCTTTTCGATGATTTTAATTTGTTTGTTATACGTTATTGTATTTTCCCCAGTTGGGTTCGCCTGTTGGGCAGGATGAATTAAATAAATAAATAAATAAATAAATAAATAAATTTACACCCTTTTTTTCAATCAATCAAGCGATGTGGGATGAATTTCCGTTGAAATAATAATTAGAACTGAATTTTTCCTCGGGTCGGAATGACGGGGTCTCGCGAACGTCGTGGTCGCGTCGAAAAGAATACGCGGTGCATCGTCAAGAATCTTAATGTATTGTATAGCCTAATTCGCATAGGGGCGCCGTGAAGGATGTTCTTTCGATGTGTGGAGTGTGCAGCAAGCCTGTAATTACTTTTATCAAAAACAACGTTGCGAACGAGCGTAGGCGGATTCACGGAACGCCATTACATGTAAATGCCGTTTCGCGTGGCGACCCATCTCAAAAGCTATATTAGCATTGCTGTTATTATACCTACCTCGTTCTCCTTATTATATTCTGACTCGGTTTATATTTCGCCAAAATTTATACGCCTCGCACCCCGTCTACCACCACATGTCCCCGGATTATATACCTAACCTGAAACCGCGTGGGTTTTCTCGTGCAATAATTACCCGCATTTATCATTTTTCTCTCTAGACAACGGGACGGATCATAATAAAATTAGGAAAAGATCCCCAGCTCGAGGAAATCCCCGAAAATGACCAAAACAGTCCATCGAGTTCGCAGCGATTTCTAGACCGTTCTCGAAATGATCCGATCATCAAACTTACTCCATCTGGAAGATGAATCTTTCCCGAGTATTTTGAGACCCCGCAGACCATCGTACGATGATTCGTTTAGATTTTATAACAGTTTGAACGAAACCTGAACCATTTTGCCATTTTGCCATTTGGCCATTTTACTATTTAATCCGAAACTGGTGTAGCTGGAGGCCTCGTTTTCGTCTCAAAATTTTCGGAAAGACTTGCCCGTGATGGCAAGCCTCCCAGAAACGGAGCTACTAATTTTTTTCATGAATAACGAGTGTTTGATTAAATACGTCTGGAAACGGGCGAAGTTTTTTGCGAATTTCCTGACCGCCATTTCGGATTGATGATTATTTTATTCAAATTCTAGTCGGCTCACTCTTCCAAGCAACTCTTTCCGGAAATTTTAAGACCGAAACGACGTTTCTAGCTACGATAGTTTCTGGGAAAATGATACCGAAAAACTTTTCGTCGCGGTTCAAATGGACTGGCAAGGTTCGCTTCAAACTGTCACAGAATCTGGATAAATGATCAGATTATTATCTGCGACATCTCAAAATACTCGAAAAAGATTGTTCTACGAGATAAAATCATACTGATTATTATTCGTTTCAAGAACAGCTTGAAAATGACTAAAAACTCAACAGATTTATGTTTCCAGTACTTGGCGAGACACCTTGATAATGAATCATTGATCAATTCACGAGCGACTTGATTTTTGCTCATATTGCAAAATTGATTGGAAAATAGGAAACGATTCTCTGGAACGGTTGATCATTTGCTCACGCTCGTTACGTTGGAAATGTATACTCGTATATCGAACGTTTATCCTTGGTTTCAATTTTTCATACCCATGACGATTCGATTCATCAATAATAATTATGCGGAAATGCTGCGGTCTGCCGTGGTACTAATGTATCACGGATTACGTCACGTATCGCAATAACTAGTGCCGTATATAATAATGCCGAGTCATCAATATTTGGCAAAAGTTTCATCCGATATATATTTTCCATTGATTTCTAAACTTCGCTGTCATTCGTAATTGTATACACAAATATATATTCTTTGAAATTCCAAAACTTGGCGAGATAACGCGATCTTTGAATTGGAATATCTTCGCTCTGTTTTACGTATAGCTATATATATTTTACACCGTAATTAACAAACATCTGGAACACATGGGCGACTTGTCACTGAGTAAACTTGTCAAAGTGTTAGACTCGAGATAATCGTATACATATTTCTGAGAAGAGTCAGATCGGGTATAAAAATGTACATTTTGACTAAAAATAAACTATATACATACCGTTGGAGAGACAGTTCGTCTCGTTTTTCGAACTTCGCTTTCTTTCATCAGTTTATTTATTCCGAAAATATTACCAAATCGACGAAGAATTGGGAGAATAGTTTTCACGTCATATCGACGCATATACAGACAGTGACGATCAGTTTCTATAGGCAGCTGTTGACGAGAATCAACCGAGAGAAAAATCTATGGCTAAAACCTGCGGAAATAACACTTGACGATGATCAAACTTACGATTACATATCCCGTGACTAATCAAAAAAGGGCCTAAGCGACACGTTTATGCCCTTTTGTAATTCTTGAAGGCAGAAGGGCGTGAATTTTTTTTCTCTTATCATTTGACTAGAAAAGTTTTGAAAAAGCAAAAAACTTCGATGCTGAAAAGCGAAGATTTTCAATAAATTCGCCCTTTTGGCATTTAAATGGCATTTTTCGTCGCTTACGCAATTTTTCCATTATAGTCATGTCGCATATCTTCTCTGGAGCTTTCGATTTCGTCTTAGAAATGCTATTTCATTTACGTCGTACGTTTTTATCATCGGAATCTAACTCGCTTTTCGTCTTTTTATTTCTCTGTCTCTCCAAAAAAAAAAAAACGACTAACGAATAAATCTCGATTTCGTAAACCGAGTCCCGCGGATTAGTCGAAAACTTATTCTACCTCCGACTCGAATCGGATAGAAAATATTCGTCATTTTTCTCACGTCTCTAATACTCTAGCTGATTGGCCACGCAGACCAGAATGAGACGTTGCTTGTCGAATAACGACTTAAGATTTATTAATGAATCAACATGCTGATCACACGTGGCTTAAGAACCCATATACGAAATAACGGTTTTAGTTTTTCGAAAATTACTCATCACTCGGTCAAAATTTGGCAAAGCATCTTCTACGCCTTACGGGGTCGGAAAACTGCGTTCCGAATAAGAATACCGTGAGAGTTGAATTACGACAGAAGACCAAAGAATAAATGAATATTAATAAAAAATTACCGAAAATTCTGAGAAAACGATTTTCGATTCCTGATTTCCCGAAAATTGCGAAATCCTCCCAAAATTACAACTCACGTACAAATCATTTGGCTGACAGAAATAATTTGACGGAATTCTAAGAATTTTTGGGAGAATTTGAACTCGTCATAGGTTTTCAAGTGAAAATAGCGATTGTTTTACAAACGTTTTACAACTAAGATTCACAATAGTTAATTACACACGACGGAAACCTCAAATTTTTTACTAAAAACTACTAAGAGTTCGAAGTTCCCCAAGAAAATCGTAGAAATTCATGAAAGTATGAATTTCCGTTTGGGTATTACTCAAACGATAATTGGGAATGGAAATGAGAGCTTCCCGAAATTCGGAACCGCGGAAACAGTATGAAATTCCTAGAAATAAATGATCCGATCAATTTCCGACCGCGTTCTTTGAACTCGTCGATAATATTTCTCACTAAAACTCATCGTTTCATTTGCCAAAAGTTTTCTCGAATCGGTCATCGCGTCATTCGGTGTATAATTATTGCAAATAACGTTCTTATTCACATACGAAATTTCATATTGTGATCGAGAATATAAGAATTACAAGCGAAGAAGGTGAGTTCGAAAACCTGGAAGACAATATACTGTTTTCCTAATTGTTCACCATGTTTTTTGTCCTTCTGTATAATTATTATTCGCGGAGACGAATGTCTGCCGGATAAATCATCCGGTGAAAATAAATTTGATACGAATACCTGCGAAAGCATCATCATCATCATGGTGACATACGGAATTCCATTCCGGGCTACTCATCATTTTCTTTCCACTATATTATGTCTAATTGTAAATCGCACGTATATGTATGGTAGGTACACTTGAGCTGCAGCCGATGGTAGTAGCTGGTGTGCTTTGGTGTTTCAGCTTTGTACATAAAGCGAGCTAATAAGTCCTCGTAATATACTCAACACTGCTAGTTGTTTGCATTTAGTTTAGCGGAATCTTACACGGCATAAATTAATCCCGTCAGTCACCTTTTCGCTATGTATACAGTATACCTTCAACATCGTGTTTAGCAAGCGAATATGAAAACCGATGATGTAACCTTCGGCACACATGATCCATACACGTATTTGTGTTATGTACTAATTACGGAAAATCGAACACGTATATGTGGGTTGGTTGGAAGGTGCGGAACCGATCCCGTATTGATAGGCACTCGATCACCGTTACTAATTAGTTTCAAGGAATCGTCTCGCCTGATCCATGATCAGTCCTTCATCATCGCGTACCGAGAAATTATCCCGTATTCTGATTATTTTTATTCCTCAAGTTGGGACCAACGATGATTTCTATAATACGTGCAGAAAAACCCCTCCAAATTTGTCACGCTTGAAAAAATCGATCTGTTATTCCAAAATCGATTCATTTCATCCCCAAATTTCTTCTCTGGATGAAAAATTGCTCAGAACATGTGACGCCGGAAACTGAGTGCAGGAAACTGAATCGGAAAAATTGTCGCAGAAGATTTGTACTCGATTGTCGATAAATTGAGGGTTTTTTCTTCACTCACTTGCTCATTATTAAATCGTAAGTGAAGAGTGAAAATATGTTGATACGTAGAAATGAATGAGGCACGTAGTATTGCGCTTTTGCGGTGTTTACCTGAGAATATCCGTTCGTTGGTCGCTGGTCGGAAAAGTCGTTGGCCATAAAATAATCTGGTTAGTCGATGAAGACATACCGAGGGGAATAACTGGATAGAGAATAAGACAAAGGAGCTTAATTCTGACTAATTGCGATGTTGATAAACTCTCGTATAATTTTCTTCAAATCTTCTCCAAAATATCTTTCAATATCATATTATACGATGAGTCTATGTATAACAATTATGCCCTATCTTTCATTTCCCGGTGACGAAACGAACAATTTTCCGTTTAGAACAGTCAGAAATCCAGATAATTCATGAATTGGACTGAAACGTGCTGAAGAGTCTAACTCTGCCAATACAATAACGGAAAGTCATGCTAAGATTCGAGTCTTTCTACGAAATCGTTTTTGAGATTTTCGAGTAAAATCAATAGACAGAAAACCCGTAATTTCCCGCAAGAATGATGATCTTTCATTTCCGGGATTCTAAGTTGGAACGAATGCTATCGATGAAGATCGAAATCATCGAAATTCGTTGATTTGTTCTCGAGATACGACTGTTTGAAATTTGTTTTTGTAAAATTTTGTTCGCTAAATTACTCGAAAACTGGTCGACCGATTGAATCCAAAATCTAATCAGCTCTGAGTTGCGGAAAACCGTATCGATCGAGACCAAAATCATGGAAATCCGTCGGTTCGATCTCAAGATATCGTCGGATATAAAATCGATCCATCCAAAAAATGATCGAAAATGATTTTCTAGGCCTGAAAACGTGGAGATCTGGTGAAAGATCAAAATTTCATTTCCGGGGTGATTCTAATAACGTCCTTCCCTTCAAAAGCGGGAAATTCAAAAAAAAATATACGCAAATTTCGGAAACGTGTGAAGTAAGTCCAAATACGCTAAACGGTTCGGCACACGTCTAACTTTTTGAAGTTCGAGGACATGGGCATGGGTTGGTGCTGTAGTGCGAGTAAGTATATGCCTGTTCGGAGTCTCGAAACTGTTTTGAAATCTAATCCAAGCCATATGGATGTGCTTCCGGAGTTTGTTGAGTAAACGCGGGAGGATTTTTAAACGGTGTGTCTGTCAGTTCGGTCTGTCGGTCGCTCCGTTTGTCCTCGGCCTATTTAGCGATTCGCGTTTACACGCGGGTTCGTATAATATGAGCACATATTTGCACAGACATTGCTTAAACACTCCTCCTCGCCCACTGCCTTTTTATTTTTCTCTATATTTATTTGTTTGTCTGTTTTTTGGTTTGTTTGTCGTTTTTATTTTTTGGGTTTTTTTTCTGTTTTTTATTTCTCTCAAATCTGCCAATGCTAATTGGCCAATTTCGCGATCGTCTCTCTGGGTCAAGAGACACTGCAATTCTCAAGTCATCATTGAAAATTCCCCAATTTCTCTAAACCTTGAGGATGCAATCAGCTATAAGTCCCAAAATGCATTTTTTAACCAAAGTGCATTGGACCCCGACTCGAAGGCACAAAGATCTCTTATGGTACCTAATTCGTCTAGTGACGCTATGTCGTTCTCAGAAGTCTGTCTGTGAACTCCGGGGTGTCGTGCTTCGCCAAGTAGTGACGGAAAGGAACGAGCCATTCGGTAAAAATATCAATTACGTCCAAAATTCATCATCCAGATGATTTTTTTTTATGATGGAGGAAGATTTCTTCAAACATCCTTCGAATCTCTCTATACCGATTTCCTAACGATTTGAAACGTCTAATTTCCACCTCTGAAATTAGGATTAAGAATTTTCTGCTGTGATTAAAAAATGGGCGACTAATTATGGATAAAATTGTTTTGATTATTTTTTTTTTCGAAATTTTGAAAATAAGGTGAATGAGAAAGAAATACGTAAGTTTGCTCAATTCTTTCGCTGGGTAATCGCGTCGGTCTGCTGCAGGGAGGCAGACGCGAAGCCTTGAAGGTAGAGGTTTTCTCTGATTGCCGAGACATTTCATCAGGAATTATTCCAGGCCTGTTTGTCCGCGTGCGGTGACCAGAGAACGTCGAACTGCCAGAAGTGCTTCGACTTGTTTCGGATTAGTCATGAGAGCTATCGCGTCAGAGCGAACCTATCTACGAGCAATGACACACTTACCTGTCGATCGGTGTCGAAATATCCGAGAATGCGAATCCGGGGGAAGAGGAAAATCGAAGAACCGCGACGAATTCGCGAATTCGCTAATAATTCTCCACAAACTATACAACTATTATGCGACTCCGATTCCGAAGAGACGTTAGATTTCCGGGGATGGGATTGAAGTTCCGAATCTCAAAAGTACCGGATGGTCGAAATTCCGAATTTATTTGAGACGTGATTCTGAGTTTCTAGAAACGTTACAGTTCGGAAGTTGGAAATTCCGAAAAGTCGAGATGCAGACAGCTCAAAGATCCGGAAGTTAAAAACTCAGAAAGTCCAAAAATACGCAAATTTAAGGGAAGCTCGGGATTCGGAGTTTTGGTTTTTCGGATCTTTAGCTTTTAGAATTTTGAACCTTCCTTGTTTTTTCAATCGGAGTTTTTTTAATTAGCTACGTAGACTTCTGGGGAAATAATCTTTTGAAAAACTCTTCCGAGTCGGTAGTAGAAAAATTCGGAATTTTGACCTTTCCCACCTTTCGAAATTCGGAATTTCAATCCCACCCTAAATTTGGCTAATTTTTGAGTCAGCATATATATTTAATAAGCTTGATACCTACGCGTTTAGCTTCTACCTAAGTATTGCTAATTACCCATTACATACATTTCATAGTTATATTGCGCAGTCTAACAATAAGGTTCTTATCTCGGAAACGAAAGGCGATAAACGAACAAGCATCGAACTGTTCGTCTGTCGAACGTGACGCATCCACTGGACAGAAAATAACAACAATATTAATAACGAGTGTAGTATAAGACTAGAGCAGGAATCGGCCTGTCTCACTCCGCCTAATTATCGCAGATGATGAAATTCTCAGACCTGACCCGCAATTGATCGGATGATCTTGGAACACCATTCTCCGAAATTTTACAGCCGTATACCTATTCCAACTTTTCAACGTTCTAGAATTTTTTGACATTGCTTCGGAATTCGTTTCGCTACAATAGTTTCAAAAATTTTCAATCGTCTGCAGTGGCACAAAATTCCCAATAAATTGGATTAATCTATCGAAATTTCGTGTCACAGCTGGTAATAAAGAGATATTTTCAACTTTCCAAGAAGTGAATGGACCAAATTCCGTTATTCTGGATCCAAAAATCCATCCAGAAAATCCAAAAATCGTAATTCCATGAAATCAACGGCAGCACAATTGTTTCAAAAATGAATCGATCGAGATTTGGGAACTTGGGACGAATCGGCACGTGTATAAGAAGCCAATCGAAATTCGAGGGTAATTTCTTGATCTGGTATTTTCATTTCTGAGGTCACGTGCTCTCCTTTTCGCTCTTTGAACGACGTTTCCATTTCCTGCAGTGGCAGGATAGGAGCGAACGATCCTGCGGCTGCAACTGCTCGTTTCCGGTGCTTGTCGAGCTTGTGTGGTTGGGTTGGGTTGGTTTGGGTTTGGGTTGGTTTGGGTTTGGATTGGATTTGGTTGTGTGAGAGTTGGGACACAATCTATATCCACGCGCACATGGACATTCTACTACTCACAAACCGGACGAATGAAATGAACGAGCGACGAACACCCGGGCTTCGGAGTTCCAAAGCCCTTTACCATAGCCAGGGTAACAGCAGGCCCAGGGCATTTAAACATTTAAAGGGCCAGACCGCCGCCGTGGAGGCCAAAGCTGCTGTTGCTGTTGCTGTTGCTATTGCTGCTTTGCAGTCTGGGGCCTGAAACTCATAATACCTGTATAGAGCAAACTGGAAGGAGAGAATAATATTGAATAGAGGGGTCGAGGAAGGGGAGACTCCCTACGATTTTAACCCTCCGGTGGCAAAACCACCCCCGAAAATTTCCCATTCCCGAATTACAAGGGCCGAGGACGTAGTTTTCTCTACGCGGAAAAATCCCGTACGATTCACAACGCTTTTTTCACCCATGACTGGGTACGTTCATATACGATGTATGTATATACGTGTGTCAGAGGTGTCCCTGTGGATCGTTGGTACCTGCCGAAAATTCCTGCCTCGCAGATGGTCCGTTTTTCCGATAAACCGTTCACCGATGTTTCTCACTCACAGATTTTAGCCTCTCTTGCGAAAATATTTACCACGTACAAGTTGGTATATGTACATTTCGTCATCGAGGCTGATGCAACAGAGAGCTAGATGTTGGTTTAGGTGAACCGGAATTGAAGTTCCGAATTCCAAGGATTCCGAATTTATTTGAGACACGATTCTGAATTAGAGTTCTGGAGATGGAAATTCTGTAAGGTCGAAGTGCAGACGGCTCAGAGATCCATAGAAGTTCAAAACTTAGAAAGATTCGGAATTATGACCCTTCGCAGCTTTTGAAATTCCCAATTTCAATCCCATTCGTTATTTAGGTTGAATAATCTATAGTCTATAGTAGCCGAAAAACCGATTTCCAGAAACATATATTCTTCTTCCATAATCTTCTGGTTTTTAACTTTTTTTTCTTCCGCGAATGAAAAATGACGACATTTTCCGAAGATTGCAAACCGAGTCGGTTTGTCAATCACAGAAGATTTTACATCGATTGTCGAAATTCATAGACCCAAAATCGATTTGATGATCCCGGAAACGGTCGCTGGATAGAGAAATCTGAATCTGAATGATTTCGAATCAAGATCAGGGGCATGATATAAGAGAAAAGAATTTTTCTATCGCAATTGTCCGCAACAATCTGGCCTACCTCGTACTATAAAATTGTATTGATATTTTGCTCTTCTTTTACAAAAGAACGTATATATTTCGCAAAGAATGATTTCGTGTTCCCTAGGAGCTAGAATTAGAGCACTTTGATGAAAATCATGACACGATTGCAACGGTGGATTGCAGAAAATGCGATTTTGCACAAGGGGTCTTGCAATTCGATAATAAAAAAACATAATTTTGTCATTTTTTCGTTCTCATTCCGTCGAATCAGCTCATTGTCAGCCTTCTGCAAGTATTCCTTAGTAGGAAAATTCCTGGTAATTTTCCCACCGTGTTCTATACGATGTACAAAATATAGAACGTAAAATATAAATTTAAAGAGTGAAGAAGTCTTCTGGGTAAGTTGCACCGAGGGATTTCACAGCTGCACTTCTCGGTACAAGAACGTATACATGCATATAGGTATTCATTGAATAACGAGAAAGAGAAGGAGAATAAAACGGAGGAAAAAAACCGTTGAGAAACAGAATATATGTATAATTGTTACATGTACAGTTATGCATACACACGTTCACATTCATGATAAATTGATAATTATTGTTGATGTAGATAGGGAGAGAAAGAGCGATACCTAATCGAACAGCGAGTGCATAACGAGTACGAGAACGAGCGATTATCTTGGTCAGCTGCAAAAGTGACGTAAGAGGGTGGTAAAGACTCTATGGCAATTCAGAAAAAAGTACTTACTGCAAAAATTCCAAGTTCAACGCGGATGTACTTTGAATTTCGTTTTTCAATTTCTTCACCCCGCGATCTCTTATCCCGTTCAAGTCAACAAAGGGTTCTGAGAAAAGCCGACGTTTTGCACTGTTGCTGCTTCTGTTCCGAAGCTGCAAAGCTGCAATAAGCGGGAGAATCATAATATACAGCATAAAGGTGTGAATACCAGAGAGAGCCACGCGATAGGGGCAGTATTGAAGTTCCAAATTCAAAAAGTTCCGAACAGTCAAAATTTCGTGTTTATTTGAGATGAGATTCCGAGTTTCTGCAGGAATCGTTAGAGTTCAGAAGTTGGAGATTTGAAAAGGTAGAAATGCAGACAGTTCAAATATCCGAAAGTTCAAGTCTTGGAAAGTCCAAAAATCCGCAAATTTAAGGGAAGCTCGTGCCAAAGGTGTCAAATAAACTGTAGCTGCTCGCCAAGATTTCAGCTGTTACCAATTTTCAAACCGTATAACGTATGGTGTGTCTGTACGCGTGTATGGGGCATTCCGTACCGAATTAGGCCCAAAATTATTTAAGCAATATATTGTCGGCATGGGGATTTGAAAATTTCGTTTCAACAGTCTCGCCATGAATTAAAAAAGTTTTTTTGGTAAACTTTTCTCCTGAATTGCCCCCAAACTGTATTACTTTAAAAACCTAAATTTTCGTGAAGTAAAATCAATATACATATATGTATAAGTCGTGTTCGACCTATTCAGACGAAATCCTTGCGGAAAGGAATGAAAACCCCAGAATTTTTCTCAAAATCGAAGTATATTCAACGTTTCAGAGATAGTTTGAATAATTCCGAGATGAAAATTTTATAAAAAAAAAACCTCGTCATTTCTTAGACGGAATCTGTAATTCCCAAAAACGTGAGATGAGCTAATGTGAAACGGCGAAAGTCAAATATATCCGGTTGATTATAGGCACGGAATGCCCCATGTATGTATGTACACATTTGCGTACATATATATATATATATATATACGTATATTAGTTCCACAAACGAACTACGGGACGTACGATACGCGACTTAAGTCATGTCTGAATTATTAATTACGACATAATTACAGATACTCGAATGTATATCACGGCGCGTAATGCGAACGGCAAATAGTTCGGGAGAAACAAACCTTTTCTCTGTATACAGTCTGGGATAATTATCGTACCCACATAGTCTATCGAGCCAAAAAAAAAACAAAAAAAAAACGAAATTCTTAAGAAAATTTGGGAGTCGCTTGATATATGTATTTACATATAATTACATGTATGTTTAAAAAAACCTATCTGTATACCAGGGATCGCCTACGTGGCAGCAATCACAGATTTACTTTTTACTCAGAAGCTACATGCAAATGTTTCGCTGAAATTTTGGTCATTAGTCACGTTGCTCGAGATCGAAACAGGTGCTCGTTGACGAGCTCCGGGTAACTGTAGGTAGATAATATGTACATACATACGTAGGCAAGAATTATTACACAGTCAGCGATCATTTAGCTATATGTATGTACGTATCTACGACGACGACGATGATTATGATGTGACCGTTTCACGTCCAGCTTCGAGAGTCTCGCTGTAGATGTTGCATAATCGCGTAGATAAATTTCCCCAAAAATCAAACGGCGTGGGAGAATTTTTGAAAAATTGTTCGAAGATGAAGTTCGATTTTTAGCCCTTCGTAGCCACACCTCTGTATAGAGTCACTTATTGTGGGTAAAATTTCTCCAGCCAAGTTTCAAATCGTTGCTGTGTGAAAACTATGAGTTCGATCGGGATCGAAAAAATACTGAAAATACTTTAAAACATGTGTGAAAAGTTGTTATGTCAAAATTCAAATTACAACATGTTAAAAAAAAATCGTAAATAGATAAATTTGTCAAAAAATACACCTTTTCGATCAAAAAATCATGGCTTTTTGAATTCTCAATATTTTCAAGTCCAATTTCAACTGGAATACTCGTCAGATGTGGTAGTTCTAGAAAAAAAATGGTGGCATAGTGCAAGTTTGAAAACAGGTATTCATTTCGACATGTGAAGAGAACAATCGATTTTGGAGTAAAAATTTATGCGGATCTATCTGGAAGATATAAGTGCGAGAAATGCACCGTTTCGCTAAAAAAAAACTTCTAATCAAATTCTGCAATCAATACGTAGGATTCTTTTTTTTTCTTTGGCTCTCGGTACGACGTTTCACATCCTTATCTATATACTTCTATCCGTACACTTCCTCAATTCTCCAATACAAAAAAAGAAAATGCATTCCTCCAGGTTTTCCACTTCGCAATCGAAGTGGACCATTTTTACCTCTCGTCATTCATTTGAATGTAAAAAAAAACCATTCCTAATATTCCATTGATGTCTTTTTTTCAAATTTGAAGTACCTATAGGATTTTTCCTTATACTTGGATTATTTTAATTATTTTTCTCTTATTCACGTCAGAAGCTGAAGATTCGTCGAATTTTCGTAATATTTGGACAAAATCGGCTCGCGCCACTCTGTGTCAATAATATCGGAAGATATCTACGTACAATATTAGCGTCCGCGTGGCGGCGGCACGGCTCTCAGTTTCTCTCTAACGTGTTTACTCTAGTTTATCGTTTATCAATTTACACCGCAATTATCAACGAGCGCCTAGAGAGTGTAAACAATGATTGACATTAATTGGTCAATTTAAAGCCGGTCGTTCTACTGCGTGTCGTTCTCATTTCTACGACAATTGATCATTTCCCGTAAGACGTATACAGCTATACATTACGATTTTCCCCATTTTTGGCTCGATACTAATTGATACAATTAGCCACCGCTGGATTCGTCCGCATCAATATAATTATATAAAAACCTGCAGCTGTTTGCAGATCGAGAAAATTTCGGATAACTCAATAAACGCGCAAATATATCTGAGAAAACAGAAAGAAATATACATGTAATAAAAATAATAAAAAAATCGTATCTTTGCGAGAATTGTCGTTCTTATCTCGACTGATATACATATATGTGTACAGAAATGTATATCACCAGAGACGAAATAACGAGAATACAACAGAATGAGACAGTTTTTCTCCGAAAAGTCAGAGACTCGTAGGTTTACCCGTTTTCTTACTTTTTTTTTTCTTCTGGTTTAACTTTATTTTCGTTGTTCATTTCTGCCCAGATTTCTTCTTAAAGATGAAGAGGGGAGGGGAAAAGATGGGAGAAAAAAAAGGAGGAAAATAACTAGAAACGAGCATTAGAGGTGGGTATACAGATATAGTTATACATATACTGCAATATACATATTTGTATGTTTATACGTATATGTATATTTCTATATACGCGAGAACGACACGTGGGTTTTTTTCTTCGAATTTATATACCCAGAGCCTCGCTGCAGGATACTCGAGAGAGGGAGACGCGATTTTGAATCCCCATGGAAACAGATGGTTGAGAAGTATAGCCAGGCATATTATGTACCTTTAGGTGATCCTCTCTCTGGAAAATATCAGCCTGATTGGCTAATCGATGCGAATTGAAGGAGCAAACCGACTCGTATATAAGTCACAGGGTGTCCAGTGACAGTGAAAACCTGAAAAACCTGGAATTCTTAGAGAATTCTCAGGGAATTTGGCCAAAGTTCTAAAAACAGAATTTCGGAGTTCTGAGAATCATATACAGTTTCGTGTTTACACAAAAGTTTCGAACATTTGTCATATAGTGATTCGAGCAATCGAAACATATTGTTCATCGTAATAATATTTACCTAAGTCTTTAATTTTGTTTTTCCGATTCCGTCCAATTGGAAGAAAAGCTGGCTGAATTGGTCGAATTTTGATTCAGAAAAACAAACAAAACTACAACCATTTAGTTATATTTCAAGTATATCTTCTTTGAGAATCAAAAACCGTTAATTATTGGTACATAATATTGTGTGCAATTTTTTTACTGATATCAACAATCGACAAATTGTTGTTATATATCTCTAAAAATTGAAAAAACAATCCTTCTCATCAGTTCGAACACAATTAGCAAATTTTTCAACAACGTTAATGGTTTCTTATAGTCATCTATAAAGGAAGAAAATAAAAACATTATAGAGTGAAAATAAACGATGCATGGTTTCTTTTGTAAATTGCTTTTCATAAAAATATTTAGCCGAATAAGTTTCTATTTCTACTTAAATTTCTGGGGTTAATTTTTAAGGGCTTTCAATTTTATGCAATCACTCTATATCGATGAAATGTCGATAAAAATTTTGCATCGTCCTCGATCATTTTGGGGTCTAGTCCTGAAAATACGGTTTCGCTCGAATTTCCACCAATTTGCTGGTAAATTGAACAACGATCTCAAAAATTATATATAATTGGTCAAAATTTCATCAAGATATTCATTCAAAAATTAGGTATACATCAGGGTGGCGAGGCCCCGAGTAACGTTAGATGATTTTCATGTGAAACATGCGTCTCGTCGGTCGGCTCGAAGCATGTAGTATAGCTGATATAAGTATTAGTATTCTCTGGTTGCAGTTGGAGGCATCCGGTGAACTGCGGTAGCTCGGCAATCCACCGGCTCCTGCAGTATACAAACGGCTGCTACTTTTTTCCGTCGAAAGCTTATTTGTATTTTATTCCATCGATATGACAGAAGGCCTTGGCAGCGAACGAGGTTCGAGGTGCTCATGCTTATATACTTTTCCACACGGCACCGCAACTCCTGGGGCTCTGCACTGATCAGCTTGTACGTTTTTTTTCTGCATATTTATCATGAAAAATGATTGTTAACGATTTACGTTTAAAAAGCTGAAAATTCCGGCTATTTGCATAAATTTGCTGTAATTCACAAGGATCAATAAAATATTTCATTCTTCAGCGAGGAATTAGGTGGGAGGTCGAGAAACCGAAAGACCGAAATTCATAATGACCGAAATCTAGGAATTCTACGACCCAAATATCAAACTTCTGATATACAGGGTGGTTCATTTAACTCTGCCACCGCGAAGTGGCTATTATTAATTGTACTGGAAAGTGTCATAGGAGAAAGTTGTTGCATTTGAAGGGGGAAAATGAGTTTTGGCAGTGAATGTCATCTGAAGGTCATATCTTGTGAGATTTCGGTGTTGGCGATGGTTTTTCAAATGGGACTACCTATTTTTTTGTTCACTACAAGGAAGCTGACATCAAAACGCGTCCAACCATGTGCAACAACATGACTTTCGGAAAACCTTCGGCTCCAAAATTCATGATTAAGTTACTCCAGAAATGATGAGTAAAGCCAGGGAATCCTTCATTATGCGTATTGACAAGTGTATTCAGGTTGATGGACAACATTTTGAGCATTTAATAGAATGAATTACGTGGAAAAAGTATTGAATGTGCCGATACAATTCATTATCCTTGAATTTCCACCGCCATTACTTACATGAATTTCGGAGCAAAAGGTTATCCGAAGGTTATGTTGTTGCACATGGTTGGACGCGTTTCGATGTCAGCTTTCTTGTAGTGAAGAAAAAAATAGGTAGTCCCATTTAAAAAACCATCGCAAACACCGAAAACTCATAAGATATGACCTTCAGATGACATTCACTTCCAAAACTCATTTTCCCCCTTCAAATGCAACAACTTTCTCCCATGACACTTTCCAGTACAATCAATAATAGCCAAGTTATTCGCGGTGGCAGAGTTAAATGGACCACCCTGTATACCGAAGATTCAAGCATGGAAGAGTTGAGAAATATCAATAATACGAAGTAACTTCTCATCAAATCATCCAAATTCCGTACGCTCATTTATTTCAAAAGATTTTCAAAAATTTGAAAAATAGTACAATGTAGATTATGGTGATGCAGATAGTTCGATTTACCGGAAATCAAATTTCCGAATAGCCACCGCTCGATGGTGCGAAACTTAGAAGATATCCGTACACCCATGATGAAAGATCAGATGGGCCAAAGTAAATGAATACTGAAAATCTTGGAAAATTAAAGCCACGAAAATGCAACGAGAATTGCTCATCGATTTACACAAATGCGGTGCTATGATTTTCGTTGAATAGATTTCTAATAATTATTGGTTACTATAATAGACGTGGGAGATATTCAATGCAGCCTATCCATTTTTGGGATTTTTCACCGTCGACAATTTGATCATTCGGTATTTTGATCCCTTGCTTCTTTAGTCAATCTGCAACTTTATTTCGGAATTTAATTGTTTCTGAATTTTGACTCATCTGAAAATGCATGACTTGCTTCTTCGAATATTTAGTATTTTCGTCATTCGGGCTTTTGGTTAATCTAAAGTTCGCCAATTCTCAATTGTAGTCATATGATCGGTTAACCTTCAACAATCTCTCATTCTATGTATTGTATCGCATAAGTATCGGTTTTATGGAGCTTTCACAGCAGGCTTATTTGGATTCTTGGTTTTCGGTACTTCGAAATTTTTGAATTTCGTTGATCAACATGAATTTTGGGTTTTTGATTTTTTAACCCCAACCCAGAGAACGACGATTGTTTTCTTCAGATAATAATTGATCAAACAATGATGACTTTTCGAAGAAAATGCAGAAATTTTATTAAATTTTTAATTTGCAAATCTTGGGAAAAGTTTCCTATTTTCATATACACGTGTGTCACCATCAGATTGGAGAATTGGGGAAAAATGTGATAATTAATAATATGAAAACGTGCTTGCAGTGTTTAACGATCGGTAATGATACATCGTCGAGGATGTATGTAGCCTCGCTTCGTCTGATCTTGTCTCCTCGTCTTCTCGTCTACTCTCGAATATGGAATTTGAATATTTGTTCAATTCCCGGGAACGGAATGAAACAATTAACTTAATTCGACAGTATAACGGAAGGGGCAGCAAACCTAACCTATACACCGCGCAGCCGCTATACACGCCTATAAGAGTATAATACATTCGAAGCCGAGGGCGAAGGGCGAAGGACGAAGGACGAAGGGCGAAGGGCTGATTAACACTCTCACATCCCGAGTTGTGCTTCAAGCGAGTAAAGTTAGCGCCCGGATGATTAAACCGTCAAAAACAGAAAATAGCGACTCCGTATTACAAGTTTCGTTCTCCCGTATAACTTATATGTCCATCGAGAAAACGGAAAGAAGCAAAAAAAAAAAAACATGAATAATTCAAAATAACGCTTCATGTTTGAAACCAGTAGGTACGTTTCCATGTTTAAAACTCGAAAAGCTCAAAAAGCTAGACAAACCAAAAAATAAAAATAAAAATTATAAAGTTGTATAATTTTTTCATCTGCAATTCAGTATTTCAGTTATTTTTGTAAAATTGATAGAAAATGATGAGCCTACTGGAATTGCGAACGTTCATTTGAATGAAAAATAGGAAAAGTACGATAATTCATATGCGACGAATCGACGATCATTGTTAGCGGACTAAGAAGTTTATACAAAAAGATTGAGATAGGTGGATAAAAGGTAATTAATGATGACTTGAAAATTTAGAAATTTATCACCGTCAAATGAACGTGGTATAATTAGTTTGAAGATTTAACTTTCGTTCAAATGAACGTTTCGAATCGTTCTCAGCGGCGCAATATGGAAAAAATGAATGAATTGGAGAATTGATAATAATTTCCAAATCTAATTTTAATCAATTCATGTATTTTTTTTTTTTTTTGCGCAATGAGAAAATCGTAAAATTTCGCCTGTAGGTATATGTAGATAATGTAAATGAGTATATGAGAACATGTGTATGATATGGTCCAAGATTAGAAACCGCGTGAGGATTTCTCTATCTACCTACGACACGATCTATTTCGAGGATTCTTCATAATTCTCGGATAGAAGAAGAAGAAGAAGAAGAAGAAGAAGAAGAAGGAGTATGTAGAACTATCGAGAGCGAAAACACGGGGTTTTGGGTATTACGAGATATTTTACCTAGGCAAGGCAAGGCAAGGCGAGATGGAGAATTTTGGCAGAAGCTTGTTTTCTTAACTTTTAACGTATTAAAGCAATTTATTTATAGTGTAGGTATCAGTAGATTTACCAATACGCCTGAATCTCTGGGTATATGTTTAGGTATACATCTAGCAGGTACATACGTACAATTTTATATATACAATTTTCGGCCCGAGGTTACATCGCTGTGCGTATATACCTATATGTATGTACTATAACGTATACGTACATACATTTGCACTATTAGAAATTGCAGCCAAATATTTCATTTCCGCGCGCTAGGTTAGCGATAATAATACCTGCATGAAAGAAACAACATCCAATTTTACATTTCTCTCTCTCATTTCAGCTCTCCCCTTAATTTCATTCATTTCATTTCACATATATTGGTCCCTCGAACTGCGAATCGATGTAGAGAAGATGATGACGATGATTTGCAATCAGAGGGGAAAAAATACGAGGAACGTCCAACATACGCGTGAAAAAAAAAAGAATAAACCGTTCAATCAATTCGGTCAAATATATTGTATGTATTTATTTCATTTGTTTATCGATTAATATTTTTTCAAAAACCGCATGTATTCGATGGAAAAATATGTCTTAGGATCCATACGGACGATTTTGAAAAGCAGAATCGCATCAACAAAACGTGATAAAATCTCTGAGTTTTTCGAAAACGACGTATAACCAGATTCGAAAGACGTAAAAATCGCAGATCAAATACTTTTCATCTAATTCCATCTGTCTTTTCGGTATTGTAAAATTTGATTCAACCTCGAGAAACTGCCGAAGAAAAATTGAGTTCATCCGTAAATAAAGCTGCGAATGGTAAAAATTGTCGATTTTTCTATACTTCCGACTCAGAGTTTTTCGAAAGATTATTACCCCCAAAGTCTTGAGTAGCAAATTTGAAAAACTCCGAATGGAAAAACACCGAAGGTTCAAAACTCCGAACCTCGGAATTCGCGAGATGCAATGCCGTTTATTTCACAGCTTTCTCACGAGCTTCCCTTAAATTTGCCGATTTTTAGACTTTCTGAGTTTTCAACTTTCGGATCTTTGAGCTGTCTGGATTTCGACCTTTCGGAATTTCCAACTTCTGAACTCTAACGTTTCTAGAAACTCAGAATCGCGTCTAAAATAAATTCGGAACTTCAATCTCGCCCTAAAAGTACTATATCACAAACGCGTGCGATACTCGAGTATTCGAAGTCTCGCGCTTCGTCTCGCAGCGACGACTAACAACCCCAACTCTCAACGATGCGCCTCCGAAGCCGGAGCGCGAGCGAATGCGTGGATTGGTTCATCGGCGCGGTACGCGACCCGCGATGTATCGTAGATCCAATAAGTGGGGATAGGAGTGACGGAGTGAAGTTTACCGGGGAGTCAGGGGGCGCGCGCGGAGTAGAGTAGAGTAGAGTAGAGAGTAGAGTAGAGTAAAGTACAGGGTTCTCTCGGCGCAGCGCGGGTGGAGGAGGGAGGGGGGGCGCGCTGCGCTGCGCTGCGAGGGGCGAGAGAGAAAGAGAGAGAGAGAGAGAGAGGAGAGAGAGAGCGAGGATCTCGTCACGAGGAGGGGAACGGCGGGGAGGGGGAGAGTCATCGCACAGCTGATGCAGCCCTGAAGTATAGAGACGGGCGTACGGGACGACAGTCAACTCAGTAGCTTATGTGCGCTCCTCGAGCGAGCATCGTATCCGTAATAAGACGGCGGTAATAATGTCACCACATGTCAGTAGACGCGGCGACAACTCGTAGTGAGAGTTAAATATCTTAAGTTTATTAAATCCCACTACCATCAACAACAAAAACAACAACAACAATAATAAATACAACGGCAACAAAATAATATTAATAATAAAAAGAAAAAGAAAAAGAAGAACAAGAATAATAACAAGTTGATTTTATTATGAAAAATCAACACATCATCAACGTGACACGATAATCATCAATTGTTATTGTTGCGAATATACCAGATACAATACGAACGAGAGTGCAACGAGTCTCGATTTCTTCGTCTCTGCATTCGCGTCGTGTTATTATTTCGTATATTTATTATAATATACATCGCGGCGAGGTAGTTGCGCCAATTTTTACTCATCAGCAAACTTTAAGTACGAACCACTCCGTGTACATCACGAAAAACTGCAGTAACTAATACGTACAGACATTCGAAAAATCGAATATTATAACAAAAAAAAAAAGAACAGAATAATTTCACACGGTTGTGCAGTTTGTTGTTTCGTTCAGTTTTGCTTTTTTTGTTTTTATTTTTTTTATAAATATATTTTCGTTCTTCTCAATTAGTTTTTCATTGACTTTTTGTGATCGTAATCGTCGTACCCTTGTTACCGTCGTCGTCGTAAGTGCATTTACGAACATTTTACGGTGATCAGTGATTGTTTTGTTTTGTTTTTTGCTGTCGATAAAGAAGAGCAAAAAAACAAACAAAGAATATTTGAAGTAAATGAACGATAAATAAGTGTAATAATAAAAAAGGAGATTAGATGATAGATGAGATGAGATGAAAGGATTTTTCCGAATTTCGTATAAAAATATTGCTCAAAAAGTAAATGAAAGAGAACAAAACTCAATAGATACGTATATATATGACCAGTGATTGAAAAACCTAATTGAAACAAACAGAAAGAAAGAGAGAAAGGGTGAAAAAAAAACTAGATTATTTATATTCGTGAATAATACAAACAAAAAAAAAACACAAACAAATATATTGATCGTATTTGTAAAAATTGGTTAAGTGTGTTTTTTTCGTTGGTGTTGTGTGTTCGATATAGATATATATATATATATATAGAAGAAGAGAGAGGAGAAGTAATAAATAATAAGGGAAAGAAATTATAAGAAGTAGAGAGAAATATTAGCAATCAGAGCGATATTATTATAATTGCAATAATCCGACAACCAGTGAAGTGGATAATATCGATAGAGATATTGTTGATAATAATTAGGCCCTGAAATGGTGCCCCAACAACAAGACAGCCCCTCGAGCTCGGGGATTCCTCTCTTCGGCTCGCAGCTTGTGGATAAAAATTCTCTTACACCTTATTCGGATGCTACTCAGGTAATTACAACAATCATGTTATACTGATTTCATAATATTTACATACCTAAGTTGATACAGAATTACGGGGCGGGATTCAAGTTCCGAATGGTCAAAATTCCGAATTCATTTGAGTTTCTAGAATTTTCACTTTTCGCAGTTTTTGAAATTCAGAATTTCAATCCCGTCCCAAAATTATCAGTCGGTTGCTAGGTACGTAGGTACGTTGCCCCGAGAAAAGAAGCTTAAAGAGAGTTTAAAGAGTCCGAAGATATAAGAGAGGAAAAGCATCCTCAGGTTATTTAGCTACCTATTCTACTTGAAATGATGTGCCATGTGGTACAAATCGCTTCGAAGCTAACCTAGCTAACATAAGAAATAAATACGGATCTGACTGAAATTCTATTCGTTTTTTTTTGCATAAATAGTAAAATTCTCAGCCAATTTCTGCCGTAGCAAAGCATCAATTTTCTGAGTTCCATTCCATTAAGTTGTGTAGTTTAAAAGAAAGTATAAATTCCAGTTTCGAGGTGATAACAATTGGTAATCAATAATCATGAAATTCTGAACATAGTCCCGTGGCATATCAAAACGATATACGGAAATCTGTTAGAAATTCAATTATTACCCCAATTGTCGTCACTTCGTAAACGCGAATCGTAATTTCTCGACGACTATCCAACTGATCCGAACGAATCCTCGACGAATGAATTCAGTTTTTTTTTTGGCACAAAGTGACTGAGTATGTCACTTTGGCAAAAAAAAAAAAAAAAACTAATGGGATTTCAGTATAAAACTCGTGTTTATTGTGTCAGCTGGGTCAAGTTCGAAGTGATTTCCGTAGTACACACATCAGTTCAATCACAGTCGGACAGAGTTTAAATTCAGGAAGTAGATGCAGGTAGATTATTTATCAATTGATTTGTAACTACCGAAAGATCGACGAGTTTGAGCTAGATATATTAGTTGAATGAAAATTAAACATCCCTTCTCACATGCTAATATCTTCTACCTAAACATTATTTGTACATATCTGTACCATAATACATACGTTTGCTGATTTAACAAAATTCGCGAACCACATCTACATGGATGGGCGGATTCCTTGTTGAAAATAAGATATACGTAATATAAATATACACATCAAAGTAGGTGTGGTATTTATTTTGTTTCCGCAGAATTTAGAACAATAACAAAAACAAAAATAGAACGAATAAATTATTGACTTGTTTTTCCTACTTTTGTTGTTATTATTATTATTGTTCACTATACTGTTGCAAGGGATAGATTTACTATTTTTGACTAGAAAATAAAATATAAAAGATCAAGAGAAGAAATTTAGGCAAAACACAAGAAGTTAGATCGATTATATACGTACCAATAGGTGATAAATCATTAAAGAGTCAATCAAGTGACACTTTAGGTTGAAATTTTCACGTTGTTTTTTTCAATTTATTTTCGTTTTTCTGTTTATCAAAGATAATATTACGTTTTCTTCTTCTTCTTTTCCTTCTTCTTCGCGATTTCATTGACCAATTACAGAGATTATTGACATAATACAAACTGTTACCTATACGTATTTCGGTTATAATAAATTGTATAAATTAATTTAACAACAATTCGCCACGCGATGAAATTATATGAAATATCGTTGTAATTGTTTAGATTGCATGTATACATTCTATATTTCCTGTGTTATTCGTTTTTTTTTTGTTATTTTTTTCTGTTTTCTTTTTGTTTTTTCTATTATTTTTTGTACATCTAGCACGCGACTCGAATGTTTTCAATCAATTTAGACGTAGTTATCATGTATGTTTTAACTTCAGACGTACATGTATAAATGCACACGGAGAATGAAGATGAAAATAAAAATGAGAATGAGAATGAGAGGAAATGAAGAAAGCGCGAGATGTGTGTGTGTGTGTGGAATGAATGAGTAATATGTAGAGGAGAATGAGCTGAGGAGGAGTCCTCGGGCATGATGAAGAGAAGTTAAAGAGATGCACCGTGACGAATTCGGGATTAATTAATATTCCGAGGGGGCAAAGACCAGACGACGGGAAGAAGAAGAAGTAGGCGCGTAGATATATCTACATATACGTGTACATATAAACTAAACTAAACTAAACTAGCAGAATCAAAAAAGAGAAAAAGACAAACATCAACAAGAAACAACAATAATAATATCATGACATATAGTACTACCTATCTATACCTATGTGTACCTACAACGAAGATGAGCATATATAAGAAAAAGAAAAAAAGATAAAGAAAAAGTCAAATAAAACACCCGATAGTCCTCTTCTTCTAACTCACAATCGGTCGTGTCCGAGTCCCAAAGTCATCGTCCTGTGTGACTTATTGTTAGCCTCATTGTCAGAGTCAGTCAGTCTCTCGACTGGAGTCTCCACATATGCATGTTTAGTAGGCATATACGTATACACTACAGGTATATTCAAATACATACATATATGGATATAAATATACCTTTGGTTTGTATTCGTCTGATATGCCCTATGCAGCAGCAGTGATGTATATGATCATTCGAGGAGTCGAAAATTGTTCTTTTGTTAAATCACCTAAATATATTTATTATGTATGTACGTATACCTACGTATGCGAGATTTGATTTGATGTATATATGTTCGTTTACTGAATTTTTTCGTAAATTATATCTCCAACCATCCTCTTCTTCTTCTTCTTCTTCTTTCACACAGTACATATAACGTTTTCCTTCACTTTATATACTTTCGTTTCGTTTCGTTTTGTAGGATCGGCCACTGCTGGCTTTCTGCTGCAGCAGGCCAATTATCCCTCTAGATTTTTAATGGTCTTTTTGAATCCTGCCTAATTCTAGACTTCGGCTTTACCGTCTCCTTCGTCGTCTATCTCATCCTCATACCCCATCATCCTCCTTTTGCAGGTAGAAATACAAACTTCGTTACATCGTGATGCACAAAATACCTCTTCTTTTTCTTCTTCTTCTTCTTCTTCTTTTTCCTCAACGTTCACGTTATCGTTGATCCCTCCGAATTCTTTCCTAGCACAAGAGAAAATAATATAATTATATCGATAGATAGTAATTATGAACGAATGTGTAATTGCCTGTGATTGAAAGTCGGAGGTTGATTGTAAAACTGCAGAGGGAATGGTCTGCAGGAATTGATAAATTGAACTTTTAATTCGATTAGTATATGGAAGTGAGATTAATATGTACATGAACAACGAATATTATGTATCTGTGCTGTGGGATATTTTTGTCTTTTTGATTTCTTATGTTTGCGTTTAGAAAGAATTTTTCAAAGTTGCTTAACCGATTTTATATACTGCAGGCTTGAATAGGTACCTACATACACGTATGTACATATATATATGATTTACATTTGACTCGTGGTCCGCGCGTGATTCCCGTCTAATCCCCAGGATTAGGAATGTACGAGGTGAGTGAGAGTGAGAAATAGAGATAGAATGAAAGAGGAATGGATATATAAGAAAGGTATTAAAAAACAGAAAATATCAAGATACATCCAAGAGAAAGAAAAAAAAAAAGGGATTAAAATATAGAGGAACCGTATACATGTATATACAAAAACGCGAACGATTGTGATATAAATTATTCAGAGAATAAAAAGAATTATTAGTATAGAGAAGCATAGAAAAGTTTGAAAAAGAAAAGAAAATAGTAGAGATTAGTAGATATTTATATCCATAGACGTGTCGTTGTTGTTGTTATTGTTGTTATTATTATTATAATACGTCGTCGTCCTACGCGCGTCTATAAAACAGGCGCCACTAATTTCCGGGCTACCGAATTAAGCAGCGAGAGTTTTATAAGAGACTAGAATTTAAATCCCCGTTTCTCGTATGTACGTAATAAATACATACATATACACGTGTATTCATATACCTATACCTATTTACCTATACGATATTGGAAATTAACGATCGATTAAGCGTTTGATTTAGGTAACGGGTTGAATGATTCTTCCGCCTATCTATCCATTTATCTATCCGTCTATTCATCTGTTTATTTATCCGTCTCTATATATGTATAATTATACATGGATGTCACATGTATGTGTAGGTATATATATATATATATATATATAATATCAAAAGAGTTTGTAATTGACATTTACGACATAAGTTTAGATTTTTTTCTTCATTTTTTCATCGATTTTTTTTTCTTTTCTTTTTCTTTCAAATCGAACGATTGCTTTTCAATTTTCGTCATACTTTTACACGAATACAGAAACAATGAGAATAATGATGATGAATCGATGAATAAATATACTTTTGATTTATAATTATATAAATTTTCTTTAAATTCTTTTTTCAGTTCATTGACAGGAAATTCTTGGCTAAATATCAACGTACACAGAATTCGATAAAAGAAAAGGAATAAAATTTGAAAAACCCACAAAAAAATAAAAATAAAATAAAATAAATAAAATAAAGGGACCAGAAGTTACATACGGTCAAGAATCTCTCTGTATAAATATAGCCGAACCGTCGTAAGGAATATAGTATTAGATAATTGAATGATATTTTATTGAATCGAATTGAATTCCGTTGAATTGAATCAAAGGGATCGTTAATTTACAATACTTTAGTCGATTATTATAACGTTGCAAGTTTGAGAATCTCTAATCAGCTTTTATAAAAAAAAAAAAAAATTTAATAATCTAACTTCTAAGATTCGTGCCAAACCGCATGGGAAACTAATAATTGCAATAGAGATTTCGCGGAATTTGTCAAAGATGCTGCACTCTGCATGGGGCATATACATATATGTCTATATATCTATATCTATGACTACTTACTATACTTACTACTACTACATAGTAGTAGTAATCGTAGTATTATTGCAAGGGGACGTTGCTACATACTGAGGTACCTACTATATACTCTACTATAATAATTAGGTACCTACTACACATACCTATATGTATATATATATCTATATGTATATTATGCGTGGCTAATGCTTTAGAACCGCGTGGCGCGGCGTATACGTAAGAGACGCAACGAGATTTCAACACTGTGAGAAAATTACTTGTATAATAATTCTAATCGCTCCTATCCCTCATGGTTCATATACATACATACATATGTATATTGTATATAGTATACCTCATCGTAATTCCGCAACGATTAGTATTCTTATAATCTATATACGTCGATTTTCTAAATCTTCTGAATTCCCCCTTGTATACCTAGCTAGCTATACAGCATTGAAATCGTTGATGGTTGAACTGCAGTCTGCCTGTTATGTCGAAAGAAATAATAATAATAATAACAACACCAACGAAGACATACATCCGTAAAATAATCGAAACAACCAATCATTAAACTAACTATTATTATCTTCTATATTTATTATCGTTGTTATTATTATGATGATCATTATTTTATTCATTTATTCTTTCTTATCTTCTCGACAGAGTCGTTGAAATTGAAATATCGATATCACATGCATATATATTGGTATATATATATGCGTATTTATATATATCTCTGACTGTATTTTATCTATAAATATACATAGTACAGTGTGTATACGCGTATACATATGTATGGGATGATCACAGCTGATTCAGTATCGCGTCGTGGTTGTCAGGGCGAGTCCCGCGTGGTGGTGCAGCGTAAAACGTATGTACTTCCAACATCATTGAAAGATATCTATAATACGGCAATGTCATTGAGATTAGATCGGTTAATTGTTGGTTAGGTTAGATTGGATACGGGTGGCGCGGGTGTTCTATACGTCGTGATCATGTATACCGTATACATGTATATGTATACATATACAGCATTTCTGATATCAGTGCAATGATCAGAACCAAAATCAACCAGCATATCGCGACAATGACAATTAGAGGAGGGGACACACTGCAGGTGAACGAGACAGACAGACAGACAGGCAGACAGACAGGAGGAACGTCACAAAATTTCGGGGTCGTTCGTTATCGGTCGGTTGTATATAATATATTATCGCGAATGTTTTCACCTGACGAATTGTTGGAGTACTTATAATTATTATCAATATACACGAACCGGAATCTATGATTTTCTATATCCCTTGACAAGTGTCGAAAATTGATCATACATATTATAATATTTATACAGAATACGGTGAAAGATTTGAAACGAGAAGACAAACAAAATAAAAACAAACAAAAAAAATACTCGCTGCAGCAATACTTGTTGCAACTTGTAGAATATTGACTTGTTCATTTATTTAAAGGGATATCCATGTTATCGATTATTTATCTCGATCTGTTTCTATTATCTAGCTCGATCTATGATCTTCAAGATTTATTTATCTGTATGATTTGCAGAAGATATAGTTCGAAAGCTATTAATTTGCTAAAGTTCATTTTCACAGATTCGATATTCCGAAATCTTGGAGATTATTCTCTATAATTTATATCCACCTTTTTTCCGGGGGTATGGGTCAATGTATGAATGGATGTACCTATGTATGTATGTGTTTGTGTATGTACATAAGTATGTGCGTAAGTCAGTAAATAAGGTACAATTCAATTGGGGTTCTTTGACTATTTCAAAGAATCGTGTTCATTCTGTCATATATCTCTTATACACAATAGGTACACATACATACGTACCCATACCTAAGTTAATAGATATAGGCACGTTTACTTAGGTATATACATACTATACATACATTGTACGTATATTAATACAGTCATTAACACCGAACCATTTTACTGCACGTTTAACAAATTTTTTTTTTAATTTTTTTTTTCCTGGTCAATTAGTTTCGCGATGAAATATCAAACTAATGAAAACGTAGAAAGAGAGACGATCGTATGCCTCCCACTGTCATGTAGATAGTATACAAAGAAATCTATAGAAATATAAAAATAAAAACAGAACTAAGATAAGATGCAATTCGTAATCTGCGATTTGGGCTTATGGAGGATTCTGTAAATTTGCTTGATGTAATACGCAAACCGACACGCAAACATCATTTTTTCCATATCTTTTGGGGACACCGATGAAAAAAAATATATATCTATTGTATATTTTCATATATGTACCTACCTAGATGTATTCGCTACGGCATATTATAGAAGGAAAGAAAGACGTATAAGATAGAGAAGATAATAGACAGATAGTTTATTGGCATACCCATGCCAATGTTGGGCATGATCAACCTACTGATAGATATATACAAAAAAAAAATATACAATGATCTGCAAGCAGTAGAATAAAAGTAACAGCAAAAGCAAAAACGAAAACACGTGCAAGTATGAAACTATGTATTGAGACAAAACCTCCTTTTGACAAATAATAAATAGATAACTATTAGAGGTTTCACCTGCCGCGGCCGTGGTCCGTCGGCTGACAGGGCTCTGACATGAATTTGGCAAATTAATAAATAGAAATAAATAGTGTTGGGCGCCAATCGGTTATACGGAGCCGACACCGTTATATAGACGAATAAGCAGAATTATCAATAAACAGGCAAGAGACGATCACAAGGGTAGGAACGTTGGAGGACCAAAAGAAATTGCAAAGTCAAGAGAAATCAGATATAAGCGAGATATATAAATTTATTCACTTACTATGAGAAGTTCTTGTAGTTACACACAATAGTTTTATATAGTCGACCAGGACAAGATAATGATAACGATATTAGTCGAACTTTATACAATAATATAACGACGCGGACGTGACTCCTCGAATCGGACCTGACTCGACAACAGACGGACGAACAAGTGAAGTGACGACGTATGTAAGTCGATGTTCTTCCTAGATCCTGCGCGATGGTCGATAATTAGATCGATTTGCGCATCCTTGCCATGCGGGTAATGATGCGTACGGCGCTAGTATTACCGTGGAGATTAAATACGAGGGAAGTCGAATTCGAAGAGTTTGTTTCTTACTTTAACATGCATCTTATAACTAGTGGACGTGGGGTTGACTTATTCAGCAACATTCGGGAATGAGGAGGTTGGGGTTACGCTCGAGGAGTCGAATTTTGATGTCGAGAAATAATATAAGTGACTTTCCTGTCACAGTATACAGAAATAATGTCAGAGTAGGGTACATGCTTGGAAACTAGCTTACAACTAGAATGTCTTATCAACTGATCAACTGAAAGAGAAAAAACAGAATAAAGAGAGAGAGAGATCGAGCGATAGAGAAGGAGGGAGGGCGCGTGCATCAATATGAGGGAGTGAAATCAGCGTCGATTTAGTTTGCTGCGTTTGCTGGGACAGAGTTGGGCGCCACAGGGGGTGTAGGGGCGTTTTGATCGGGTGCGAGCTTCGCTGCTTTGAGTCACGCCGGTCATTCGATCGGTCGGTCGGTACTCTTCGGTTTTTTTTCGTTCGTCTGATCGTTATATAGACGACCTACCTATACGTACATAAATACATAACATAACATAACTAACGCTTCTCGCTTCCACGTGTTTTACTGTCGCTTTTGAATCGCCGTTATGTAGGTATAAGGTACTACCGAACGCGGCGTGTGGCGGCAACGGCATCCGCGTGTTGGGCTCTGTTGGTTGCGCTCTGCATGGATTTGCAGCCTTATTACCACGCGTCTCTCTTTCTCTTTTCTCTCTTACTTATTCTTTCTCTATCCACCTCGTTCGCTTGCTTTCTCTCTCTCTATCTCGCCCGAGCTCCGCGATGATATCATAATATCGAGGTCGACGATTCGGTTTAAATTAGCTACAAAACAACCGGAAGCCACTCTGTCGAGTCAGAATAACGAGTCTCTGGTCATTTCTTTTTCTCGGACCCGTATAATACCTACATACACTGTATATACATACATATATTCATACACACGTGTATATTATACATTACATATTAGATATTTATTCGTTATTCTTGTACATACATACGTATACATATATATACATGATATAACATGCGATTGATAAAAATGCACTTTATCGATACACGTCAATTATACATAGATAATATGTGTACGTCTATGCTGCGAGTGAATATAATATAGTGAAATATGCGTACATTTACTGTATACTCTACATCCGTGTAAAGAAAAAGAAAAAGTGTCTGATTACTTAGTAATGTATGAAATATACCTACATGCATTTTTGTACATAGATACTGTATGTAATATGTGTATGCGTTTATACCGCAGAGACATACGTAGCCGTTAGATTACGCGGATGTGGAGAAATGTGTGTGATATTGGGAATGATCGGTTCCCACGATCCACGCGAACCTCTCCTCTCCTCTCCTCTCCGGTATATATATGTATATCTGTATGTATGTAGTAGGTACACTTGTGATACTCATCCACCTCGATTGGAATTGCGAATTTCAAAAGCTGCGATTTTTCAAAATTAAAATAAATAAATTTCATCAAAGTACTTAAAAAAAAATCATCAATAATTAAATTTATAGGTACCTGTGCGCATTGTACACGATTCTCAATCTATTGATACGTATTTTCGATTTACCCAATTATTGGCCAAGGCCTGCGTATGCATATGTAGGTATACCTGTAGTATTTATACTATTTATGTATGCAACGCACCCTATATCGTACATTATCGTATCAATACGTCTTATTGATGTAGATCATGAATTGTAATCTCGGTATATCTTATCCGTTAAGGTATTAGCATAGCTGGGGCTACATACATACCATGCCTATAATACGTATGTATAACGCGGCATACGGATAGAGAGAAGGCATCACATATATACGTGGGTATATTATCGTCTATATCTACCTATACCCATATAATGCCTTATACATCCTCCGTGTGTGTACATACATACATACACCGCCTTCTAATAAGCTTATAATATACGCAAATTATTATTACCGCTGCAGATCGAAATATACATATAACCATAGGTGCATACTCGTATGTAGGTATCTACTACATTATATTGTAGCATGGTGGTGATGATATAGGTAGGGATAGGTAGTCGCGGTGTTCGCCTTACGATTAGCCCTTGCAGCTGATAGCCTCTCGCGTATTTCGATAATTGTACGACATTATTGTATGTATGAGATATGATGCTGCCCCTATAATAAGGATATCTATAATATATCCTTGAAAAAAAATGTAATTGCTTCAGGGTTTGATTGACAATGAGTACATACATATTAGGATCGCAAATTTCGGTGGTGTATCATATATGAATTGATTTCAGTAGGTAGGTATACGGCTTTGACTATTCTGCAATTTCGATTTGACGAATTCGGTTTGAAAATCAAGTTTCTTCGATGTTCGCAATATATTTAGTACTAAATTCTGAATTGTTATTTTTTTTTTTTTGCGTTCTGTCAAGTTTCTAAACGATTCGCAATGAAAATTAAAAATAACGATTTGGGTAAAATTTGGAATTTTTGCGAGACTTTAGAGGAACAGAGAGAATTAGAGACTCTATCGCGAAGTAAGTATTATAAGTGAGTAAGTAAGTGAGTAAGTAAGTGAGTATGAGGAAGGAAAAGAAACTATATACTTTTATACCAGAGCGAAGGTCAGTCGTCCGCGGTGATCGTGGTACATACATTAGGGTGGCCCTTAATATGGGTGAAAAAAAAAATTGATCGCGCCGCCCTCCAAAACAGTTCCAAATAATTAAAAAAAAATCCACGCAAAATCCCAGCTATGTCCGTTAAGAAGAAGGCGTGCCTGTAAGCATGAACTTAAATTTAAATATCAATTTTTCTTCATGATTGGATAAATTTTGATTTTTTTAAACTAGTTCATATGTCAATTTTTTTTCAACTTTCCGAAACTATTGTATATTGGTATTCAATATACAAATCAAATAATAAGGTCCTCCATACTAGATTACTATGTATCTCAGTACGCAAGGGATATTTCTAACAAAATTGAAAAAAAAAACAATTCTGGCCAATCTGGAAGTTCGATGTGAATGGTTTATCGTAAATTTATATCCTTCGTACTGAATAGATTTCTCTGATAAGATGCAAATTTAAAGTTTGATTTTGATGGGAATCAAAACGTTCGACGGCAGCTAAATCGAACTATTGTTCCAAAATAATGGGATGGTAGAACTGAACGCTCATCAAATTTAGTATGGAGGACCTTATTATTTGGTTCATATATTGAATACCAATGTACAATAGTTTCGGAAAGTTGAAAAAAAAAATTGACACATGAACTAGTTTAAAAAAATCAAAATTTATCCAATCGTGAAGAAAAATTGATATTTAAATTCAAGTTCATGCTTACAGGCACGTCTTCTTCTTAACGGACATAGCTGGGGCTTTGTGTAGATTTTTTTTTAATTATTTGGAACCGCTTTGGAGGGCGGCGCGATCAATTTTTTTTTTTACCCATATTAAGGGCCACCCTAACATACATATATATATATGCAATATATAGACACACTAGTAGTAACAATCTCCGCATGTACCTACACCTACCCAACGATTTACGATCAAACGGTCAGCTGGTTGCTGGAAAGCCTCTCCTCTCCTCACATCACATCACATCACATCAAATCAAATCAAATCACATATTACACACACACATTACGTCGCGTCACAGACCCTGCAAACTCGCGATTAGTTCGCGTGGGAGGGAGAAAGTGACATATATGCATATAGATGTATACATACAACGGGTACATGTATACCTATATACATAGATAGGCTTAACACGCTTATTGCTAATTAGTATTGCCTACTGTATGTTGTTGCTATATGTATACATGTATATCTATATATCGCGTCATCCCTATATATCAATGTCATAATTGCAGTATGTATACCTTTATACCTACATAGTATAGGTTGTGTCGGGTTGGTGTAGAAATTGCGATTACAGTAGCCACTCCCCGTTATTCGCGTATTATATACGTACACGTGTGTATGTATTTATGTATTTATCTATATATGTATATGCAGTATATATGGTATATTACCTATATGTGTGTATATACATAATATGAGGTGTTATTATATATTACCTGCACCTGGTATACTGTAGGTAACCCGCAATAACTCTCCGTTCTCCGCTGCACAATATATATACATACCTATATACCTTTACATGTATGTATGTATGTATGTATGTATAGTGTATAGATATGTAGATGTGTGGATGTAACTACTCACTCGTAATACAGTTTATATAATTATTATATACCCCATATATCCATTGCAGAAATCATTTACTATTTACGAGTGTATTACTCTCGTTTTGTGTTATGTAGATTTGTATGTATTTGTATTTGTATGTGTTTTATATATGTATGCTACGTAGGTATATACATATGTATATACAATATATTCGCGAAAGAACGAACGGCAGCCGCGAAGCGAAGGTTAATTTAACCGAGAGGTGGAAAAATGTTGCGTTTTGTTATTAACGATTCAAGGCCTTTGTCGGGAACCCATGTACACCTACCTATACATGTACATTGTACATACATATACATACATACGTACGAAATTGATTGAATTATACATCATACCTATATACATGTTATAATTATTATACATATATCTTTTGTCACCATCAGCTGAGAATCAACATTGATTATCTTATGTACACGTATGTAAATATGTAATAGTCATTTATACATAGGTAGGTATATACGTATACCTGCATCGGCCAATTGAATAAAAAATTGAGAAAATTGTGAAAACACGAAAAAATTGCAAAAATGTATATAATTTTCGCATGTTGTTTATTAGAACGATTTTTTTACACCGTAATGGAATTTTTGTTCGTTTCTCTATTGAATTCGAGATAAGAGGAATAATGTTGAATTGTTTTGTAATTACATATTGGAAAAAAGAATGAAAAATAAAAATAACAAATATAAAATTGAAAAAACGTATGAGGAAAATTGTTGTTGACATGGAGAAGAAGAGAGACGGATGTCGGTTATTTCTTGTCTTTGAAATTTCTCACGTTTCACGGATACATATACCTATATGTAGTACTTACGAGCTCAGGTGCAGAATAGAGACGGACGTACAGACTGTAAATGACTATTCCGTGTTTCTTCTTGGAAGTGTAGCCCGAGTTTAACGAACGAATGATCGATATAGATATACTTATGTATGTATGGGTATGTAGATATACAATATATGTATGTACAATGTACATGCATATGTAGGTATATATGTTTGCGGTAGTGGTGGAAATACCCGGTCAATGCCAACGACCGGGACGATCGTCGGTCTCGTCCTTGTCATCGTCATTGTCATTGTCATTGTAGTCGTTTTTTGCCTACGAGCGACGAAATTATTTGACCGACGTCATCGTCACTGTTGCAGCAACGCGTAGTACGTTAAACCCTCGCAAATATACATATATATATGTATATTGGTCCTTTTCTTCCTAGAGAAATAGAGATAGAAATAGGATATTGATATACATAGAAAGGAAATAGTACATTACGATACGAGTACGGAAAGGCTTTTTTGACGAAACGAGAGGTTTACGGCACGAGCCGAAGGCGAGTGCTGTAACGAGTTTCGTCAAAAAGCTTTTACGTACGAGTGACGATCATTATTTTTCATCGTGAGAGCCGTGAAATCGCGACGAAGTTGCGATTTTGAGGTTAGAATGATGAAAAATAATAAAATACATAAGTAAAGAGAGAGAGAAAGAGAAAAATTAGTAAATTCATTTTTCATCATAGAGAATAGAGGAAAGACTGTATTGAATATAATTATGTAAGTAGTAAAAGTAATATATGTAGTAAATTATCATCCATATAAATTTAAGTCAATAGTAAACATAGAAGACAGAAGACTATAAAAAGAATCGAATGTTATTTATAAAATGAATTCGGTTGTGCTACTTTAACTTTTTTTTTGTTTTTTTCCTACCAACATTCTTGTTCTATAGACTTGACAAAATAAAAGAGAGAACACTAATTGTGCATTTAAATATATGACTGATTTACTTTTATCCATTTTATTTGCATCTTGAATTGCTCTATTTCCATCCAAAATTCACTGAATTTTAATGCTGTCGCGACCAAGTTTCGCTTCGAGAAATATAAACACATTTACCTATAATATCATGCGAGTAATGGAGACACTTTGCCCATTTTTATTTCTTTTTTTTTTCACTCCTCCGCAATATCCAATATTATACCGATCGCAGCAAACGATGTATCAACGATGATAATATCCATTTTATTGATCGTCTATCGATTTCATATATGTAATATTATTATTCGTATATTATGATTTTTTTTTTTTAATTCTATTCTCTCGGTGTATATAACGTTATAGCGTACAATTATTGATGTGGAAAAGTTTTTTTTTATTGATATCTTTTTGTCATCTGTTGATCTCTTGTTTTCTGCAGCCTCTTCTAAAGTTCGTTGGTCTTTCATATTATATGAATATCTATATAATTCAGAGAGAGAAACTCGTATGTATATTATCCTGCGAATTCCAGATCCTAGAGATTACAGATAATTTGTATATAACGTCGTATAATTGATACTCGGTGCTCAGGAGAAAAAGAAAGAAACATGTGTGTTCTCCTTCTCTCAGTCAGTCTAGACACCTGGATGATCTCCGGGACCTTTTTTTTTCTTTTTCTTTTTCTTTTTCTTTTTCTTTTTCTTTTTCTTTTTCTTTTTCTTTTTCTTTTTCTTCAATTCTTACCTCTATATCTCACCTGTAGGTTTTACAGTAGGTATATAAATACTACAGGTAGCTGTGCTGCATTATATGTATACATAAGTATAACTGGATAATATAGTATATGTATATATATATGCGGTACATTGGTCTTTTAAATCGCGTGTCCTATAAGATACTGTATAATAGCTTATATTATATATATACACGTATATACTATACATGTGTATATAAGATACAGCTGGAGTGATTGTTCCAACTCTCGATTACGTCACAAGGAGCCTCTTTGATTCATTTATTTTATTTTATTTTCTCTCTCTCTCTCTCTCTGTCTTTTTTCTCAAAGGTCGTTACGAATTGCTTATTCTTGACGTGTGTTTTGTATATGTATGTATGTATGTATGTACAGGGTTCAGACATGGTCAAAACTATATATGAGTAGGAAAAAAGGGAAAAAAAGAAAACAAGTAGGGGAAAAAACAAAACGGAAAGAAACGAACCATTTCATATAAGTTTAACATGAGATTCTTATTTTTAGCCATTTTCTTGTGGACTTTTTTTTATCTAATCTAACCTATACTTTTACGTCTCTGTTCACGTCCGCTTTACCAATCCGCGTAGACACGGTAGCTACGAGCATTTACTATTACTCACTTATATACGTATATGTATGTGGGTATATACAATCATGTGAATGTGTACTATAGGTTTTGTACATGTTTATTATATATTCAAACACAGGTTAGTTTTCAAGAACATTTCCCCATCGGCTATATAGTACGTCTATAGTCATCAAGTACCTACTACCGCGTGCCGGTAACTATCGGCCGTCAAACATGAACCATTAACAAATCCAGCGGATGAAAAATAGTATAGTAATAGTGATAGTGACAGTAGTAGTAACAGTAGTGGCGAAAGGGGTATCATGTAGCCTAATTACAATTTCCTAGTTCGCGAACGCCATTTGCCATATTCGCCATTTGCCAATGGACGGAGGGATGAAATTCTACGTCGTGGTATTCTTGTCTTTTTGAAGATGAGTTATACATGTATGACATGTAATACATGAAACCGAATGACAAAATGGGAACTATAGGGAAAAACGTACATTGTGTATCACACAATATGTGTATGATGTATTTATGTATTCGTGTACGAGCTAGGGAATAAAATCCGAGGCTCGAGGCTTGAGGCTCGGGCAGGACTCGAAGGCCAAGTTGCCTTGCTTGCGAGAAGCGGCCTTTATAGTTGAGCTAATCGTATAAGCCAACTAAATAAACTAATCGCAGACTAGAAGAAAGACTGACCGACCGACCGATCGCCAGTACATTTGCGGCTTGCGCCGCACGCCCGTTTAGATGCAAGCAAGCCTGGCTATAATATGGCGTGTGACCTTACGGATCACTTCCGTCAGCTGCAGGCGGCTTAATAGCAAATGTAAGTTGTGTCCGAGTCTCTTGTAGGTAGCCAGGGAATGGCAAACCATACCAACATATATACGATACTATAGTAAAGTTTAGAAAAATTGATCGAACCTGTGTTCAAGATTTCGCAAACGGATTCTCTCTTTCTTTTTCACTTTTTTTTTTCCTTTCGGGTGGGATTGAAATTGCGAATTTCTAAAGCTGCGGCAGGTGAAAATTGCGATTTTTTCTTGGATTTCAGAACTTCAATCTTATCCCGGCCCCTTTTCTTCCATGCCTTGAGGCAAACTGTATTATCTACATGTAGTTAAATACAACTTACTTTACTTTAGACTTGGTTAGTCACTTGGACGAAGTCTTGTACCTTCCTGTAGTTCCTGTATATGTCGAACACGTGCCTTGAATCACGTATAAAGAAACGTGTGTATTGCACATACCTATATCCTTATATTTATGTCCCGGTAGTTGCATACGTATTATACAGCGTAACACGCGTTTCTGCAAACTAATTTTCATCCGTTTTTTCCCGTCAATTTTTTTTTCTTTTCTTCAGTCCCCAAAAAACTAGGTGAATAGAAATTTACAAGGAAAATGATGATAATAATAGTATAGTATATAACATATATATATATGATAATTGTCTCAATTTTGCGGCTGAGGATGATCAAAACCACAGACGACTCGCAGTTGTAATTTGTTATGGAAAAATCATTATCTTCGTACGTACGAATACTGCAGAATGTGATTCAGGCTTCAATATTATATTTATTATTCATTTATTAAACGAAATGTGTACATAATATGAACTTCTACCGAATAATACGAACCAAAAAAATTATGGCGGTCAAAGTTTTTGACGAATTACAGAACATAAAAGTACAATAATAAATACGAACTCGTTTCGCATTTTTTGAAAGCAAAAAGAAGAAGAAAAAAAAAACACTCCAGGAATAAATAAAAGTAAAAGTGTTAATATCGTCTGGTCTTGATTTCCCTTCGCTCGCCAATTATACTATATGTATGTGTATATTGTGTGTACAGAGTAATTATTTGAAATTCAGATAATTGAGAATTTCGATTTACACGCCTCGCCGCACCTTCGCATTGTACATACATACATAACAATGATAATGATAGTAACAATATTATTATTATTATTATTAATATAACAACGAATGATAATAGGAATAATAGCGAAAACTCGTAAAGCTATAATATAATTGTAGATAATCATTTAAATACGCTATTACACGAGAATTACACTTACATCATGTATACCTATATATATGCATATGCATGTATAACCTATATAGGTACAGACATAATGTAACGTAATATGCACATGTGACTATCGTATATATATATTTATATATACATATGTATAATACATGCAGGAAATTAAAGCTCCGCGATCTCAAGCGAGTAGAAGGTTTGCGTACCTGCTTGGTGCAGAAAAGGGAAGGAAAGGGAAGGGAAAGGGAATGGAAAAGGACGGGAAGGAAGGGAACAGGCATAAGCAGACTGTTCTATATGCCTCCCGCGCAAAACTGTGTCAAGGTGAGGTCTACGAGCTACCTAACCACCTACCTAACCTCACCTAACCTAACATAACCTTCTCGTCCGAATCTACCAACGCAATGTATAATTGTATGTATTCGCGTACCTACGCCGCGTTACGCTTCCTTACGCTATAGGTTTACGGTTTAGGTTTAGGGTGTAGGTGTATAGGTCTAGGTGTGGGGCCCATCTTCATCCTTTCGTTCGTTAGTTTGCAGGATGGCCTTTTAATTCTTCAGTGCGCAGACGCGATTCTTATCTTCAAACTCGACACGCGATATCGTATTCGCGCGCATTACGCGGGAATCGAGCTTCTGCTCTGCGGTTTGTCCACGTGCGTGTAACTAACCTATAACTGTATTTAAACCTAACCTATACGGTTATTATAGGTAAAATATTAGTAAATGACTAGGAGGGACGAGGAGGCGGATAATTAAGTGAGCGAATACTCGAGTAGGAATATAGGAGCCCCGAGATCATCTCTTTATTCTACATCTGATTTTTGACATGGCGATTTTCTTTCGAAATTTGAAGCTGGGTTCTTCGAATATTAGTTGGTTGAAGAATTATTCTTGGATTGAGGATCCAAGGGATTCTCGATATTCTTGCACGAAGGGAAATTATGGGTGGGAAGTATATGTATTTATAAGCAAGAAGAAAACAAAATAAATACCGGTCAATTTAAAGAAAATTTAACTATATACCAGTAAAAAACAAAACGATACGTTCCCATTATTTTCTTATGCCACGTTTCTTTTCAGAAATCGATATAGGGCAAATAAAAAGTCCATCGAGCAAAATGTACAATATCCATAAAAAATCAGAAAAATTGAAGTAACAGAACAGAGACAGAAAAATACAAACACCAAAAAAAAAAAACAAAAAAAAAACACATTATCAATATTATAAGTATGTTGAAAAAAAAGGAAGAGAAAATAAAAACACGTCGGTTTGTTCGCCAGCTCTATGACGTACTACGTACACACATACGCATATCCCACTCGGTATACATACATGTATGTCTCTCGCGTCTTACGGCAAGGGATACTACAGCTGTGCAGCCCGACTGACTGACTGACTGACTGGTTGGCTGACTGGCTGGCTGGCCTACCGAAGGGCTGGCGAGGCTCGCGGGTTCCCCGCTGATGATGATCACCCACTTGTAAAACCGGTGTGCAACACACCGCTGCCTTTCCCACTATATGACCACCACCTGATTGTCAGACCAAGACGACAACTACAAGACCGACCGACCAGACTCTTTTCACTTCACCCTCTTCCGGGACTTAGGGACTCCCATCTATACCGATGTATATATGCCATCATCCGGTTTCATTTGGAGAGGAAAAATTCCTCCTTGCACAAGTCGATTTTAGAATTTTGAGGCAATTTTTTTCGATCTAGGCGCCGATTTAGAAAATATTATTAATACAAATTCGTCAAGCTTCTGAAAAGTCAAGTGAATTGTTTTCATTCTTGTGAATCAACAATTTGTTGAGTCTTTGATTTGTCGCTGAATTTCAATATGATTTTATCCAATTTGTCAAAATATTTGAAAAAAATGACTCGAAATTCTGGGTAAACGACACTTTATACATGCGTCTTACCAGTCTTCTTCAATTTTGGAAAATTCCAACAAAATTGGAGATTTTTTTTTGGTCAATAGCGAATGACTTTCGAAGAATGAAGACTGGAAAATTGTTAGAAAGCGATAAATCGCGTGCGCAATATATATATATGACTTTTTGATTATTGAAATATGAATGCAACGAACGTACATACGTATGGGTATCTTATGGTTTTTCGTATTTTTTATTTTTTCAGACGAAAAAGAACAACCCGAACCACATAAAGCGTCCAATGAACGCGTTCATGGTCTGGTCCCAGATAGAACGTAGAAAAATCTGCGAAGTACAACCGGACATGCACAACGCGGAGATAAGCAAACGTCTTGGAAGGCGTTGGAAGACCTTGGACGAAGCTGCGCGAAAGCCGTTTATCGAAGAGGCAGAGAGACTCCGACAACTTCACACGAAGGAATATCCGGATTATAAATACCGACCGCGAAAAAAGACCTCGAAACCAACACCGGCGCCTAAGGTTAAGGAGACCAAAAAATCCAAAAAACTTTCGTCATCCTCATCGACTTCTTCTCCTTCGTCAAATTTGTCCAAAATCCAGAGGAATGATTCGAACAACAATAACAACAGTCACCAAACGCCAGTCAAGAGGCTTCAAACCTCATCGTCTTCCCCAACGACGAATCCACTTTCAAGGCTAAAGGCAAGACTTGCCCTTGACAAAAGGTCATCACCATATACACCAACACCACCTATAGTTACTGCCAAGGTACCAAACAGCCCTTCGTGCGATGGAAGGTTCCCAGACTCACCTGAGTCTGCTAGTTACTATGATGATTCCTTTGCCGATTGCGTTATGACAACCGCTTCCAAAATCAAAGAGGAACCGGATATCAAGGAGGAGATCGTCGATCTACCGGATTTCACAAATGACACTCTCCTATCGTCGATAAGGCCCTTTTCCGAACTTGGTTCAGTATCTAGAAACGGTTTGCACCATATACAGAGGAATGGATCATCGAGTAACATCAGGACGAGGAGCAACGATGATTTGATATTCACATCAGTGAAGGAAGAACCGATCGATACTAATTCGACGAACAATAGTACCTTGTCGATGACAACCGGTTCTTCGGCGACAACGACGATATCAACGTCATCATCATCATCGGCATCATCGTCACCGGCTAATAGTTGCCCAAATACACCAGTCAAAATGGAAGAACAAACGAGTAGTAACCCAACAATGAATGGCAACAGTACAAGTCTTGCCGAACTTGATTGTCTTACCGATTTATTCCAAATTCAACCATGCGATTTCAGGCTTGATCTCGATATAGACACTATTGCTACTGAGCTTGATTCATTTGAGACTGACAGCTCTAGCAGCGGTTCACACTTTGAATTTTCATGCACACCCGACGTTACGGATATGCTTTCCGATATCGGGGTTAACAACGACTGGGAACCTTATTGAGTTTATCGTTATATATATATTTTCTTTTTTACACCGTATATGTACATTTTTGTTTATTTTTTTTTCTTTTATTTCGTGTTTTTTTTTCTATATTTTTTTTTCTTAATTATTAATTTCATCTAATCTGTATATATTATTATTAATATTATTATTATTATTATTATTATTTGTCTTTAATTTTTATATCATATCTATGTAAAGTATAAATATATATATATATATATATATAGTATATAGTATATAGTAAGAAAGCTAATTATTAGTCGTTTATATAGGTTAGGGTCGATTGACATATATTATATACGTATATGAGAAGATAAAGAGAAGGAAAAAAAAAAAGGAAAAACAAGAAACAAATTTCGAGATGTCAATAATCCGAATTTGAATTGGATTTTTTTCTTTTTCTTTTTTTTTTGCGTATCAAAATGTCGAATAAAACACAACCGATTCATGTTGAAAGAATTTTTTATTTATTTACTGTGGGTTTTTTTTTTTTTTTTGTTGACGGATGGAGTCGAAGAGGAAGTTTTTTTTTTCACGAAAGAATGATGAGTGGAAATGAAGGAAGAGAGAGATAGAAAAAAAGAGAAAGGAAAGGAAATGAAATGAAAAGAGAGGCCCAATTTAAAGGGACGAAAAGGTCGAAAATTCATTCGGCTCTTTCGAAATGCTCAAGATGGTTTTTTACACGGCTGTATATAATATGCAGGGGTGTGTATATGTCGTGGGCCGGAAGTGGTCCCAAAACTACAGCTGTTTCCTGTTCACACTCTGGTGAATTTTCATTCTACGGTGTGCGCGGTGCTTTTTCTCTTTAACTCTCGTCTCCTCTCTTAGTTTCTCTACTATTCTTATAATTTTTTATTTTTCATTTTTTGGATTTTTTATTTTATTTTCTTGTTCGAACTATTACTCAGAAACGACTATAATCGAACCCTTGGAGAGACAAAGAAAGAGAGAGAGAGAAAGCTCGGTAGTCCAGGGACTGCCTTGTCTCCTGAAACTTGAAAAATATGCAAATAAATGATCGAAACACAAAATTGCAAAAAAAAAAGAAAAAAATTGAAAATTAAGAATGACAATTTCATACGGCTTACAATTGAAGGTAGGTACTTGCGCTGCTACATGAAATTGGCTCCACTTCCGAGATCCCCATGTCTCATCTGTATAAATTTTTCTGTTCGAAACTTATTTCGGGGAAGAGTTTCTTCGATCATTTTTCTATTCATCGTTTAGGTGATGACGGGCTCGTTGTATTTTTCGTTTATACAGACGTGACATCGGTTAAAAAAAAAAAAAAAATTATCATCAGCTAAAACATGCAGCTGGATGTCTTACTATCTTTTTTGTTGTTGTTTTTTCTTTGATTAATTTTCTTTTTCGTTTTCATTTTTAATATTTCTGAAGTACAATTGACGTGAGAGATGGAATTTTCCTAGCCTCGAAGCCTTTGGTACCTAGGTTCGGAAAACGTCCGTCTTTCGCTTCCGCAGTTTTCGAAATTTTCAAAATTCAACACAACCCATGTCTTTCTAATGTATATGTGCATATTCAGTATACATATATATGTATGACGTAAAATACACGTGAAATGTATACGCAGAACATGTACATAATAATGCCTGGTTATAATATAATCTGTGGAAAAAAATGTTGATAAAGAACAAAAAAAAAAAAAACTCATCATCAAAAATTAAAACAAAACAAAACAAATGACAAATAAAACTAATTCGGTCTTATCGATCAATGGCCAACAGGGACCTTTATACATACTTCAAAATTCAGGCAACGTGTATACTTACATGCATACGCAAATGTACGTTGGAAAAAAACAACAAAAAAGGGACCAAATGAGAATTTCGAGATCTGCGAGAAAAAAAAATAAAATATATAACAAAGAAAGAAAGGAAAGATGAAAGGGCAAACAATTCAACACAAGAAAACAATATAAAACAGTAAAGAAAAAATCAATTGGCGCATCAATTTTTCTTCTCGTGTATATCGGTATAGTATAGATGCATATATGTATATATAAACATATATATTTAGTAATATATTGTACATATGAAATGAAGAATGAAACAAAAAGAAAGAAAAAAATAAAATAAAACAAAACGAAAAGAAATTTGTAATAATAATAAATAACAGAAAAGAAAAACCGTTATTCCGTAGAATATTTTAGATTAGGAAGAGAGAGGAGAAAAAACAAACAAAAAAGGAAAATAAAAATTAAATTAAATATAAGGCGCAAGGAACAACGTATATAAAAACGTATATAGAAATATAAATAGATGAATCAATGGACGAACAATTACGAAGATATGAGTGTAAACGTGAGCGTAAAAATGAGAGAAAACCGGGAATAAAAGAAACAAGAAAAAATTCTCCACAGTACCTACCTGCCGATCCATCACGTATAGATACCTATGGATACATACATCGTATACCCGAGCCATTGATTACACGGCCCAATTTTACAATATGGTTCGGAGAAAAAGTCCAACATCCATCGGATCCGTATATGTATACTTAATGTATACCTATATACCGAGCTATATACTAATTGTGGAGAAGAAATAACGCGGGGTCGTCAATATATGATCGATGAAAAATGAAAAAATGAACAAGGAGTAAATTTTTGGCAGGTCTTACGGCGGCGGAAGTCATAAACATATATATACCTTTGCATATAGTATACATACATATATATACGAACACGAACACACCTATATATACGTATATAGCTACATTTCACACAATCCACAATCATCGCGTAATTACTTTGATTATTGATTATTGATTATTGATTATTGATTATTGATTATTGATTGTCATTGCCTACGGTATATGCATGTATATACATATAAATATATTATATTTTATATTCTATGAAATGGAAAGCGATATAATATAGTTATGGCCGTGATAAAATATTGTTCTATACATATGTACGCATATATATTAACCCGTAATCGATTTATTCCTTATACGAGCTAATATATGTAGAGATGGAAGAAGAAGAAGTTTATAAGCTATAGGGAAGAGATCTTCCAGAATATAATTATTTCATTTCAAGAGTTTTGAGTTTTTTCTTTTTCTAATCTTTTTTATCCCCTCCATCGATTTTTTTCGTTTTAAAATCGTCACGTACAATATCAAGTATGCAGCGAAATGGATTTTGCGATTTAAAAGAGAGAGAAAAAAAAATAACAGAAACAGAAAAAGAAAACTCGATGATTTTCTTATTGATTATTTGATCGATCGATGATTATATGTATATATATATATGTATATTATGCGAATGAAAAATGTCTGAAATACGGTAAATCGGACGGGAGTGTTTATTACATATATATACATACTATACGTACATTCATATATAGGTATATATTTATTATTTATATATGAATCAGAGTCTAATAATAATATACAACGTCCGTATTTAACCGCGATAAATCAACTATTATCAAACCTTGATCTCATATGTTCTTAAATAACATTTATTTTAATTTTTTTCTCCTTTCTTTTTTTTCTTGCTTTGACTTATACATTATTATTATTATTATTATTATCATTATTATTATTATAACCATCGAATGATTTTATCGTTTTTATTAACACGCTGAATACTATATACATACATATATAGTATAATACATACACGTATATAGAACGAAACGATCAAACAAACAAACAAAAAATCACCACAAAAACACACACAATCGTCAACCACCTCATTGAACAATACATGTAATAATTATGATCTTTGATTTCCATTATTGTTATTATTGATATGATTTTTATTATTATTATTATTATTATTATCATTTATATCATTATTATTGTTACTCGATTTGATTATCTCCGCCACAGTGTCACACCATATACAGCGCGTATATATATGTATACATTTTCATATATACATGTATAAATAAAGTTGCGGTATGTATTATTTATCTATGTATTCGCGAATGTATATATTTATATCCATATAGATACTCCACGTGGTTTAGGAGATCATTATAATATTATATTGATTGGCCGATGTTGAATTTTTTCAATTGACAAACAAAATAAATCAAATCTTGATTTTTATTTAATTATGGGTTTTGTTGTTCTTTTTTTTAACAATTTCGAAATAATTTTCGCGATGGTTGAAAGACAAGAGATAAGAAGAAAAAAATAAAAAAATTGAATAGACATAAATACAAAAGCATAAAAGATGGATGCTGCAGTTTCGGAAAAAAAAAAATAATAATGAAAAAGCAAAATAAATAAATACAAATCGATCGACAATATCGTTAATCAGATTATTAGCCAGTCGTACGATCGTTGTTCAGGGATATTTTTGGAAAGAAGTAGAAAAACAAAAAATAAACATAAAATAAAAAAATAAAAAAATAAAAAAATAAATAACTAAATGAAAAACGTAAAGAAAATATACAAAGATCACAGTGCCTACATCGATCCTCCCAACCCCCCTTAACGTAACTTTTCCACCCACATCTCACACGCGGCCAGGTTACAAGTACATAATTATATACATGTAGCAAAAAGAAACAAAAATCCAAGTTTAAAAGAGAGAAAGAAAAAGTGAAAAAATAATTGCGAAAAGAAAAATAGCCGAGGAGAGAAGGATGAATAAAATATATGGGTATGAAAAACAAAAGGAAATAAGTCGTGGGTAATTAATGAGTAAACAATCACAAATTTGTACAAAATTATTAACTACAGGGCCAAAATCTATAAACGGAACAAATATATAATATACATGCAGAGAGTGTTATAGGAAGAGCAGACAATGAATAAGAAAGAAATAAGTAAATGGGAAATAGAATGCAAAAATGATAGCTGTATAATGATATTGTAATATGTATTCAGACAGACCATTTATTGTAATTACAGGTACAAAAGAAAAAAAAAATTTAATAGATATTTATATTCTGAATCGTATAATAATAATGAATTTTTCAATACACACTCTTGTAACAATCATCCCTTGAAATTATAGTACGAAAAAAAAACACAATGATTATAGTCATATGGAGAAAGAGAAACAAACAAACAATTATTGTACATATAAAATAGCAGGCGAGCAAAAGACACAAAATATATTACATAAACTCAAAAAATAATGAAGAATAGATTGAAAAAGAAGAATGAATGATAAATTCAATAATAATAATAATATTAATAATAATAATCGTAATAATAGTGAACAAAAAAGAATATAAAACAAAAAGAACCTCTATACTAATAACATACAGGCTGTGAATGTCTCTGGAATCAGAATAAATTGCAAGAAAGCGAGAATAAAAAAATAGAACGAAAGACAACATCAACAACAACAAAGAACACAACCAACAAACAAACAAAAAAATTTAACTTATACACAATATAAACAAAACATATGTATAACAAAATGAAGAGTACAGTGATTGATGAGGAGATGAGGAAAAAAATTTGCAAACTTGAAAAAGGAAGAAGAAGCATTAGAGCAGAGAAAAAAAAAATCAAAAGAGGTGATTAATAATGATAATTTCAATGATAATGATTATGATGATAATTTGTTTTATCGAATCGTGTATAAATGTTTTATTGGGATATAATTCACTTCACTTACTATATTAATGAGATGAAATATTTCCAATCATTCATTCATTCGCTTATTATACTCAGTCACTCACTCACTCACACTCACTTACTTACATAAATAATTATATTGAACATATTATTATAAATACTATATATACTTAAATAAAACTACATATACCAATGCTGTATAGCTGGATAGTAATCGTATATGCATATACATAATATAAATACAGTATAATAATTCTTGATGCAGCGGTTAGAAGAAGCGCTATAGAGCGAAAGATGGAAGAAAGAGTAATAAAAGAAAATGATAGCGAAAACAAAAAAAAACAAAACAAAAATAATAACAAAAACAAAAACAAAATGCGTGATAATAACGAGAAAATATTTTGTCGGAAAATTGATTATTTCGCAACGAAATATTTACGTATAATGCGGAAACGAAATTAAATACAGAAAACAACAAATGAATTAATTGAACTAACATTAATAATATTAATTATAATAATAATAATATTTAAGAAAAATGAAAAAATAAAATAAATAAGAAACACTCAACGAAATACTGCCACTTTTTATTAAATCTAACGAGTATACTTATTATTATTATTATTATTATTATACGTGTACGTACGTAACTTTAGCATATAGGGAAGTACTGAATCATTAATACTAGCATTAGGCATGTATATATCATGTATGTACATAGGTTTATGTATATGTATATTATATTGCATTGTATTATATATTACATTAAATTATATTATATTATGTTACATACGTATATTAATTATCGTTTCTATACATGACGGGGCTTTTCGGTTAGTTCAAGTCGTATATATTATACATATATAGACGAACACATATCAATTTCATTTCACTGCAATCATCACGCGTTTTTTTTTCCTGTTTTTTTTTTTTTTTTTTTATTGTAAATATGTATATGATCAAAAATTACGTAGTTTTTTTTTCTACAAAGTTAATTGTTCCGAAAATATTCATGGATTGGAATGAAAAGGAAAAGAAACCGAAAACAAAGAAAAGAATTTGAAATCGAAAATATTCGGTGATTTTCTATCGATTGATGAAAAAAAACAGTGGAAGATCGGCCGGTTTATTGTTAGAAGATTTCGAACAAAGTTTTGGCGTATGAGAGCCGGCGTACAGCTGCGTTTGCAAAGATATTTTGAAAAATATGAATGATTTGGAATTTTCGTAAATCTTTTTCATCAATTTTTATTTTTCTCCAAATTTTTTGACCAGCTTTCTTAGCGGTTCGGATTGTTTTTTTTTTTGGGGTGGGGGGGGGGGGGGGGGGGGGATTCATTCGTTTCATCGACAATTTTGTTTGATTTTAAAGATGGTACAAATTTTTCATTGTTGTTACATTATTATAATACACCTAGATACGCCTACGCGACATTTACAGGGAATTGGCACGTTTACATGTATACCTATCTATCTATACATATATTCTAATATCTGCAACGAGATGTTCAGATATAATAATTTATGTATATTGTAATATAGGTATACATACATACATATGTGTTCACATGATACGCAATTTTACGCACGTGTGCGCGCAGGCTGCAGGAATAATGACGATAATGATTATGATTATGAGAATAACGATGATGACGATTACGTCGATGATGATGATGATGATCTTAGGCGACGAGGAGGGATATTGTGAATTGACGGCGACTAGTGGCGTGGGGGACAAATTTCGACTGATAAAATAAAATGACAATATCCATCCGTGCATAGGTATCGTCCGTTTATTTTGTCATCAGAATCAGTCAAAAAACAGAAGAAAAAAAAAAAAATTGCGAAGAGTGGAAACGAAAAATGAAAAAATTCGAATTGGTATTGAAAAGGTAGAGTGATAAGCTGATCGATAAAATATATACAAATAATATGAATAAAGAAATGGAAAAAAGGGGGAAAAAAAATATGAAAAAAATTGAATAAAAATTGAAAAAAAATAACAAAAAAATAAAAATAAAATGTAATAATGCATACTACACATATTTTCATCGCGTATAAACATATTTTTAATTCGTGGCTTAATCGTCTATGTGAAAGTGGTTATATATACTATAAATATATATGATTATATATATATATGAATATATATTTGCGCAAATTGTGATTGGAAAATGATAAGTTATCGATATAGGCTCATATTACGATATATATATACATATATACATAAATCTATATTACCTGTAATACTTGAACGTCAAATGGGAAACACTGTATACATGCATACATACATACATACATTATTGTTACACCATAGAGGCATGTGAGACACTTTTTCGATACATACGGGATAGAAAAAAAAATAGAAAAACAAGAAACATAATATGAACGAAATCATAAGGACAGAGATAAATAAAAATCAATTGAAAAAAGAGCAAAGGAAACTATAAAAATGAAATAATAAACAAAATAAAATTAATTAATGATAATAATAATTATGTCAAAATAATAAATGTTACAAATTATATATTAGACACTATTAACAAATTGACGATATTAACGCTTGCGGCTCTTCGGAAATTTCGATCGAAAGTAGAAATCGATAATCGATGATCGCTGTTCGTAGTATCAACAATAATTACGAATATTATTCATCGGCTCTGTTTCAATTTCTTTTAATTGAATTACCAATTCAATTTTGTCTGACTTTGAAACTGAGGAGAAAAAAAAAATCAAACGAAAATCAAGGAAACAATCAATCAATCAGATATTATATATATTTCGATCGTTTTTTCTTCGAAGTGCCTTTCGCGTTGTATTCTCCATTATTATGGATGTTGCTGGTAAAATTTCGGCGTGGAAAATCAGAGATAGACACAAATACAGACACTCACTCACACACAGACATGCATATATATATATATTTCGGTTGCGAATGATTCGGTATTCTGATATGAAAAAAGAGGAGAAAAAAAAAAAAATTTTGATACATGTATATTGGGAACGAGTGACAATTGATTACAAAAAAAAGCAAAACAAAACAAAAACTTCAGTTTCGAAAGAGAGAGAAAAAACAAAGAATCAATATGCGAAAATCAATGCTCAACGACAATGTTCTGTAAGTAGTACATAATGAAAACAATAATGTTGATAGTAATAATGATAACGATAATAATAAGATACAAAAAAAAAAACGATAAAAAAACTGAATGAAATTTGTGAACCGTCTTGAAATTTTACACGCAGCACTCGTGTGTTACAATTAGGATTTTCCAATTTTTAAAACGTAAGATTGATATATATTATATATGATAAAAATAAAAAACGAAAAAAAATGAAAAAAATACGCAAAAGGCGAGAGAAAACAAAAAAAAAATAGGTGTGTAGTAGTTTTTAACAAATTTTTAGCATGTATATATGTCCAATTGAAAAAAAAACGAAAGAAAGAGAGATAGAAAGAAGGAGAGAGTAGCGAGGAGTCAAAAATAAAAATTTTTTATAATACGATGTTATAATTTTTTATTGACTTGATATTCTTTTTATTATCATTTTTTTTTTAATCTCATTTTTATTCCCTGTACACAATTTTCGTACGAATCGTACGCGTTGTTCCATTTTTTGCGCACCCGGTTTACGTGTTCACGTTGTCAAATTTTCCTCCATACTTGTAAGCAATCAATTTGCAAATTTGTTGATCGTATTTTTGATGACAGATAACAGAAATGCAAAATTGAAAAAATTGAAAACAAATCAAAATTTCACTATCCCGAAAATTTGAATGAAATTTTCCTTATAATTATAAGCTGCGCGACGACACGTACGCCGAATCGTGAAAATATGTACCCATGTTATTATCATTTTCCTACAATACACAACAGTGAAAAAAGGCCGAAACCGCGAGATGAAAATAAAAAATACAATAAAAAAATGAACAAGAATATACAAACACCTGACGTACGTTGTAGTAGTTGGTTTTTGAATTATTTTTTTTCGAATATTTTATTTCCGAGAAAAAAAAACAAGTAAATCTTTGGCCACGATGATGAAGTGTCTATTTTTTGCAAAAGAGTTGATAATATAGTTAAAAAAATATATATATATTAAAAATAACAAAACAAAACCGTGTAATTGCGATAAAGAAAAAAGAAAAAGAGAAAAAAAAATGGTTAATTATAATAATAATATAAATAACAATAATGATAATGATAAAATTGTAGCAATATTTTTACAAGAAGTCAAATTCATCAACAAAATAACGCCTATAATGTTATTCATTTCACTCGATTATTAAAAGTATTGTATATGTAGGTATATATATATTATATATATTATATATATTATATAATACCAATTATCGATAAATGGAAATCAAAGAATCGATCATTTCATTATTTCATGTCGTTTGTTTAATTTTTTTCTCTTTTTTTTTTTTTCTTCTTACATTCATTCTTCACATCGCACGCTTGCGTTCAATTCGTATGTTGTTTAGTAGTTATCATGTTCTTTCTTTCATCTTTTCGTTTCATATATATATATGTTTCTTCGTATATTCGCCAAAAGAGAAGAAAAATAACAACAACAAATAAATAAATAAATAAAAACGATTGATCGAAACACATTTTGCAACAGATTACAATACATATATTTATGTATATGTACAGAAAGAGAGATTTGCTAATATATAACATGTAATACACAGATGAGAGAATAAAAAACACAAAAATACGTCATTCTTCTCTAACCATATACATATATATCTAAGTATATATATATAATGAATCCAGTATAATGTACGATATACTTATATTGTTAGTTATCTATTCTAGTTTCTTTTTTTTAAGTTACAACTACACGTAATGATAATAATGAGAAGAAAAAAAACAAACAAAAAAAAAAAAAAAAGAAACAAACAAAAAAAAACTGAAGTTACACTGGCTAACTTTGAACAGAAAAAAAATGTACATTTTGTATTTAGTCCCCTTGTTTATAATACTTATTATCTTGTTATTAAGTACCCGATTTATATCATTTTTTATCAAAATTATTAAAAAATACTTGAAAAAAAAAACAAAAAAACAACCAAATGTGTTTTTTATCAATTTATTTCCTTACCTTTTCCTATACCCATACATACCTATTACCCAATCCTTCGATTTCTTCATTCAGTCATAAATAATATAAAATCGTTAGATGATTAATTATGGATTTTGTGAATAAATATACAAATATCGATATGAGGAGGTAATGCAGTTACTGCAGTTTGAAGCCGAAGCCAATATCAAGCGTAAGTATGAAATTTATATGCCTATTTATATTACATATACATTGGAAGAGGAAAGAAAATGAAAATAAAAAATGGTATGATGTTATTTTCCAACGAAAATCCGTTAGTTAATTAGTCGCCTCGCATGTTGAAATAGTTCTACGAAATCTCGGAGCTGTACGTAGCTTCGGTTTGGAGCCGAAGAAATTAGGCTTGATGATCGAACACGCCTTCATAGCTCTAGCCCGGGACTTGATCGAGACTCGGGTTTACTGCGCTGATGGCTTATGAAATAATAAGGAATCAAATGTGAGCGCATTATACGCATACACGTATAGACGAAATAGGAAAGAAGGTCAGCGTTGTAGTCGTCTCAAAAACGGGATCTGAATTATGAAATAAGGGAAAAAATGAAAAAAATAAAAAAATTAAAAATGTACAGAAGCAGCTTCTCCGCGGTACTTTTAATATTCCCTGCAAACGAATCGCATCATCGGAAATATTGTACGGCCATTGGTATAGAGAGAAAACGAAAGTAGATTCAGTTTGGAGCCATCAATTCCGAAAATCGATATATAAAAGGTATTCTGGGATCAACAAACTTCCTTATGCGGCTGGAAAATTTCAGTTTTCATTTAGAAAGAGACAAAATCTATGTCGTGGATCAGAAATTCAAAACCGCATTTATTTCCGGTGGAAAGAAACATTTCAAAGAAACCGGATGCGGCGATTTTTCATGTCCATCATTCGTACGTAGAACTCTGTGAATTAGAGATTTCTTCATCCAGCCGTTTAGGAGATGATTCCGCAATCGTTCTATCAGACCAGCCGTTATTTTTTCGAGAAGCCAAAATTTTTCGACGTCGAATACCAGCGGCTCCAAAACGTCTATAGATTCTTTATAACGATCAAAATTCATTTTTCACGATATCGAGTGGAATTCCTATAATTTTCCTCTTTAAGGTGATGTGGTACAGGCCTCAGGTTTTGAACCTAACCTAGCTGAGATAAGAAATTTGAAACTGACTGGAATTCTACTCGTTTTTTCCAAACAGTAAAATACTCAATCACTTTTTGCCGTGGTAAAGTAATAATCTCGCGAGTTTCATTCCAATAGGTCGTATAGTTCGGAACAAACTAAGAATCGCATTTTCGAGGTGATAGAAAATTGGCGATAATGAAATTCCGAACATAACCTCTCACAGCATCTCGAGAAGATATGGAAGTCTTTGAAATTCCATCATGTCGTCACCTCGAAAACGCGAATCGTACTTTCTCGGCGACTACTCAACTGATCCAAACGAACCCTCGACGAATGAATTCAGTTCTTTGGCAGAAAGTGACCGATTAGTCACTTCGTCTGAAAAATTGATAGGATCCCAGTGAAACTCATATTTCTTATGTTAGCTAGGTTAAGTTGGAAGAGATCTCTGCTGTATCACCATAACGGAGAAATGATAGGAGCGTTCTGCGAGTGACGAATGAATACACAAGCTTCCGCAATAAGTGAAAGACATAAACTGCGACTTGGAAAACAAGCGTGGCGAACCAGTCCCAGCTGTAAGTATACATGAGATTGACTAATCAGCAAAAAGCTTATCGAATAGTATGAAACTATGAATAAACCATTCAGCTTATACTAGGTATACATAGGTACATCGCAAAAAAGTCGTCGGTATAAGACAACGTACTCGTATATGCGGCGTCATGTCATGTCATGTCACTCCACCGCACGTGTGATACCCACCTAGGCGTATCTACAGGGCAATCGAGGCGACCACGACGGGCTACACGGCCGAGAAGAGAGGAAAAAAACCAAAACGAAAAAAAAAATGTAAAGAAAAAAAAACCAGCAGATAATTCGACTTACCACATCGGCCAGACCCATAACTTCCCACCTGTAAATTTCTTCAGCTTCGGATAGAATATTTTGACTAAAAGGCTTGTCAATGCTCCTCTTAACTCACAAACTACTGATTCGATTGATTGGAAAATTTATTCAGATTCAATTCATCGCTAATTCTATCGATCAAGGCCGAAATCATCAAAATCTGTTAATCGTGAAGTGGAATTTTGTTTCCAAAATGTTGTTTGTTGAATAACTAAGCATCAAGCAGGTAAATCGCGGCTGACCACGAAGGGCCAGCCCTAAATTCAAAATTAAGTCATTTCTAAGTTGGAGCTAATGCTATCGATGAAGATCAAATTAATCATCAAAATTCGTTGATTTGTTTTCGAGATATGACTGTTTGCAATAATATTTTTTGTTTCATTGAATTCAAAATCTAATCAGCTCTGAGTTCCGAAAAACCGTATCGGTTGAGACCAAAATCATAGAAATCCGTCAATTCCTTCTCAAGATATCGTCGGACGTAAAATTGACCCATCCAAAAATGGTCTGAGGTGATTCTCTGGACCTGGAAACGTGAAGGTCTCGTGCAAACTCAACTTTTCATTTTTGAGGAGATTAAAATAACTTTTCTTTGTGTTTTAAAAGCAGGAAGTTGGGAATTGATCCCTGCCAATTTCCGATAAGGTCTTCCCTCGGGTGCGAAACCAATGCAGTACCTTCACCTAAACCTACGCATACGTGAAGTCAAGGGCGTTATCGGTATTCCCTACTGTGTCCATTCAGTCGCTATGTACCGTATATATACATATACTTCGGTGTGGGTGACGTTATATCCACTTGACAGTCAGCTGATGAGCAGACACATAGACATGTGTACCCACATGTGTGTAATATACGTATACACATACGTATAGGTACGTACGTAGCCAGGCGTAGGTACTGATTGTGCAGAGGTGAGTGTAATTATGAAGCCTATGTCTAATCACGAGTGAGTAAGCACCGGGATTACCATATAGCTGCATTAATTCCTTGCGGAGGTGTGCGTCCGGAATCTTGCATATACATATGCGGGTATATTCGGAATCGCAGGAAAATTGCAAATTCTCCGAGCTGAAGCAAAGAACCAATGAAGAAGCCTAGAATTCATTTCGGTATACAGTGAACATTTATCTTTCCATGTATTTTCTTCTTCTGCTATATGCATTTTTCGTAATTCAGTTCGAATTTCGCCCAAAAAAGTGATCGAGTATTGGAATAATTTTCACCAAATTTTATTTTCTTGATCTCCACAGTCATGGACGACTTAAGCAGGACAATCCGAAAAAGTTGCAGGTTCGATGAAAATGAATGAATTCTCGTTTCTTCAAAATGAAAGAGCTCGTTGTCATTGGCATCGTGACTCAAGAATCCGAAATGCAGCTTATGCGTTCGTGTGAATTTTTTGGAGAATTTCTCGTCATCGGTACGTTCAAAAGCTAATCCATCAAGAAACCATATGAAGTGATCAATGTATCTGAGAAATTTGCGAATCCCGAATTGCAGCTCAGGTTTTTTATTTCGCAAATTCTTGGAACTGCTCTGCTTTTTTTGACCAAAATACCCCGAAAGAGTCAGGAAACTTTCCATCTTAAAAATATCAGCGTTCGCGATGTGGAATTGGAATCATACGGTTCCTATATTGTAATAACTGGATCATGATGAGCCTCTTTGAAGGGAAATTCGCCCTCGAAACCATTTCGAAAAAATGTTTTCAAACCCAAGCAATTGTGACAAAATAAGCGCAAAAGGAATATTTTTGCAGACCAGATTTGAAAATCAGGAAAAAATTGACTGGGTTGATTATTGTGACACGAGAACTGCAATTTTTGGAGTAAGATTCGCAAATATATCTGTGATAAGTATGTCACACAATCCGAGTAGCAAAATCGACATCCAGATAATCAACATCGGATTTCGCAACATGCCGCAACATGTACCTCACGTTCGAAAATACGGATGAATCAATCGGTTCGTAATATTTGGCAATTCGCGAAAAAATCGGACTCAGAATCTTTGGCGAAAGAAGAAGAAGAAGAAGGAGAAGAAGAAGAAGCTGGATTCAAGCCCGAGCTTGGAAAGAAGTTGACAATAAATAACAATAGCAATAACAATCAAGACAACTATGTATGTAAATATACATCTGGGGGAAAAAAATACGGTTATAACTTGCGAATCTGGGAAAAATGAATTGTCCGAATGGTTTGTTGGCTTAAAGCGAGAATTAATCGTGAGACAGCTGCAGGGTGAAGAGTGCGAGGAAGTTTTCGACCGGAAATATGAGAGATTTACAGTTTGACGCGCACGGTTACTTGACTCGAGGCCAAAAAACGAGAATACATGTATATAATTTCATTGAAATTCAGTTTATAACGCATCCGCATAGGTACATGCACATCATATCCATACGCTTGTTAATTCTGCATCGGGTAAATAAATAAAATTCAATTAAAAACCGCCGGTTTGACCAGGAAACCAACTAATCGAACATTTTCCATCTCATCATCTCGACCTCGTCACGATATTATTATACGTGCGGAAAATGAAAAGTACGGTCCAAAATCAATTTTTTGATGATTTTTCCGTCCAAATTCATTTTGAATCGGTATATATGCAGGTTGATTTCAAAACACCTGCGGCACCCGCATTTATTACCTAGGCACATCAATTGGTCCGACGACGACCTCTTCAGGTGGAAAATTCTTCGGAAAACGTGACGTCCTGAGTTGAGTTGGGAAAATTAGATCAAAGAAATCGTCGGTGAATTTTTCAATTTCTCGCACCAAATTCATACATGACAGTCGTTATTCAAAACAGTATGTCTGTCATCTGGAGAATGAGGTTCTAAAATTCGACGATATTGCAATTGATGATTGTCAGTGAAATAAACTTTGGTGAAGAAATGAATCGATATCCGACCGCGTTTGATTTCTCCATTCGCGATGATATCGTTCCATAATGATAATATAATATACATATATAGATACACGCAAGTATGAAAATGTACGGCCAGCCCTGGTTGTGAATGTGAAAGGGCAATTCATTATGTCTGTGAGTCGTCTACCGTTGACAGTCCATAATGAATAGTAATTATTGGAAAAATCATTCACTTCGCGGAGATAGGTAGGTATAATGTATTCCGAGCGATATCGCGCCATTATGATGTATTGATATACGTATGAATATTCCCATACGATCGACAATGTATAATCCATGCCTACAACATAGATGGTTCTATGTGCATAAACACATACGTACCTATACACTGCCCCGAGAAATATATATATTATGCTAATAATAGGAAATTAGAAATAGCGATAAGGTGAATTATGAATAAATAATCAACCCGGTGAGCTGTCTCGCGCCACAAACATTATTCCAGCTATACTACGCGACGCAGTTGATAGGTATATATATACCTACATAATACATGTATACATTATATATACACACAACATATTCGAAACGTTCTGCACTCTGGTTGCCCTTGATTTGTATAATATATTATACATTGTGTACGGGGTGAATTGCTAACGGGTGGACAAGCGAATCTCCAGTAGTGCGCATGCGCACGCTTCGAGCACAGGTTAATTTTCAGGGCAGCCAACCGTTGGAAATATCAAATTGAGTTGAGCGGTCGAAATCTTTGGGGTTAGACACATCGCGGCTGTATGACGCGTGCAGTTTCGTATTGGAAACGCGGTTGGGTGCGCTGGGAATGAACCTGCGCTTGGCCCTGGAAATTCACGTGTCCACCTGTTAGGAATTCACCCAGTACATATGACACACCGCAAGTGTATTTTACTATAAAAACAGTTATTCTCTTCAGACTATTTTCTGAACACATGGATGCAGTTGGCTGCGAAAATTCGAATCTATACACTGTGCGATTTGCGAAGGATTTCCCCAAGCATTTCAGTAAAATCAGGCTTGTCGAAACGATGTACCAGATTCGCTAAATATTTACTATTGCGGAAATGACATAAGATAGTCGAATATTCGTGTCGAAATTTCAGTGCTTTCAAATGAACTACACCGCAGTAACCACTTAACCAGTCGACGTATCAATTAGTTTCTGGCTCATCATTCTGAGAATTTCTGAAGAGAGTAGAATGGACAATTTTTGGGCGAAATTGCATTTAGGTCGGTTTGCGAGAATTTCCGGAGAAATCCTGTGCACGAGGTTTGAAAACATTGGGGTATAGATAAAGATTCTGAAAGACCAATACACTGTGAAACAGCCAATACTACGATATTATTTAAATACGAATAAAAAAATAGGCACACATAAAACGTTATATGTAATTTTATGAGTAGGTACTGCTTCATATTTTTTACAATCGTTATTTTGTGCTTCGCATTTGTGGCGATTCCGAATTTGGATCCTTCGATATTCTGACCGCACCCCGAATATGGTGGACAAAATTTTCTAGGGGTTCAGGGATCACGTATGTGTCCAATTTGGTGTGTTAATTTTACGGCGTACTACATTGGGTTATCGGAAACACTGAAATCCGTGAAACTGTGAAAAAATTTAGACTAGACTCAAGACTCAACAATCCGGTGAATGAAGGGCAGCAGCTGGTGATCCGTGTAATTATAATACGTTGTTATAATTGAAAATAAATTGGCTTGCCAAGAACCAACTGACTAACCAACAAACCAGCTATGAACGAATAGGAACGGCATCGCAGCGAAAGGTATTTCCTCTTATCTACTCCTACAGTGTATGTATATACAGGGTGTATTAGAATGAGGCATTTTCCTAGCATCAGCGAATTTCTTGTGAAAACCTACTACACTTGCATCGTGAAAATAGCTCAGCTTGACAAATTGAAAAAATCTGCAGAAGGTGAAAATTCCGAATTTTTCCACCAACGACTCGAAGTTCCAGAAAGATTATTATTTCCCCTCGAGTTTACGTATAAGCCAATGTGAAAAACTCCGAATGGAAAAACACCGAAGGTTCAAAATTCCGAAAGCTAAAGATCCGAAAGGCCAAAACTCCGAATCCCGGAATTCACGATATGCAACGTCGTTTATTTCACACCTTTGTCACTAGCTTCCCTTAAATTTGCAAATTTTTGGACTTTCTGAGTTTTAAACTTTCGGATCTCTGAGCTGTCTGCATTTTGACTCCTCGGAATCTCCAACTTCGGAAATCTAACGTTTCTAGAAACTCAAAATCGCGTCTCAAATAAATTCGGAATTTTGACCGTTTCCTAACTTTTTGGATTCGGGATTCCAACCCCACCTCCACTGGTGCGAGGAAAGTGCCTATAATTCTTCAACACCCTGTATACGTAGGTAATAGTTGCATCGCATCGTCAATAGATATATAGTAGCTAGAAAAGGCTGGCCACGTGCCGAGGTGAGTTTCAGCGAGTAAAATCCGCGGCGCATTGGGTTTTCTACTTCCATATACCTATAACATACATATCTACGTGTGTAATACACCGGGCTCGATTTTTCAAGCTGCGCAAAAAGCTGCAATTATCGCTTATAGCTTCGAGTCTGGTATATAGGCGAGGCTATATTATAAAATATACCTAAGGCTCTATCCGCAACTGAAACTTCCCAAGTTCCCAACTATAAACGCCGCGCTGCTGCAGCCTCGCCGCGACTGCAACGCGATGCAATTCAACGCAACGCAATCCAATGTAAACGGATAGCGTTTAGTTCCCCGACTATACCTACTATACTATCCGCCTGCAGCTCGGCTTGCGCGTTGCATACAAACTGCACGTGTCTAATAGTCAGATGTTGTTTGTCAACAGCTGCGCCAACGATCTATCCCTATCTCTTTCTATCTATTTCTCTTTCTCTATCGTTTTCCACGATATTAACCACGAGCTGTAATAACTCCATCCGAACTCGAGTCCGCAACTATGAAATTAATGTTTCGCTATATCAACCGTGCATAGGCACGTCTATGAAATAGTCCGCTGCAGTTTGCAAAGTTTCTATAGAAATTTCGGAAAAAATTTTCACCTTTCGTCACCTATATCGTATACATACCAAGCTATAGTTTTTTATGAAAAAAATCCTTGTTTTCGTCCTGCAAAAACCACGAAATTAGAATCCATACAAATAAATCCCTGCAGATACTCCCAGAGTAATAACGATTTTCGGTGCATTTTGGTATAACTTTAGAGTCATTTCGCAGTTTGCCTTAGAAATTCATTGATAAGAAATTGCGGTTTCAAAGTACTTTTTGATTAATCATAAAGAAGAAAAAATATAAACAGAAGCTCAAAGAATTTTTTTTTGTTCTTTTATTTCAATAGATTCTCAAACACAACTGTGGAGAAAAAATGTGATTCTCTTTTTTCGATGTACGCGGTGATTTAGACGTGTTTCGTTTGTTCGAAATGTTTGAAGGTCTAATACAAAACGATAGAAAAAAAAATCGGCCTACCATGGGACGGGCGTCAAAATGATCGGAATAAAAAGTCAGATTTTTAGGAAATTTTTTAGATGGGAAGAAAAATCCTATTCTGAGATGGGTTTGAATAATCATAAAATATTAACGGTCGGAAGAAAAAATAAAATAAAAAATACAGGAGTGCTTTTTGAGATCAAAGAATCGTTATAGGAAGTATCGCAAAGTGAATAAAAAGTGGTGAGGGAAAAAATCAAAAATCATTGATCTAGGTGACATCGAATGCTCCAATTACGTACTAATCCACGTGAAAAATATAGTACGTAAAACTATCGGTATGTACCCCCAGCAGAAATGGAAATGCGTGAATGGTATATAATGACAGACACAAACACACGTGTGTTTAAATGCCGCATATCAATTCGCGCGGCGATAAAAACAAACTAACATAAATAACACGATCTAATTCGATTCGCTGACCCCCTCCTGTCCGCCCCAGAATTAGGAATTAGACGCGTAAAATTCGCTCCATCGCTTTTGCTCTCTACTCCACGTGGAGGAAAATCTAACTCTATCTGGGACACGTGATTATGCGTGTTTAGATTTCGTATAAATCGCGCGCTAATGTCAGCTGCGCTGTATTCAACATTCCTAACGTTCTTCCGTTTTGGCAAAGATATGTGCAATGTACATACATACCTATGCATACTGCACTGCAATCGTACCTACGTACGAATATAAACTTTGCAAATTTATATCGGGCATTTCGCACGCTCGTGCGACGTTCTAATCCCACGTTTTACCGATTAAATAATACAGGGGAACATATTATACAGCTGGTCGAATAGTTTACGAATAGCGAAAATAGTAGCTTTCAAGGTCACATGAATTCGGATCACATGATTAGACTGTTGCTGCACGATTTTATCCTCCTCTTTTCTTATTTTAGCTCCGAGAAATCATTCGGGTGATTAGGAAAAATGATTGAAGAAAAATATTACACGAAACTATAGCTAACTCATGTATATATTACGAATCAAAAGCGTCTGCGAGGCTCACGTGACTTTCTATGACGATTTTTGATATTTTTTCAATTAAAAATATGACGTTTTGTAGAAAATAATATAGTGTCGTAATATTGCAAAATCGATTCTGATGCGGATTCAGTGATGTTGATAAGCTGAAAGGTTCACCCAGATTAGTTTGTTTCTGTTCTTGGCAGCGGGGATACTCAGGTAAATAAATAGAGTAAAAATAACAACTACGTTTTTATTATTTGAGGTTATTTTTATCATCCGGGAAGATAGAAAACAAGAAATAGAATACCTATAGATCGTAGCGAATAAAAAAAAGAATACGAAGCTTTTTCTATTATCTCCGTCTGTCTGCGTCTGTATAATAATACGACTAAGGATAAGAATTTTGCTAACAAATTATAAACCCGCACGTAGATCGCGAAAGGTAAATAATAATCAAGCTTCTTGATTGTTGATGTGTAAAGTGCGGATTGGGAATTTCGACTTTGCTATAAGAAAAATCCAATCACGTGACTGCAGACACAAAATTCGAAAATTCATTTTCAAATTCCAACGCGCAATATATTATTTCGTTCCGGAATTCTCTGCAAACTGTAAAATAAAAATGACGATATTGTGTACGTATAAGCCCGTGATCCGCATATTAGTCTGGCTTACGACCGCGACGTAGACGCGTAAAGAGCCGCGCGTGGGGCGTCTACTATAGGATTCGAGTGCACATCGCCGCAACGGACGAGGTGCAGGCAGGTTCGTCGTAGATAAGACGGGAAAGTCTGTTAGCACAAACATATCTATAATCCGTCGCCACGCGCGGTCTGAGATTCGCATAAAACTACGATACTTCCCCTCCCCTCCCCTCTCCTCCTCTCCTCTCCCCGCCCCACGCCTCGCATTCGCCCGTTGCAGTTTAGTTGGTGGTGGTTCTCTTCGGCGCATCTATGTATGTATGTGTACGCGTCATACGTGCGTGAAAACGTATACATATATATGTATAGATACGTGCATACGTATATGTAATACGCGTTTGTAGAATCGCGCGTGTGCTTCGAAGTGTGTGGGTGAGGATGAGGCGTGGAGGGAGGGAAGGGGGACGAGGGGGGGGGGGGGGGGGGAGGGGGGATCGCGAGTGCAGTAAAATAATCGCTCAAGGTCTGTCGTGGCGTTGCTCCCGAGCCAGGGCTGCCAACAACCGCACTGTTTACATCGCATACAACATATGCAAGCCACATATATGCACGCGGCTTCGCCTGCTGGCCTCTCGCAAAGGTACATATATATATTATACATGGGTGTATGTATGTATGCACTTGTATGAATCCCGGAGCTTGCAGTGAGGTTCGCGATCAGCGTAGCAGTCCAGTCCACTCCGCTCCGCTTCGGTCCAGTCCAGTCCAGTCCATACTGTGTTATTACACTGACTGTGGAGACTGTGTCACTCTTTACTTGCACCGCGCTAAGCGCTGGAGAATTGCGCGACTATAAGGAGTAGAAAGAAAAAAAAAATAAGAAATTGAAAAGCTGCGGAAGGTGATAATTCGGAATTTTTATACTACCGACTCGGAGTTTTTCTAAAAGATTATTTCCCCTCAAGTCTACGTAGCAAATTTGAAAAACTCCGAATAGAAAACCACCGAAGGTTCAAAATTCCGAAAGCTCAGGATCTGGTAAACGAAAACTCCAGGACTTGAAATTAGCACGCGCAATGTCGTTTATTTGACGTTTTGAGATGGTCTGTCTCCTCTTGAGGTTTCGGATTCTTAGAATTTCTTAGTCTAGGACTTTCGGACCTTTGAGCTGTCTGGATATTCCAACCGGTCGAAACTTTGAAAATTCGAACCTTCAAATCGGCTCCTAGAATTAGGTCAGGTTTTCCAATTCCCAAACTTCAAAATGCATATCATATGGATCCGCGACTGGTTCGACCGATTCGAAACCGGGTATACTCTTGGATGTTTCGGTTTGTCGAGAAACACGAGTTTGAAATTGATATTGGAAAATTCAAAACACCGTCCTTCAAAAGTGCAAAAGTAGTTCTAATCAATCGACCCACTATTGTATAACAATTGATTCTCGACTAACCGAACTTCTAACTCAAAATATATGAATTATAATAATAAAATGATGATCAAGGATAATAATAGGTAATGACGTCTCCTCATTGAAAAACTACGAAAATGGATATGCTTATGTGCTCATAGATAGTACATAGGTACATACATATGTATGGCGAGGTTTACTGAGGCTGACGAAAGAGTCCCTCTTTAGCACACCTTTTAATGTTAAACACATCGCGCGGATAACCTAGGCCCCGTCAGTATCTCAACCGTGAAAAGTCCTTGATATCAATGTATAATACTATATACCCTACTCCCGAGTTTTATGTACATGTACTTGATACTCCCGTATATACCTTCTGGGTATCGAAAAGTCGTATATCGCTTTTGATCGAGCAACGATAACCGCACAGGTTGGAGAAACTTGGATACAAATTACTATTTCTATGTATTAGGGATTCTTCGCTAACATGCCTAAGTATAAAAATGTATGAATCATCTCTAGGGATTCATATGAATTTTCGAAATATAGTTGCCCTCTTCTCCCTTATTATTCTCTTCAGTTCAACTCCCCACTTAAACGAACAAGGGAAGTCATAAAAACCACTCCAATAATGAAAAGTTGGGTTTTGACCGGATCTACATGGTTTCAGGTCTAGAAAATCACCTTCGACCATTTATTAATGGATCAATTTTATGTGCGACGATATCTTGAGAACGAATCATAGGGTTTCCGTGATTTCGGTCTCAATCGATGTGGTATTTTGCAACTCAGAGATGATTAGATTTTGGATTTAATCGGTCGACTAGTTTTTGAGTAATTTAGTGAACGAAATTTTACAAAACAAATTCCATACAGTCATATCTCGAGAACGAATCAACAGATTTTGATGTTTCCTATCTTCATCGATAGCACTTGCTCCAACTTAGGAATGACTGAATTTCAAAACGAATCGATGCAGTAGTTTAGTATTGTTCTGTCTTGAAAGATCTGTGCGGGAAGTTTCAGGGCTGGCTTATTGTGGTCAGCCGATTTACCTCCTTCGTGAACGTTTTACGTTTTAATAAATTGATGGAATTTAATTTTCAGATTCAATATCATACCTACCGGGACACAGATTTGTACAACAAGGAAAATTTACGTATTGATACAGGTACCGGCTGCTGTTCGATGGGTAGGTACATCTCAATACCTGTACAGGTAGGCATACGCCTAGACATAGCAACATAAGACTTTCATCGACCAAGAGGGACCATATCCTCCTGACAGCAGCGCGGTATTATATACAGGAGATACGCGGTGTTATTTATACGGTAATTAGTTATTCCGCTAGATCTATACGAGGGTAGATAATTTATGGATCTGGGCTAGTAATCAACAAATTTTTCAAAAATATATCCACGTCAGGGATTTACTGTATCTACATATAGTATATACCTACCTACCTAGACACGGTAGTTTATATACAGTCGTCTGTACATAATGCGTATTCACCTTACCTATAAAATACATACATATACACGTAGTTTCACCTGTGAACACAAAAATGCTGAAAAATACACAACAAAAAATTCAATGAACTAAGTACAATTCATAAGTTATTAAAAAAAGAGATTAAAATATGTAGAATATAAAATATAGATTCGTGACTCATTTTGAAAAGTGTACATTTTTGCTCACAGAATAAGTAAGTGAGAAATCATATATTAGCTTCCAATTCATAATGCAATTCCGATAACCTAGGTCTAACCTGAGAGGAAATTTGTTGTTGTAACAATAGTTGGTATATTTATATGTGTATGTAATGATAATGTAAAAAGTGAATTTTATTCGTATTAGCGCGATGAGTCTGACTAACAGACTGATGTACGTATTGGTGAGAATGTTTTCCCCGTAGGGAATCAGGCGTGTAAAAATTAAAAAAAAAAAAATAAATAAATAGAATCATGAAGATAAAAAGGAAGCATAAAAAAATAAGAAATGAAAATTATAAACCGCTAGAATCTGAAGAAATAATACGTAATATGTACGTATACAGGACGCGTGACTCCGCATGACTCGCCCGACTCTCCTCGTGACTCGTCGCCACAACCGCAGAAGTTCACTGGATTCAAAGATTGTAGGAAGAGATAGCCGAGGAACGTTCCAGGCGCTTTTCAACAGTCGCTTTGCCGTACTTTGGGGACTTTTCAGGGGCGGGATTGAAGTCCCGAATTCCAAAAGTTCCGAAGGATCAAAATTCCAAAATTTGAAACGCGATTCCAAGTTTTTAAAAACGTCATAGTTCAGAAGTTCGAAATTCCGAAAGGTCGAAATGCAGACCACTCAAAGATCCAAAAGTTAAAAACTCAGAAAGTCCAAAAATCTGCAAATTTAAGGGAAGCTCGTGACAAAGTTGCCAAATAAACGACGTTGCATCTCGCGAATTCCGAGATTCGGAGTTTTGGCCTTTCGGATCTTTAGCCTTGGGAATTTTGAACCTTCGGTGTTTTTCCATTCGGAGTTTTTCAAATTGACTACGTAGACTTTCGGGGAAATACTCTTTCGAAAAACTCCAAGTCGGCAGTAGAAAAATCCGCAATTTTCACCTTCCGCAGCTTTACAAATTCGCAATTTTAATCCCACTCCATTTTTCACCACCAAAAGACAAGCTACAATCCTCTAAAGTCTCGAATCTCTAAATTCCCTCCAACTGTTTTCCAGAAAACCGAGATCATCGGAAAATTTGCTGCAGGAATTGTTCAGTCTTTTTTTTTTTCTAAACAAAGCCAAGATTTTGCATCCCTTGAGTAGGAAAACACGTTGACAGGAAAACGTCGTTTGGTTGACTTGCGGAAGTCCATCGGGCGGACCGGAAGTATCTAATCAAAGACGCGCGAAAAAGTCTAGCTCGAAGCTCGCGATCGTTTGCCTAATTGCCGCGAGTTGTAGCGAATTTTTCTTTCCATTTCGCACGCCGACTCGGAAGGTCGCGGATAATCTTTCGACGCTGCGAGTAGCGTGGCGACCGAAGGCCAAGGCTTTCGCGATTACTCGCGAATATCTCGACGCTATACACGAGCGCAAGCATTGTAAATGTATTCGCACAGTTCGTGTGTATATCGGCATCTACATTATACACACATACAATAAAATATACAATATACATATATATATATATATACGTAAGGAGGGAAAATCGTTCTCGGTTTTTTGTATAACGCGAGTTGTGGGTACAGTTTTTTTTTTTCCGGTTTCGCAATTTCGTTTCGCTTTATGTCCGTGCTTTACTTCGCGAAAACTGATTCAGCCGCGCGAATCTATATACGGCGGAGGCCATCCGTGCAGCCTATGTATACGTCAGCTGAGTTGCACTCAAGGCCGATTATCGTATACATATTGGTATATCTATGTATATATTTCCCGAATCTCTTGCACCTACGCGAAAAGTCGAATTTAAGCAAATTGCGAACGGATTAGGAAAACTGATCGATCACACATTCAAGCGTCTATCAAAAAATTGTTGGAAATCATGAAAATCTGGAACTCGAATAACGCGAAGAAGAGTTCGTAAAAAAAAAATTGAATTTTCATTTCTGGGTTGATTATAAAAAATTACAAAATATATGTTAGCAAATATTCATTTTCACATATGGACCGGGACGTACCGTAAAGTTTTAACAGAAATTTTGACGAAAATTTTCCCATCCCTGTATCTCGCATATTCTCATTGTCAGTTTTCACAGGGAAAAGGTATAAAAATGTGAATGGTAAATCGCAGAAGCGATATCATTACTATCATTGTTATTATTTTGTTGAAAATGTTGGTCAAGACCATTTTGCTTATTACAGTCAATGTAATATATGAATTTCTTGAATTGGGTATATTATACCGTGTTGAATAATAATTTTCATTCAAATTAGGGACGGGTATGATAATTTCACCTTTTATATAAACAATTGCGTTGGATAATCGCCAATGAAAAAGAAATCTCACGTACGTTATTTCGGCGAAAAAAGATCTCGTCCAAAAAAATATATGGATAATTTTTCCCGCACGTATATTATATATATCTGATCGTGAGTATAATTCCATTTCGAAATTTACAACGTCGTATAATATTTTGCCACTTTTGAAATCATAACATTCGTTTTTTCTTCGTTGGTTTTGGCGTCTTGTCATTTTATCTCCGAAATCGAATTCTAAGATATTATAATTAATTGTTGAAAGTGGGAAAAGCAAACTGGAAATAATAGAATATTTAATAATAATAATGGGAATAATGAACTGCACGCGGAGATGCATTTCACGGTTTGTATCGAGTTCGTTATATGTAATAACAATTAATCGGCGTATCTACTTTTTCAAGAATTATCATCATACATATACCAGGATATACACTTATACATGAATGAGAATATACATGATACGTTATATATTACCTTTAAATACACTGCATGTGAATTCATTATCAACTCTTATCTCCAATTGTAAGATAATAATTATGATAATAACAATAATAATATACCCTCTATAAGACAATGAACAATTGACCTAATTGTTGTGTGTCACTCTTTCAAAAAATCATGATTACACACACATGTTCTTACATAGATTACCAATACCTATATCAATATTATAGTCATCTCACGTTTGGTCCAAAATTCCTTCATTTTTCGTTTTCAAATCCATGTAGAATACAGCTGATGGTAACAATGATAATAATAATTACAATAGTAATAACAATAATGTATACGTATATTCATGATTTACTGTAATATTCATCATTCGGATACAAAATTTTCAATGACAATGATGATATTAAGAATAATCACTCAACTATACCTTGCAAGGGAAAATTTGAAGATTTTAGATGCGAGCAGTAGTATATGGGTAGGTATAGGTATAAATATACGAGATTAGAATGAAACATGGGCGAAAATTACCGACTAGCTTTGCCAATACATCGTGGATCAGATTTATTTATATCCTCGCGCAATATCTATCTCCAGAATCGTATATACATATAGAATATGTGGAACGTACTAGATTTCTGCAGTACCGCACCATCATTCCCTTTAATTTAACTTTTTTCCTTTGTTTTTTTTCCCGTCTCTCTTCTCGTTCCTATAATATTGTGTGAGTATATACGTATATGTACATTGTACAAACACACGTAATACACCCAGGTGGATAGTATTTAATCCATAAACTTAATCCGTGTACAAATTAGAAAAAAAAAGAAAGAAAAATGGATGATGAAGAAGAAAAATTCATGTAGTACATACCTGTCTATGCCTACATGCATACGTTATCGTACCACGTGGGGTGATATGACTTTCGTCAATTCGCAATCACTCATGGTATATATAAAATATATGCACATATGTATAACATACTTACTGTACATACATATGTACATCTGTCTACTAGATAGTCCAACACCTATGCATACATACCTAATAAACACATGTGGGTATACATATAAAACCTACACACGAGCATGGCGTGCGCGAGGTTCTCAAAGAGGTATAATATATAAGAGAGAAGAAGTAAGGAGAAAATAAGGAAAGAATCACAACGAGAGAAAGAGAGAGACGTGCGCCGGGTAACTCTTCGTAAGGAGCGGAAGAAAGAAAGAGTGCTAGGGCGGGGGAGGGGGGGAGGGTATCTCGAGCATCGGGCACACGTCGCCCGTCGGCGTACACTTGACAGCGAGCAGCAAAGTTGCGGGAGGTCAGGGCGTGATAGCTTTTTATAGGACCGGCTCTCTCTCGTCGTTTCTCTCCCCCCTCCCCGCCTCTTCTCCTCCCTCCACCTCTTCCTTCGAGCTGCTTCGACGTCTTCGTCGGCTGCGCCACTGCCGCAACTCTATATGTATGATACATGGAAGTATATTAAATATATACAAAACGCAAACGCGGATATATACATAATAATATGTACCTACGCGTTTTATTCAGTCGCCACGGTCCCCGTATTTCGACCTTCCCCCCCTCCCCTTCCGACAAACGATCGCTACGGACTAACCGCAAAAGAAAAACTCACTTTTCAGAAAGATTATATCAGAAATTATATCAAATGGGAAGGAATTTTTATTTTATTTTGTTTTTTTTTTGTTTGTTTTTTGTCTCATTTTGTAAATTTGATAATATCGTATACAGGTATAGAACATATGTGGACGAAATGATTTATTTATGAATTGTGACGTATATGCAGCGGGGGAGGGGGGGGGGGGGGGGGGGGGGGGGGGCTTGAACGAGGCGAAAGACTCGACGTTAAAGGTCGTCTTATCAAATTTTGTTTTCGACAATATTTTGCGGTGATCTGGCCTGCTGTAGCTATACCTATTCGTAATCTACCAAACGAGATTATATGTATATTAGCAATTGCTATCGTTACAATTTTTTTATCTTTACTAATTTTTTAATTTTTGTCCTTCCTTCACCTCGGCACGTCCGACCTAAAATATTTTCGTACGATTATCTTCGTGTATATGTATACCTAAATACCTATATCATGTAAATGTAAATGTCCCGTACCTACTCCAAGATAGCCGACCTTGCGGTCGGTCATAATCTTTCATATCACACGTCTACGAATATCCTTATCATTTACAGATTCTAGAACATCAATATAGCGATTAGGGGAATCGTAATTAACCGTCAAATCTCTCAATGACGTTGTTTATTTATTTATTTATTTATTTATTTATTTATCTATCTATTTATCTGTCTGTCTATCTATCTATCTATCTGTCTCTTGATCTTTCAGTTTTCTTATCCGTTTATTTTTCGCCTGGCAATCGTTGCGCTGGTCAGTTTCGACCGCCCGGTATAGATCAGCGTATGTATAGATATATACATATATATATGTGTATGAGTGTATCTGCTTATAGCCGCCCACGAGCTACGCGCGCGTCAAGCGAATATCGAGACGTGTGTACCTACTACATCTATACGGTCGAAGAGTGAGAGGGAGAGGGAGAGGGAGAGAGAGAGAGGGAGAGAGGGAGGCATGAGGCATGGGTGGGTGGCCGAGAGTCAAGTTGGCTCCCTCGGCTCTTTAATCGTTCGACTTACCGCTCCGGAGTCCGCAGCTTCTCGCTGCTGATCGCGAGGATCAGCCGCCGCGAGAGATGGTAGGTATAGTACTATAGTGGGTACGTAGTGGGCCTTCAACTTCATTTTTATAGACTGACGGCCACGCGCTATCCGCGAACCGGAGCGAACTGAAGTTGATATACTTACAGCAAAGCTGTGAGCAAAGCGAAGCAAAGCGAAGCAAATACCTAGTAGAACCTCAAATCGAGTATAGAGTAAATAAAGTTAGATCATATTATCATTGCCCACGGTGAAAATTATTTATCACCCACTTGAATGACGTCAAGTTTTTTTTTCTTCTACTGCAGGCGGATACAGACATCTTCTTGTTTTTCGTAAAAAGTTCGAGTCTTTCAGGTAATTTCGTTGCCTCTCATTGTTGCTAATATACGAAATGAAAACCAAGAAGACTGCCGCAGTTTTTTTACGCGCTTTGGAAAAAAACTAGAGAGATTCTTTCATATCTGGTTGTGATAATTATTACGAAATATTTGATTGTAAATTGTGAGAGGGAAAAAAATCAGAATTGCAAAAAAAAGCTTAGCAGATGATAATCGGGTCTACGATTTTATCTTTTTTTTTTCTTTTGTATTATAAATCACACATCGTTTCGAAAAACTATAATCTAGTTTCAGAAACTACGGAGGGTCATAATTTCCCTGTCTAATGATGCCTATTAATTTTGTAGTAGACACTTTCGCCAGGAATTTTCTCTCCGGTGGAAACGATTCAACGAAATTCTACGAGTTTCTGGGAAAACTCGAATTTTACGTAGTTTTTTATAAATCTCACGGCGTTCATTTCGGTGGGTTGTATAGTTTGTAAGAAACTACGAATCGCGTTTTTGAGCTGATGACAATTTTGGTTAGTCATGAATTCCGGACATAGTCACGTCGTGGCACCTTGGGGCAATATGGAAGTCTATTCGCAATTTGATTATTACCAATTGTCGTCACCTCGAAAACGCGAATCGTAATTTCTCGGCGACTACCCAACCAATCCGAACGAACTGTCGACTAATGAATTCAGTTTGTTGGCAGAAATCGGCTGTGAATGTCACTTGGTCAAAAAACTGTTAGGATTCCAGTAAAATTCATGTTTTTCATGTTAGCTAGGTTAGGTTGAAAGCGATCTCTACTATATCACCTGAAACGCGTCGAGGATCCTGTGCGCTGCGCTGCATTAAACGGCTCGAGTCGCGCTCGCGACGTATTTTCTACCTCTTGGCTGTAATAGGCATACAGCTGAAGGTTCAGGTAGGTAGGTGGGCGAGAAGGTAGGAAGGTACATAGGCGTACGTATCGGGCCCCACCGACACAAGCACACGCGAGTAGGGATTTAGCGTCGAAACGCAACATTGCGAGCCTCCTTGGATAGTAAATTTGAGCTGAGTTATCGACCCCGACGAGCCACCTTCGCCAGCTCTGCGAGCTCCGAGCTTGATGCCCTTGGAGCAAAGTGAGCTCGAAACAGCTCCAGGATCCCCAGGAATTGACTCAACTCGTATTCCGATAGTCTGCCTTCGCGATGTACACTTTCTTGTTCACAGTTTATTCTACTTTGATATCCATTTCCCTCTTCATCCCATTCATTATTGCCAATTAAAATAATTCCGATAAACTATTCAATCGGACATTTCAAAATCAGCATTTTTTTCTCTTTTGAAGAGAATCCCCTGGACTTCGAGAATTCTAAGAACAACTGCAGTTATCACGAGCCCTTGAAATTCTCTGAAAAATCTTGTTTTTTGGATTCTCAAAATCCGGGAAACACTTCCTTGAACAATTATTATCAAACTTTTTGGCAAATGCTCCGATGTATCGAATTCTGCTTTGAATTCATTAGGGAAGTTCCTGAAGATGAGGCAACTTGGTAGAAATCGAGTAGGGAAATGTATGACCCAATTATCCTACGATCTGAGGCAATCCTGGGCTCTGAAATTGAAAATAATCCACAACGCGTGGGTAGAGACCGTAGTCAGAATTGACATTTGAACAAATAATCAAAGCCAACCGCGGTCTGTATTCGCGTCTGCGGTTGCGAAAAATCGAGGGTCGCTGGCCTCGAGGAGTTAAATATTTTCCCGTACGTCCGAATTAGAGAGTTCTGGAATTTCGGAGTGTGATCTCAGATTCTGTGTAGATATAGTACGTATTCAATATCGAGCTGATTCTCAAAAAAATCGAACCAAACTTCGTATACTTCATTTACAGTCACCCCATCGAAATAAATCAATCATCAGTAATTCGCGAGAAAAACCTATACTGATTTCTCGCGCAAAAATCACAAGCTGATTCAATTCGGGACAACAAATTCTCCGTATTTCCAAATCAGGTTCAAAATTGGCTATAGAAGATTTTGATTCGAAAAATGGTATACTTGGGGCTGTGGAATTCCAATGTACAATGTGTGACGAATTTCGAGTTTCTATAATTGATAAGATTCGATTATAATCGAGTTGGTCGTTCTCTAGAGACTAATATCTCTCTGTAATATTGATGAATCAATTACCAGTTTGTAGTTACAAACGGTCTGGCCCCTTGAGAAGGATTGGATCATGCAGAGTATTGGGAATAGTTGGCAATTTATAGTTGGAGTTGGGGTGGATTTGAAGTTCCGAATGGTCAAAATTTCGAATTTATTCGAGACTCGATTCTGAGTTTCTGTAGAAACGTTAGAGTTCAGAAGTTGGAAATTCCGAAAGGTCGAAATGCAGACAGCTCAAAGATCCGAAAGTTAAAAACTCAGAAAGTCTTTTTTTGAACCTTCGGTGTTTTTCCATTCGGAGTTTTTTAAATTGGCCACGTAGACTTCCAGGGAAATAATCGAATAATTGATGTTTCGCGGCTTTTGAAATTCGCGATTTCAATCCCGCCCCTTGGAGTTGGATTCGCTGCAATGTGAATTGCGGAACCCTGAACCTGGAGGCCCTGAAAAAACGTTTGAAAGATATTTTTCGATCCGAGGACAGCAGGGTACTTGAACCTGCGTCCGCGCCAACAAAAATACTTTATATATTCAACCACTCGAAGGCGTCTGGGCTTCGGGGATATAACTATTTGCAGTTTTACGATGCTGGTACATACATACGCGATCGTACGTAGCCACAGGCTTCAATAACATTTCAATTTGCGCGCAATTCTTATTATAAAACCGCATCCATATGTGCGTCGGTGACACGTATGTATATGTACACCTACGCGTTTATATTCAGACCTCGAATCGCATATGTATATAATATGCATCTGTGCACATAATCTCTAGGATAATATACAAATCTATCCAAACACACAGCTAGCCGTGTAGGTTTAGTTAGGTTAGGTATGTATCTTCAGCCTCGAACTCGCCGCAACTAAATGAATTATTAGCTTAACGCGCGTCACCCACGGCAATGTGCATCTGTATATTAGTTGACATTGTGTATGTACACGTATGTACATATCCGTTGATATTTCAGTCTTATTTTCAATCAAATCAAATTATCGTTCAACAGCGAAAAACCACGGCAAACACAGCCGCGTCAAATATAAATATAAGATATTCTCTTCCTCCGGAAGCCCCTTCTCATTCTAATTCCTAATGCATATGTACCGGAGCTTCACCCTCGTGCAGCTTTTTTCAAAAATATGTTTCGGTGGTTCAACCTTTTCTTTTTTTGCGCCTATTTGATTTTGTATACCTATATTCAAAAAACCGTAAGCATTCGTTGCAGTGTTAGCTTGTTTTTTTTATTATTTGTGTCAATTTCTGGACCGGTCAACTGCTCGTTAGCGCCAAATTAAAGAGCCTAAAAACAGCTTCAAAACAAGCAGACGCAAGTCATTTTTGGAAACTTGGATCGTCCGTGATTTTCGAACAATCAGAGATCTAGGATGTTCCAGAAGATCGAGCTGGTCGCTTGATCAGCATTTCGGGAAATTTAGGATGAGACTCGAGTGGCAGGATTCAGGTTTTTTATTTTTTTCACAAATTCTATATAGTCATCAATTCCGTCTTCCTCTTCCTCTAGCTGATAGAGAAACTGAAAAATAGTGGTCATAGCCAAACCGTACAGGATACGATAAGTTCCTCGTCTATTCATCTCGCCTGTCAAAAGTCTGGCCGCCAGTTCGCACGTGGTTTTCTAAACCGAGGCAGCAGCTGGCGGCTAGCCAATCCCTCAAAGCCTGAAACCACGGATCATCGTCTCGTGGAGTGTTTTGAATTTCATTTTGATTCCTGAAAGCGATAATAACGACGATTAAGGATTTAGGGTGGGATTGAAATTTTGAATTTCAAAAGCTGCGAAAGGTGAGAATTCCGAATCTTTATAAAATCGACTCGAAGTTTTTAGAAAGATTATTTCCCCGGAAGTCTACGTAGCCAATTTGAAATCTCCGAATGGAAAAACACCGAAGGTCCAAAATTCCAAAAGCTAAAGACCCAAAAGGCCAAAACTTCAAAAGGCCAAAACTCTAAATCTCGGAATGTGTGAGATGAAACGTCGTTTATTTTACAGATTTGTCACGAACTAATTCCCTTAAATTTGAGGATTTTTGAGCTTTCTGAGTTTTTAACTTTCGGATCTTTGAGCTGTCTGCATTTCGACCTTTCGGAATTTCCAACTTCTGAACTCTCACGTTTCTAGAAACTCAAAATCGCGTCTGAAATGAATTCGGAACTTTTGATGAAGCTGAAGCTAGCAGCCAGAATTAGCAGCCCAACAATTCTTATGAAAGTTAACGAAAATGATGGAGCAAAATTTTAAAAATCTGAATTTTGATATGTTTTATAGATAGTAAACGAATTTGACCAAAAACGCAATAAATCTGTACTGCATCATATCCTATTTGGAAGATGATTAGCTCGTTTGGCTGGTAACTCTGGCTGCTACAGCTTCAGCTTCATGAACTTTTGGAATTCGGAACTTCAATACGGATTTGAATTTCCTCCTTCTCGCTTCCTCTCTCTCTCTTTCGGACTTGAGACTTCGATAACGAGAGGCGGATCAGGTATACGGATCGATTCTCATCACCTGACGATGAGTCGAGCTGCGGTCAGGTGGTTCCATCGCGTAGGTACATCGGGATTGCATTAGGTACAGCCAGGATACTATTCTAGGAACGGAGGTTGTTGTTTGCGGGAGGAAGCGATGCAGCGTGAACCGAGGCTTGAACCCGAGACCTTGGACTAACCATTGCCCTCGATCGCCGTATTCCCCCGTTACGTTTCTTCTCCTCGCCACCGGCCACCAGCCACCGGCCACCGGCCACTGGCCAAGGCACGGGATTGCCTGGCCAGACCCTCCCACCAGCTACCCGGGCGCAGTCGAGCAACTATTGCGTTCGCCAAACTGTACTCGACGACGACTTAACCGCCGTTGCGGCTTCCTTCAGGACTTTCAACGCCGACCTGGAAACCCACGCAGCCCCCCAGGGGGCCGGACGGGCAAAAGGCGCGAAAAAGCCGTGAAAAATGCAAAAAAGAAATAGAAACGTGGGGGTAATTTCAGGAGTATGTTGATGCGTCCAAGGAATAACCAGGTATTTCAGAAGTTGCTGGAAAAAGCAGCTGTATCTTGAGTATTGCCTGAAAAAGTAGCTACCTCAAATTTTGCTTGAAGAAGCAGCTATCTCAAAAGTTGCTCGAATAACCGTCAATCCCGCGAGCGACTCTGAAACCGCTCTGTAGCTCCATGGTAAGTCAATAGCGCTACAGAGCGGTTTCGGAGTCGTTCCCGGAATTGATGGTTATTCGAGCAACTTTTAAGATAGCTGCTTCTTCAAGCAAAATTTGAGATAGCTGCTTTTTAACGAGCAACTTCTGAGATAGCTGGTTATTCCGTGGACCCATCGATGTATGCATATTGAATGTATATATATTCACAATCAGCTGAGAAAGTATCGTCAATGCAGGATATACGTACGCCGCTGCATTATATTCCTGGGAGTAATGATGATCCATTAACTTCGAGTGGATTCATTCGTGTCTGGGAATAAATTATACGAGGATTCAATTTTTCAACATCCTACACCTCAGGCTAAGGCGCCTGTGCACAGACGGACATTATGCGCGTGGTACGCGCGGGAGAGCCTTTCTTTCTTTCTTTCTTGCTGTTCGAATATGCATGCGCGGATACTTCTCTGGTCTGGTCTAGGGAAACCCATTACCATTCGGTATTCAGTTGTACAGAAATATACAGGATTCGACTCCTTGACGAGATTCGCGGAAGCAAGACATTTTAGAATCAGAAACCAGAGAAGCGCGGTTTTGTAGACAAGTCACAAGAATATGGAGACGAGCTTTAGGGGTCGGAAGAAAAGGGGTGTCAACGAGACAGTGAAAAATCAACGGGGAAGCGCTTTTTCACATCTGCGAATCGATGAGATACACCAAAAAGGACCTTTCATTGTGTCCATTTCTCAAATTCTCAGTCACACCCTTTTCGCTCCGATACCTTCGATCAAAAGGATCCTCGAGAAACCCACACATTATTTTTATTTTTTTTTTCGTCAATGATCGACTAGCTGGTGACAAAAAACTCCACGGATCCCTTTTTTAGAATTCTTTTTTTGTTTGAATTGAAGAATTTTCATCGATTCTTGAAGTTTTCAAAGTATTCAAAGTTTCGAAATGAATACTTGTTTTCAAACATGTACCATGCCACCATTTTTTTTCCTACAAGTACCAAATCTGATAAGTATTCCAGTTATAATTTGACTTGAAAATATCGAGAATTGAATAAGTAAAGATTTTTTGAGTGAAAAGGTGTATTTTTGGACAAATTTACCTATTTATGATTTCTTTCAAACATGTTGTGATTTGAATGTTGACACAACAGCTTTTCACAGATGTTTTAAAATGTTCAAAGTTTTTCAGTATTCGTTCGATCCCGATAGGACTGATAGTTTCAACACAGTAACCATATTTGAATCTTTGCTGGGTAAAATTTACCCAGTATGAATACTGATAGTTATTCAACAGATATGTGGCCACGAAGGCCCAAAAATGGAAAACTGCTTTTTACCAAAATTTTGGTACGATCCTCCCCTAAATATCTACAAAACATTCCGTATACGATCGGTACCCACATTCCGGAGGTTTAACGAGTGAGATATATATATTTTCCGGAGTGCGAAAATTCACACCATAGACTGCTAATATTAGCGGGAATGTTTCGCACGATGAAAATCGTTATCTGGCAAAGTATCCGCGTATCGAGATATTCGCTGGTGCGGTTCTTGCACGTGGAACTTATACCTACGTACCTACTCTTGAGCATACCATATGCCCCAAGGACAGTTAAACCGAGGTGATCAGAAACACATCTGCACATCGTAGCTCTGGCTCTGGCTGTGCCGTTTTCCTTGGCTGTTCTGGCCATCGCATCGCTTATTGCTGATGGAGAAGAAGCAGCACCAGCAGCATCACCAGCATCAGCATCAGCATCAGGCGAGAAGCTGCGCCGTGTGACGAAACAGCAACGAACATCATAATTTAGCAATGAAAATCTCTGGCTGCAGTGCACGTCGGTGATTTATAATATGGGATGTATATGTGAAACCGGGCTGGGAAGTTATGGGCTTCGACTTGAGACACGCGACTCTCTTTCTCGTTTCAACTCGACACGTTTCTTCGTTTTTATTATTTTCCTCTTTTCGGGTCCTCGTCAAAGTCAATTCCTCGAGCACTTGCCTATTTACCCTGCAAAGTTCCCGGCCAAATATTGTTCTTCACTCGAATGTATGTAGACTTTGCACACGTACCGCGACACGGACACGATCGTTGCAAGGAATCGCCCAAAAACCACTCGCCGTACCTGATGCAAGGTCTTGAAGGCTGAAAGCGGTTGCGAACTTTGGGAATTTATATCTAGACAACGAATCATCCGATTCGGTTCGGGTTTACTTAAATTCAAACTTGTCTAGCTCGAACTTTCACTTGCATATTTTTTTGACCGGAATCAATTGACAGGAAGCTACGCTATGGACAATAATGTTAGTTGGTGTGGAACACAAATGAGAAATGGTTTTTTGAGACGCGATAAACGAAGAAGCATTCAACTTTTTCTTTTTCCCGGTTAGGATTCGGAATTCGATTTTCCGTGGGAAGTTCACGACCTTTTAGGAATTGATTCATCGTCAATAGAAATCTTCCCAGCTGCTTCATTAATGTGAAAAAATTTGAGAATAAGGTTAGGTCTGCATACTTTTGAATAAAATAATCTTCGGTCGAATTGGATGATGATTTGTCGAGACATAAAATTCCAAAAATCTACTTCCAGTTATTCAGTCGTATGTATGTATTGCTCACGATAAGTCACAAGAAATGGCCAAATTTTAGGAAATTTTCGAACTTTATTGCGGGGCGGGATTAAGGTTCCGAATTCCAAAAGTTCTGAATGGTAGAAATTCCGAATTTATTTGAGACGCGGTTCTGAGTTTCTAGAAACGATAGAGTTTAGAAGTTAGAAATTCCGAAAGGTCGAAATGCAGACAGCTCAAAGATCCGAAAGTGAAAAACTTGGAAAGTCCAAGAATCCGCAAATTTAAGGGAAGCTCGTGACAAATCTGTGAAATAAACGACGTTGCATCTCGCGAATTTCGAGATTCGGAGTTTTGGGCTTTCGGATCTTTAGCTTTCCGAATTTTGAACCTTCAGTGTTTTTCCATTCGGAGTTTTTTGAATTGGCTACGTAGACTTTTGGGAAAATAATCTTTCGGAAAACTCCGAGTCGATAGTAGAAAAATTCGGAATTTTTACCTTTCGCAGCTTTTGAAATTTGCAATTTCAATTCCGCTCAGTTATTGCAGTCTGTCTCGGTACACATACATGCACGTATGCATATTCTGGACAAGGTGAACGATTCGAAACACAATTTACGACTTGCGTACTTTTCGGTTTGTTTTGTTATTTGTTTGTTCCTTTCTTATCGACTAATCGCGGCTTTGCGCCGATTGCGCGAGGTTACGAGTTAAACACGTGATGTGGGTGAATAGAGGCGATTTATGTGCGTCACACAGATCGGATGACGCGGGAATTTGCGAACCGCAAACCGATGGCGTATGCCTTATACCTTATTTCCCTTATGTCTCATATATATACGAACTCCTATCCATCCTTCGCCGCAAAATTGAACCGAGAGAGTTGGCGATATACCGCAACTTCCGGCCCTTACGTGAGAGGATGTCCTTTCTTCCACTCTTTCGTATGGACATGTATTCTGCACCTATGTATACGTATATATCCATGTACCAATAATATACATACAACATACGTAGCTCCAGCGAAACCCGGGCTATTAATACGTCGTCATCTGTCCCAAGAAAAGGAGAAAAGCACGTAGTTACCGTACGTTAGCAGCAAATATTGCCGTCAAAATTCGTACCGTGAAGTTTTTTGATTTCTTGATATTTTTCATCCTTTTTTTTTTGCAGTCGCTCGGCTATACGGTGCGGAACCCTCGACGGCGTAGATTCGCGCATGGACTTATATACATCTATATTTGCTTAGCAAAAATCCGCTTTGAAGGCCGCGCGTGTGGCCCGCGATTTCGTTGCCAAAATCCTCCCCTACTCCGCCGCGGTAAACTGCAGCAAGCTGCCGCTGCTGCTGCTGCTGCTCTATTTTCGACATTCGCAGAACTTTTGCAGTTTGCAGTGGCATATAAGACGCCGGGAATGTCCCTGTGGGAAGTTAATCACTGCCAAACGAAAACTCCGTACCGACTTCGACCAACGACCCTAACCTAACCGGGTTGAACTCGATGAGACCGCTACGTGTCGTGGTTTAAAAAATGCAAATTCTTGTCCGCAATCGATTAATTTCATTTCGCTTCGCTATGAAGACTCGTTTCAAAACACCCACTCCGCGAATTTTGACGAATTCGACTTTCCATAGTCAAAGATCGTTCCAAATACACACCGTCATAAGTTGAATGAGCAAAATCGGATGGTTCCATTTGCCAACCGAGCCATTTGCAAATGGAGATGAATGAATGAATTGAATGAATGAAGAAAATTGAAATTTGAAAATGCAAAAGGAAAAGGTTTGTTTGATTTTTAGAAAACCGACCATCGATCTTTCACCACGATTTTTCCAAATTCGTTTCCAGTATTCGATTCACGACGTCACGTCTTTCGATCACTTTTTCATCTAGGGAAATCGGAAGGGACCAAGGAAGTACCCAAGTTCGTGGAGTGGGTGTTCTGAAGTGAACTTCAGAGTGGAGAAGTCCGTAATTTTTGAGAAAATTCATTCGAAACGCAAATCGTTCTGTTGTCTCTTCGTGGAAGCAATATGACTGGAAGCAAACGAGAACTGGGATGGAAAGAAGAGGTGGTGATCGCACCTCGAGGTCGAAAAATATCTACTTGAAAATTGGTCAATATTTTTCTACCGAAATATGAGAGAACGAGCCCAAAATCATGGTAGCATAACATTTGGTCAACTCTCAGACGAAAAGTCAAAAGGAAGATCAACTAGTCGAGGGACAAGGATCTTCGAGGATTCAACTTCTATGAAAAGGTATCAAGGGTCTTGCGGCTCACTTCAGCGGATCGAGGATTCCGGATTCTAAGGAACTGAGTCGAGATACAAATTTACGCTCAAAAAAATTCCCGGAATGGAAGTTTCTGTCGTTCGTCACTTGATGGATTGGAACTAGTAGATCAATCGTGAATACACTTTGAGCGAAAAGTTCGGGAATGCTTCTCACATCTCACAAGATCAAGACGAGGATCATAAAAATGAGTCGATCCGTTCTCGAGATGTCATGGAATAAATTTTTTTTTCGCAAATTTTGTTTCTTATGATAACTAAAAAAATATCGAACCGATCGTTTCCAAAATCTGAGCAGCTTCAGGTTATGAGAACCGAAATTGAACAAGACCAAAATAATGAAAATCGATTGATCCGTTTCCGAGATATCGTCGGACAAAAAATTGATCGTATCTCGGAGACACACGGACGAGGGGCTATTCACTTCTATTTCAAGTGTACTAGTGACTTCCGACTTCCATTGATTTCCAACGAATTCCTGTTGACTGTTAATGACTAGCAATGAATTCTAATGACTCCCAACGACTTTCAATGACTTTTCATGACTATCAATGACTGCCAATGACTCACGATAAGTTTAGCGGTGACTTTTAGCAACTTCCAGTGACTTTCAACGACGAGGGATTACTTCAATTGACTTCTGATGACTATCGATTGTTAACTTCCAGTGACTTCCGGAAACTCCCATACTCTACGAGTGACTTTTACTGAATCCCAAAGACTACCTATGACTCCAGATGGGTCTAATGGTGACTTTCAATGACTTTTAGTGACGACTGACGATGACCATTAATTCTAACTGAGTATTCCACGCATGTACCTCGCGATCATTTCTGATGGGATCTTCAATAGAGTGCCAAAAACTCGGGATAAGATTGGCCATGACTTCCAAAGACTTCCAATTAACTTCCATCGTCTTCCACGGAATTCTCAAGACTTTCAACGAATTTGAAAGACTTCCCAAGAACTCTGATGAATTCAGAAGACTTCCAGAGACTACCTAACAGGTGACTTCTGTGAAGCATTCCGTGACTTTGAGCCAACTACTCGTGAATTCTAGAGATTTTAGTGACCTCCAAAACTCCTAAGACTTCCATAATCATTATTGACTTCCGAAGACTTCAAGCTTGATTTCAAGTGACTTCAAATGTCTTGTACAGAGGAATTTCGAAGTAAATAGCCCCTTGCACCCGGACTTCAATCTAAAAACCATCGGAAATGATTCGTTGGATTCCCTGGATCTAAACACGTGGAGATCTGGTGAAAACTGAGCTTTTAATTTTTGGGGCGATTATGACAACTTCCTCATTTTGAAGTGGGAAGTTGGAAAGGGTCACTTTTCGCCCTGCCAGGGTTGAAGAGGATCCCTGAAGATGTCTCGTGGGATTTTCTTGGAGAATGAAGTTCCTATGGTTTAGGAATCGTCCAGGTACCGGAGCATCGTCTTCGTCGGTAACTGCAGGTGTCCTTGGCGGGGGGCAGCGATCTCCCCAGCTCGACTGGCCGCCCACCAGACGGTCGACGAGTCCCAGGGCCCAGGGCCCGGTCACCCCTCCTGGTCCCTTCTGGCCCCATCCGGACCCATCTCATCCCGGCCTGAGGGGCCTTGTGGTATTAAATTACCCGGGCCGAGAGTCACGAGGTCGGAACTCCACTCTTTCCGGAATTCTTCAAAACGCAAAGCTATCCGGGATTTGGAAATTCGCTCGAGGGATTCGCGGGATGATTTCGGAAGCACCGAGGCCCTCCCTGTTACCGTCGATCTTCAAGAGCCTATACAGCTTCTCCGCCGATTCCACAGAGGAGAGAAATTCCGTCGACTTGATTAATGCTGACGAGATATAATCGAGATCCAGACCTTGGCCCTTACGGTTCTTTGCCCTCCAACGCCGTATACCTGTGCCTCTGCCCATTGCCCGGTGCATTAGTCCAAGGCGCCCGTGCCCGGTCCCTCCTTCATCCTCACATCCCACATTAGTCGTGGTCCTTCAAGAGCGAATCCCTATATTTCTCGTCCTGCGGGGAAACTTCCCTCTGACTTATTATTGCCCCGCTATGGCGCGTCCGGACTGAGATACAGGCTCCTGAAATTGATCCAATTTATCCTGGAAATTAATTTTTTCGAAATTTGAGGAAGCTTGATGATCTTCTGTATTGAAAATTTATCAAAGCAAGGAGGTAGATCGGCTGATCACGATGGGCCAGCCCTGGAACTTCCCGCCCAGATCTTCCGAGTTCGAACAATACAAAACTACTGCACCGATTGATTTCAAAATTCAGCCATTTCTAAGTTGGAGCGAGTGCTATTGATCAAGATCAAAATCATCAAAATCCGTTGAATGGTTCTCGAGGTATGACTATTTGAAATTTTGTTTGTAAAATTTTGTTCGTTCAATTCTTCAAAAACTGGTCGACCGATTGAATGCAAAATCTAATCAGTTCTAGGTTACGAAGAAGTCTACCCTTCAATTTTGGCATGATTATAACACTTTACTTTTTTTTTTTTAGGGAAGTTCGAGATGAGATTCAAAACTCAAAGATCTGCTGTGAGATCCGAAAATCGTTGAAATTCTGATTAAAACTGTTCGAACCGTCAGGCCCTGGTATTTTTTGGAACTTGTCTAGAAATTTTTGGTTGGAATGGACTGCCGATGGACTTGAAGATAACGCGAAAATGGAATTTCGGGAAATCGAACTTCAGGATGATGAAAGAAGCGAAGTAGATACGAACCTGGGGGAGCATCGCGTCTCCAAAAATTATTATCATTATTATTATTATCATTATTCTTATAGTCCGAGAGGAATTTTCCCCTGGAAGTATAGTTTGCCCAGAAGTTGGAAGCTGTTAACCGCCTGTCGCTATCAAAATGAACGGTCGTCATCAGTGTCGGGAGGAAACTGTCCGGAAAATTTTGTTCTTTTCTTTTTTTTTTTTTGTTTTTTCTTTTTGCAGCTCGATTATTTTCGGAAAGAAGGTAGGGTAGGTATTTGGTATAGGTGGGTATGGTTTTAGTGGCTGTAGGCAGGAATTCTCATCGTCAGCGTTATCGGCTTATCGGTCAACCGCCCATGACGTTTAAGGGGAAAAGGGTTCCTTGGCCCCGGCTCCGGGACCCCAACAACTTCTGTCGTCTCAAAGCTCCGGCTGAACGCCGATTTTCATCATTCATTTGCTTTTTTTCTGTTCGCTTTTTTCTTTTACGTCTACCCGGCGATGACTAGGCTCTTTCTATCCGCTCCAGTGTTTTAGTCAAATGCATTCATGTGTTCGAAACACAGTCGCTTTTTGGGAGTCACAAAATTATCGGTTAAATTGAAATTGGGGTAGAGATTTTTCGATTTTGATGAATCGACGCGTCATTGAACTGATGTTCACAAATCAGTGGAAAAAGCTCGAATCGAAAAACTGTTAATCGATATCTGAATGAAAAGGAGAATTTTCCATTCTCATGCTTTTTGCCTCACTTCGAGATCCGTTTTGTTAATCTTCGGAATCTGAGGGGTTAACCATTCTCGACGTCAGGTGTACCCCGTGCTGAAAAGTCAGTTGACGTTAGCTGGAGTCAATTGAAGGCAGTCTTGGTCAGTTGAAGTTCGTGAAAGTTAATTGAAGTCAGCTGAAGTCAGTTGAGGTCAGTCGAAGTCAGTTGAAAAGTGAGTTGGATAGTCAGTTGAAGTCAGTCGAGGTCAGCCGAAGTCGGTTGAAGTCAGTTATAGTCAGTTATAGTCGGTTGAAGTTGGATGAAGTCAGTTGAAGTTCGTAGAAGTCAATCGAAGTCAGCTGAGGTCAGTTGAAGTCAGTCGAGGTCAGTTGGTCAGCTGCGATCGGCTGAAGCTGGATGAAGTTAGTTTAAGTTAGAGGAGGTCAATTGAAGTCAGTAGAAGACTGTTAAAAGGTCATTTGAAAAGTCAGTTGAAGTCAGCCGACGTTAGGCAAAGCTAGCTAAAGGCAGCCGTAGTCGGTTGAAGTCGAATGAAGTCAATTTAAGTCGGTGGAAGTCAATTGAAGTCATTTAAAGTCTCACCCGACTTCATGAAGTATTTAAAGTCTTGAAGCCAGGTGTACGGTCAATCGACAAGTGGTTAACCCTCGTTGGAACCTGATTCTTTGAAAACGAAGCGATTTTTTTTTCTGGTAGCTAATAATTTTTTTTTTTTTTTTTTAAATGATCGGTTAATCACGTGACTTACAAAGACCTGCGATAAAAAACGGCAATTTTTCTCATTCTTCATAAGTTCTGCGAGGCGTTCAGTGGACGGTTCCGCCGTATACCTATACCTGAGACGCAAAACGAAGAAGCATAGAATATCGATCTCCTTGAAACGTCAGATCCTTTCGATCTACAGAAGCGTTGATCAGAATTGTCTCGCATTTAGGTGACGCAGTGACCTGCGGAAACCGGTAATAATTTATTATTCTCGCTCAGCCGTGACGCGCCGTAAACTTCCATACAACTTTATGGCTTCTTTAGCGATGCCGAAATTGCGTAAGTCTTTAGCTACTGCAGCTCTCTTGCGCTTATACTTACACACGTGAACGTGCGCGGCGCTTTACGTTACGTTACGTTACGTTGCGTTGCGTTGCGTTGCGGCGACTGACTGCTTTCCGTGACTAATGTGCTTAGCCATCATTATACGTATACACCAATACACAGATACGTACACACATATGTATATGGGGGGTTCTCGCTCATCCGGGACACTTTTCTGCGCGTAGGTCACCGATTTTGGTGATACGCGAGATTTTGGATCGGACCAAACCCCCAACCACAAATCTAGAGCTATTCGCATCATTATCAAGTGGTTCAAAAGTTATTCAATTTTCAAAATACTAAAAAATCGGTTTCCGAACGCACCCAACGATCTTCAGGCGTACGTATCTTCGGTTTGGGTGGTCCGAAAAATATTTTCAAATAGTGATTCAGAATCGCAAAACTTTCATCTTTCAAACTGTGAGCTCAGAAATTTTCGGAAAAAATTTTTCACCCATGAATTTTCCAAAAAAATTTTGATTTTCAGATTTTGAAACGAAGGTAATAATTTTTTTCAATGAAAATTTAACCGAAGGTAGTTCTCTGAATACCAACGAAACCCTGAAATTTGTGGGAGCGCGTTCGGCTTAGTTTTTTTTTCCTGATTTTTTTGAATATTTTTTTAGAATTTTTTTCAATTGAATTTTTTTTTTCGATTCGTAAATTTTTTCTTTTGCCGAGTTTTTAGTTCCTTTCACTCTTACAGCTTGATCTGACAGCAAACAATTTGTTTTTCATATTTCCAGTTTTTCGATTAATCCAAAATGTTCGATGAAGTGCGTCGAACTTTTTTTAGCGCTGTCAGATCAAGCTGTAAGAGTGAGAGAAACTAGAAACTGAGCCAAAGAAAAAATTTACGAATCGAAAAAAAAAATGTAATCGAAAAAAAATCCAAAAAAATATTCAAAAAAATCATGAAAAAAAAACTAGGCCGAACGCCCTCTCACAAATTTCAGGGATTCTTTGGTATTCAGAGAACTACCTCCGGTTAAATTTTCATCGAAAAAAATTATTACCTTCGTTTCGAAAACTAAAAATCAAATTTTTTTTGGAAAATTTATGGGCGAAAAATTTTTTCCGAAAATTTATGAGCTCACAGCATGAAAGATGGAAGTTTTGCGATTCTGAATCACTATTTGAAAATATTTTTCGGACCACCCAAACCGAAGATACGTACGCCCAAAGATCGTTCGGTGCGTTCGGAAACCGATTTTTTAGTATTTTGAAAATCGAATAACTTTTGAACCACTTGATAATGAGGCGAATAGCTCTAGATTTGTGGTTGGGGGTTTGGTCCGATCCAAAATCTCGCGTGGCACCAAAATCGGTGACCTACGCGCAGAAAAGTGTCCCGGATGAGCGAGAACCCCCCATATGTTACTTGAATGTTTTTTTTTTTTTTTTTTTCTAACTTTTCCTTCATTTTCTAAATATTTTTAATATTATCACATGTGCTTTTCGTCATTTGGATGAAAATGTATGTGCCTAAAAGAGGAAAAAACCCTATTGACAGCTAAAATTGAGTATTTTCTCAATTTTCTTTATTGAAATTAGGAAATTAGGAAATTAGGTCCGGATCATCCCTGGCGTTCACTTCATCTCAGAACTGTGCGATGAAGATTTTTTATTACCTATTGGATTCCAGATCAATATCATCAATCCAATCGAAAAAACTAAAAATAAATAAAAATCTAACGATATGAAAATTCCAATCCTCGTGGATTTTTTTATTGTGGATTTTCAATCCCGCTCGACCTCAACTTTGGAGAAATTGGATTCGCTGTCGGATTTCTTTCTTCATTGTCTACGAGAAAGTGTGATAAAATGAAAAAGCGGAAGAATTATTATCGGGCAGGGATTTTTGTATAAGTGAGAATGAGATTGGATTTCGCTAAATCGAATCAGCGTACATGTATGAGGCCTTAACTGCGTGGTTTTTTCGCTGAAAACTTGTTAGGTAAACTTGTCTGAACCTGCGTGTCGTTGACGTTGCTTGTTAATTTAAAATGCGGTTATTGGCGTGGGTTGAAAAGAAGAGGTGATCCCAAAGCGCAGTATATTAATTAACTAGGGACAAGATAATGGGATTCAGTTCGTTGTAGACGAGGATGTAGGTATAATAACAACCGGACCAACATTCGGAACGTGAATAACACTAAAAATATATCCCCCTCTTTCTCTCTTTCTTTTTCTTGAGAAGAGAAGACAAGATCGAGAACATCGAGACTCCGGATTACAATATCAAGATTTCAAGAAGAAATCGGGGTAGATTGCGAGCGAAGGAGTATTTCTGAATCGATTATACATCGCAATATTGCGCTGCATGTCTGCGCCCTTGAAGTAACACCAAAAATACGTGTTGCATTGCATTGCAAGGAAAATCTCGACCATATTGCGAAACTAATGGGAAAATGTCGTTTATAGTGACATACTTACACCCTTTTCAGCAATTCTTAAAACCAAAGGGTGTAAATTTTTTGGTTTCTTTTTCTTTTTGCGTCATTCGATTAGAAGGGCTTATTTGCAATGGAAAAAAACCGTGAATATTGAAAAGCGAGAAATTTTTATGGATTCGGCTTTTTAGCATGAACTTCATTGAAAAAATCAAGCCCACTAATGCCGAAAGGGCGTATCCGCTAAGAATTCATGTTTTACCGAAAAATTAACTTTTCTAATCAGAAATCACTTGCGCCCTTTTGCCGTTGAATTTCCGTCTCAAAAAAACACAGCGCCTTCTTTTGTTTCAGCCCTTTGCCTATCGAATGACGGAAAAATAATAATGATACTCCCTTCAGCTATTTGAATTGCATTTTTCGTCTCTCACGTCCCTTTTCCAAAAGTCACATGAGTCATCTTATGAACTTGATCAACGCTTTTGCGGATATTCATGCATAAATAAGAAAATTGAATAGAAAAACGAAGAAAACTGGATTCTCGAACAATTTACGATCACCGATACTTTGCGATTGCCTTACAGCCACACACACGTCCACACATTGTATAGGATATGAATAACGAAGAGGTTTACCCTCCAGCCGATATGAAATGACCTGCTGCAGCCTGCAGCGACGATGGGAATCTTCGATGCAGGAACTGATTAGATCGATTAGATCGGCCGATCGATACCGGTCTGCAACGAGTTTTGATAATTGATATCTGCCTCGAAATGAGTTGGCTGGGGTCTGTTTCTCTATCTCCGCGAGTCGCTGTAAAAAAAACATATTTTTCATCGCGGAAATACATGGCCAGCTTTATCTGTCGACGACATATGACGACGACGGGACGTCTGTTACGGAAACTCGCGACGCTAATCTCGCTAGTCTCTTTATCGGTACGCGAATATATACGTATGACAATTTGAGCAATTCGCAGTTATATATACTCACAAGTACATCAATATGAACGTATACACATATATACATATGGCAATAATTGGTAAATAGAAAACACGACGACGACGACGACGTTGATGCTTAGCCTGTGTCGAGGGCACCTTAACGGCGGTCGCGTCGCGCTCGCGGTGTAAACAAAATTTTATGAAAATTTTTGTCAACATCTCCCGCACTCTCGGTCGCGAACTGTAATTCAGTGACGTCATCTCTGTTATACTGGCACACGGTATCCTTGATCTTTTCCTTTTTTTTCTTTCTTTCTTTTTCTTCTATTCTCGTGATTATTGTTATTATTGTTATTTTTATTTTTATTTTCGCACGTGTTATTTTGTTTTGCAGGAAGACGGAAAGAAATACATGATTAGAATAAATTTCGCATACAGTGCGTACAAATTCAAGCAAACGTGTGAATCCCGTAATTGGAAATCAAAGGGTTTCCGGTTGAAATTAACAGACTAGTGAGCGAGGAATTGATTCATTAATGGATTGGAATATATCAAGTCGGAAATTAGACGGTTTTAACAATAATAATTCATTGGAGTTGACGCAGCAGTCGCTAATTCATTCGATAACATTTGATAATTGGGTATGTTTTTCATCTGTGATGACCGGGGTTATTTCACACAGGGTGGCCCGAAAAAAAAGAAAAAAAAAACGGCGTAAATTTAAAAGCTGGGTAAAATCTGAACTTGTCGATCAATCTTCAAGATCTTTTTTTTTTATTGGAAATTAGGAAAATGAAGAATCTTTCATTTCGAGGTTTGAAATCAAGAAAATCTGCATCCGTTGCAGGACACGCACTTGAAGAATGAGTTTCCGAAAAGTCTGCACTGAGAGCTTAGAAAAGAATCATATTCATGAATGAATCATTTCATTTCCGTGTTGAATTGTGATTAGAAAACTTATTCTTCACGTTTCGATTAGAAAGGCTATTGCTTTCATCATTTCATATCATTCATATTTGAATATTTGATACGTAAAAATTTCGTACTCAAAACCCCTGTAGCATTTGTACCAGAAAATCTTCGTCATATACATGAAATCAAAAGTACATGAACAAGTATGAAATCGTACTCTTGAAAAATGAAGTATAGTCGCGGCTATCGCAAAGAATTCTTTTTCGCCAATTACTGCAAGCACGAAGCTCTACGGTTTATACCATGCGGATACGGACGATGAAAAATCCGAAGTTCCCAGAATGAAAAGTTGTAACAAGACAAATAAGTTTTCTAATCAGAATTAAACACGGAAACGAAATTATTCAACGAAGAAGATTATTTTTCATACAAATCAAAGTTTCATTCTTCTAGTTTCCAGAAAAAAAAAAAGATCTCAAAGATCAATTCACGCGTCCAGATTTTATTCAGGTTTAGAATTGGGCGATTCTGTAGACACATATGGATCAGCTGAAAAGTTTAGTAATTCGTATTGTATTATTGTTATACTTATTGTTAATTGGCTAATTTTTCCCGCATCTACCAATTTTTATGCGTGGATTTTTTTTTCGCTGTCGCTTTTTTTTTTCTGCGCAACTTGTTTTTGGCATTGCAAAAGTTGGAAAAACGTTCATCCGCGGGGGAGTTTGTAGATTGAAGATCTCTTTCATCATCGCAGCCTGTGAGATACGAGTACGTGTATAATAGTTGGTAGATGTAGATACAATCTTAGCATTATCGTATTTTCTTGGGGATTTACAGCCACAGCATAAACGATGCGATACTATATATGCGATGTACTGCGGTTGGTAGATAATTACTAATTACGAAATTCAGTCGGTTCGGTTTAGTTTCGAGAACAGAAATCGCCCAAGTACAAGAAGCAGAAGAAGAAGAAGAAGAAGAAGGAGAAGAAGTTGCGGCGTTCTCAGTTGCCCGAGGGTCGCGTTCGAAAGACCGATTAAAGAATATTGACCCGAAATACAAGTGCGCCGTCCTCCGAGCTCCGAGCTCATGAGCTCAGAGCTCAGAGCTCTCCGATATTCGAGCTCGAAGCTCCGGGTCCGGCTGACCGTCCGGCGCGTCAGGCTATGCGATGCGATGTGGTGTTTTCATCGTTCGCTTTGCCTCGCGATTAGCATGCAGTCACGGTTCGCTTAATTAATGTCTCGGCAGAAACTCGCCGAGAGTTGATTCTACCGAAGGCAATTAATGGCTGTAACTCGCGCTTTTTTTACGCCTACATTTTTCTACTCCCCTCCCTTTTTTTTTCATTTTATTCACCCAATTTTTCTTTTTTTCTATTCATTTTGCTAATTTTTTTCTTTTCTTTTCTTCTCCCTTTTTGATTTTTACCTTTTTTTCTCCTCTCTCTCTCTCTTTCTCTCTTTATAATCAGACACTGACCACAGCTGCAATTACTCACGTGGTCAATTTCTGTTTCATGTTCACTTTTCCTCAACAGCTTCGCATCTACGTCGTTATAAAATTCTGCTAAAATTTTTCACCGCAAAACTTTTTTTTTTTTCTTCTTCTTCAATTACATACAAACGTAACCGAATCCGAATAGGAATCATGATTCTTATTTTTTATCGCGTAAGTTTTTGGATCCCGTTTCGTATCGTTCATATCGATGTATGAGAAGAACTGCAATTGAAATTTATGCAGCGGTACTTATTGGTACTTTTTTTTTTTTATTGACCGACAGAAGTTTCTCCTGCGAATTTGTCTCGAACTGTTGACTTTGAGTAGTTGGTAGGTATATAGAAAATATTCGGTGACCTCCTACGATCGAATTTGTAGGACAAGAGTGCGGCTAATTGACTGCAGGACAGGACGTGTGTGTCATAGCTAAAAATTGATGTTTTTTTCCGGGTTTCATGTCTACACCTAGTTACTTATACGTCTGCATCAGTAGATCATTCGAATTTCAATTCAGTTTTCGATCCCGGAATTTATTGCCAACTGGTTTATGCTAATTTCTCACATCAGTCAAAAATACATGGTATAGCTACTCAATGTCGAGTCGTCTGGATTTTCAGGTGTGTTACAATAAACTTATGTATATCCTATTTATCAACAATACATCAAATTTTATCGTCCAATTATTCTAAGCTTTGTTATTCTACTAGATTATTGTCTATTCATCTCAAGTTGCTCATGAAAAAAAGATCGCGTGACTAATGGAAAAAGGATCTAACCGACAGTCTTATACCCTTTTGCAATTCTGAAAGGCAGAAGGGCTCAAATTATTTTTGGTGTCATTCGACTAGAAAGGCTTATTGAAATGAAAACAAAATTTTGATGTTGAAAAGCAAGAAATTTTGGTGGATTTGCCCTTTTTTCGGCATTATAGCTTTATCGAAAAAATCAAGCTCCCTAATGCCAGAAGGGGGTATCTGCCAAGAATTCATGTTTTACCGAAAAATTAACTTTTCTGATCAGAAATGCGTTATTACGCTTAAAAACGTTTGTCGTTCGGTAAAATAGAAAATACCGGCAAAACATAAACTCTTGGCGGACACGCCCTTCTGGCATTAGCAGGGGTGATTTTCCCAATACATAGTTATTACCAAAAGGGTACATACAGTTAATACAAAAGGGTATATACATTCATGGCACTTGCGCCCTTTTGCCATTAATTTTCGCCTCGGAAAGAATCAGCGTTTCCAATAGTTATGCGATGTTTGGATGTTTTTTCCATGGTTTTGGTACAGGAAAAAAAAGAGGTGTAAAGATTCTTTCCAAATGAAACGAATCATTACCGAATGGAGATTTTTCGGAAAACACTTTGTTCGGAAACTGCACAGATGCCCGAAGACGTGAAGATTCGTTGAAATTGGCAAAAGTCATTTCTTGTCTCTGAAAATCAGAATAACCTTTCCAAATAAAAAATTTCTCAATTCTGCAACCAGATCGCTAATCACCTTATGCCCAAACGGAGCACCTAAATATCTAATTGTCCGTGAAAATCATAATATGAAGTTTTGGAGAAAATGTGAAATTCCTCGAAGGAAACGTGTTCACGTAAGAAAATGCATATGGAAAGCTTGAAGGAGGTGATTATTTATAAAGATCTGAGGGAAGACCGAAGAGTGTCGTCGGGTGGACTTGATCGGGCCCGTCGTCGTCGTGGCTCGGATGGTGATTTTTGAGGATTATAATTGCCTGGGAGACGGGCGAGGGACGCGTTTGTTAAAAAGTAGCCCGGGGTTTGGGTGCGTAAATCACTTATATTCCGCGTCAGTTTGAATTAACCGAGACTTACAAAGCCGAAGCTTACAGGCCGAAGCCCCGCCCGGATAATTTATCAAAGTGCATCTCGCGCCCATCACCCTGTCCCGCGGCGTGGCACGCGTATTTTTAAGATCGCTTATTCCCCGCGGTGCACCAAGAAATTTGTCGTTGGGCCAAAAACCGAAAGTGAATGTCCGGAGCCCCTAAAAATACCGGAGCGATTGCTTTTCTTACTTTTCTTCGCTCGCTATTTGCTCGATTATCTCTTTTACCTCGCCAATTTATTATTCCTTTTTTCCTGACAATTTTGGGTAGTTTTTTTTTTCTGTACGAGGATTAGGTCAGTCTTATTCAATTAGCCGCGTCGGAAATCGACATAGACCTCGAGATTCGAAGAAAAATAATCGCGAGTTGCGATTTCTCGCTACTCAAGCCATGACGCAAACTACGGCAATTATTTATCCGGAGAAAAACCACCCGCGTTTTAATTACGCGGGAAGACAAAAGAGGAAAAAAAAGTGCACTTGCAAGGGCAGAATTGGAATTTCGAAGTTCAAAAGCTGCGGAAGGTCAACATTCTGAATTTTTCTACTACCGATTCAGAGTTTTTCGGAAGATTCATTCCCCGAAAGTCTACGTAGCCAATTTGATAAACTTCGATAGGAAAAATACTGAAGGTTCAACAAATTCCGAAATTAGGTTAAAAATCCGAAAGGCCAAGACTTCGAATCTCGGAATTCGCTCAACAAAACGTCGTTTATTTCACAGCTTTGTCGCGAGCTTCCCTCCATCCTTCGTGGCTACCATGAGTAAATTTTGGGTGAAAATATTCAACAAATACATTAGTTACGATTTTTTTAGCGAAAAGTTGCGTTTTTCGCACTTAAATCTTCAAGATAAATCCGCATTCATTCCTACTCCAAAATCGATCCTCTTCACACGTCGAAATAAATACCTGTTTTCAAACATGCACTATGCCACTATTTATTTCCCAGAAGTGTCATATCTGACGAGTATTCCAGTTGAAATTTGACTTGAAAATATTGAAAATTCAAAAACTTATGATTGTTTGAGTGAAAAGGTGTACTTTTTGACGAATTTACCTATTTACGATTTTTTTTCACTTGTTGTGATTTGAATTTTGATACAACAACTTTTCGCACATGTTTTAGAATGTTCAAAGTATTTTCAGTATTTTTTCGATCCCGATCGGACTGATAGTTTTCGCACAGGAATTCACACCATTTGAAATTTGGCTGGGTAAAATTTACCCAGTCTGACCACTATAGTGTGGTCACGAAGGGTGAAATTTGCAGATTTTTGGACTTTCTGAGTTTGGCGAACTTTTGGATCTTTGAGCTGTCTGCATTCCGACCTTCCGGAATTTCCAACTTCTGAACATCTGATCAATAAATTTGAAATTCTGACGGTTTGCTAACATTTGGAATTCGGAACTTGAATCCCGCCCCGCAAAAAGCTCTCTGTCAAAACAAAAAAACAAATGTGAAATACTCCGATTCCCGGCATGTTTGGATTGTTTTTGAAAAAACCGATCGTCACGCGGCCTCGAAAGTAAAACCTAAAAATACAAATGGGGTATTTATCAGTGGACGTCGCGACGTCGGGCGTCGGGCATCGCACCGTAGGCCTGGAGCCTGGCTCAACTTGCTTTAGCCACGACCCGGACCCACGTGGGTCACGCGACATATACTCGTCGAGTAGGTTGAGGCTCGCAGGCTGAGGAGGAGAATTGTGCAAGTAAAACTTGAAGTGCAGCCAATAATATGTCGGTGCTCGTATAATACAGAGTTGCGAAAGTCCTCGGCTACAGGGTCCGCGGAGGTTTTTTAAAGGAAGAACCGCAGCAGGAAGAGGTGGCGAGGCGAGGCGCGGAGAGGCGAGGCGAGGCGAGGCGAGGCAAGAAGAGAAGAGGAAAGCCAGGAGTCAGTCGGGCTCAAAGAGAGACACCGCGATGATAATCGGTGCGGATGATCACGAGGTGAACGTAGTAGGCAGGTCGTCGACATGGAGATCTCAGAAAGAGCCCGATGAATCATCGGAAGTGGTAAAACTGGAGAATTCGATTGACCCTGAGACGGCTGGCCGCGCGTGCGTTTGAAATTTAAATTCGCCAATTAAAAGATTTTCTGCAGTTGCTTTCAGTCCTGATCTTCATAATTATTACAAAAACCCACTAAAAATCAACCTCCGGAGACCGGGATATTTGCAAATTTAAATCGAAACTGGTTTTGTTCATTCCACCTCGTGCCTGAAATCCTATGCGACCAAATCAAATAATCACGCAAGGCGTAAGAACGATTGCTCTTCACTTTTTTCAATTTTATACTTTTATTTGAAAAAGATAACGCAATTTTTCAAGCCCTCATTCGTGACGCCAAATCCTTCGAAATTCGGATTCTTTCTGGAATTGGAAATTCCGAAAAAACTGATAAGACATATTCTGGGATCTCGTAAAGACGTCATCTTCCATTTGAAAACCGGACAAACTCTACATCGTGAATCGAAAATTCAAAACCCAGTTTTTTTCCGGCAGGAGCGACTGTTCGAATGAAAACGGATGTGACAATTTTTCATGACCGTCAATGGCACCTTGACCCTCGTGAGTTTCAGATTTTTCTACATTTGCACCGTTTCTGGAATCATCCGGCGAGTTTGTCAGCCGGATTGATCGATTGATTGATTGAAACCCATTTTTCTCTTCTACTGAAAGCTCAAAACCATTGAAATCCGTGTAAATCAGCAAAAGTCATGCATCGCCGTCGGTGCAGACGAGAAGTAGAAAAGAATCTGGGTAAAAAAATCGCCACAGCAGCGTCATCTCTCGCTGTGTACAGCAACTGGAATCGATATCGGCGTCAGAAATCCGCGGAGCTTGTCGATCGCGGTTTCGAAATTCGTTGGCATGAGGTTTAGCAAGAGTTTGGTTCTTTTGCTGGTAGCTTTCGCGCATCCATCAATGGCCCAAGAACATCACGAGGAGAAGAGCTGACAATCCAATGTTTGACGAGATGTATGCTGGCTTGAGGAAGGAACACAGGTCAGGTGGGACGGGATTGAAGTTCCGAATTCCGAAAGTTCCGAACGGTCAAAATTCCGGATTGATTTGATACGCGATTCTGAATTTCTAGAGAAACGTTAGAGTTCAGAAGTTGGAAATTCCGAAAGGTCGAAATGCAGATGGCTCAAAGATCCGAAAGTTCAAAACTCAGAAAGTCCAAAAATCGGCAAATTTAAGGGAATTAAGCTCGTGACGCAGCTGTGAAATAAACGACGTTGCATCTCGCGAATTCCGAGATTCGGAGTTTTGGCCTTTCGGATCTTTAGCTTTCGGAATTTTGAACCTTCGGTGTTTCTCCAATCGGAATTTTCCAAATTGGCTACGTTGACTTTCGGGGAAATAATCTTTCGAAAAACTCCGAGTCGATAGTATGAAAATTCGGAATTTTCATCTTTCGCAACTTTCCAAATTCGCAATTTCAATCTTGCCTCGGCTAGGCTATACGCGTGTGACTTATCGAATACCTACGCAGCCCATTGGCGATTGTGCAGCAGAGTTCGATGATGATAGCAGTAGGTACCTACCGCTCTCGCGGTATCTAATCCAAGTGTGGGTGTCGCGTTGCGATATATTGCATACGTCGTGTGGCTCTCGACCTCTCTTGGCATACGGCATAGGCATGAGGTAGGCACGGGTACGGACGTACCCCTCGCGCCGGTCCCCAGCCGTTCTCTATAGAGAGAGGAAATCGCGAGACAATTCAACCGTCGACCATTATATACCTACGTGTTTCACCTATCTCCTCACCTATGCCATGTGCCACGGCATGGCATGGCGGGCCAACTAGTTTGCCGGGTAAAAATCAACGCTCTTAGTCACTCCAGCAGGCTGCAGCTTGCGACACCCTACCGTGTGCAAGAAGGCGTCCTGCATGAGCGAGCCCAAGTCCGGACTTCGACGGCGTGACCCACTTCGGAGAGTTTTAACTAGTCGTTGACGTCTCCGCCGTGCTATTTTATGATCCCTTTCTTCAGGCCATGGAATTTCATCTCTGGTCACAACGAGGGGAGTTTCACTTCGATTTTTGGTGTACAGGTGACTTTCGACTTCCAAACACTTCCAAATACTTCCAAAGACTAACAGTTGCGGATTATGACGAATTCTTCGAATTCTAACCGAAGACTTCCAAAGACTTCTGAAGACCTCCGAAAACCTCCGAAGACTTCCAATAAAGGATTCCAAAGATTTCCAAAGACTTCGAACGACTACCAGTTGCGTATTATGAGGAATTGTTTGAATTCCAAACGAAGACCACCAAAGACTTCCGAAGACTTCCGAAAACTTCCGAAGACTTCCAAAGACTTCCAAAAAATTTCAAAGAATTCTGAATAGTTCCGTGACCAGAGTACATTGGAATTCCCAAGTAATAGCCCCTCGGGTCACAAATTACACTCCATTTGGACAAGAACGAGAAATGTAATGCTCGATTCGCTTGCCCAGGAGATTTCAGGAATGATGTCTGGTGTAGCAGAAGACACATGTATGTAGGTACCCTGGTTGCTCCGTTCCTTTTAGAATTGCTGACCATGAAGAATCGAAAAGTTCTCATTGAATTCTGAGGAGAATTTTCAAAGTTGGAACGTTTGCTGGTTTTTTCTCCAGCTGCAAAAGTTATGCATTTCTTTTCCAAAAAGATTCCATGGCGTTGAGCGATTGAGTAGCTCTCGAGAGCCTGGAGTTCCTCAATTGCAGGACTTCTGGCTACTAGATCAGAACATCTGAGTGTGAAAAACTGGGGAATGAAATTTATAGCTTCTATACCACTTTGGGTCACCGCAATTGCCATGAAACGACATTTCCGCGTTCAGTGTAACTCCCACGGAGAATCTTCTGGAATGCTGCTACGTGTGTGCATGTATCTGGCCGATTCTCGTCCATCGAAAGTGTGATGTTGATCAGACGCGAAAGCCACTTCAAAGTTAGCCATTTCTCTCGAGGAAATCAATCCCGGGTATACATATAGAGCCATTCGGCCGTTTGACTTCCACGTCAGAGATTGAGCTTGGGGTCGAGTTGTTACAAAACGGGCAAGTTCGATGTGCCGATTTGATCTCTGGGGCTCTTACGTAGCGTTCTTCGAATGCGTCGAGTGGCTTCGTCTTCTTCTTCTTCTTATACTTCTTCTTCTTCTTATACTTCTTCTTCTTGTGCTTCTTTTGTATTTACAGAATCGTTCGTATCAATGGCCCCGCCAGCGTATGTGACATTCACATGTAAACATACGGTTCACATACCCGCACCTATACCTTCACCGATGGTTGGCAATAACGTATGAACGTGAAGACGCATGAAAAGCACTTCTGTGTTGCCAGTTTCTCCCGTTGAGAAGATCCCAGCTCGCGGCGTGACCCGCCACAGCAAAGCGCGCTGATTTCTTCTAGTTGCTCTTGTTGCGACTGCGATTACTAATCAGGCATCGAGAGAGCACTCGTATAAATAACTCAATGGCAGGACAGCGTTGACCTCAGCAAGAACGAAGCGCGCTGGTCTTATGCCGCCGCGACGCGCCGGTGCCTCAGGGTCCAGAAGAGCTTATACTTCCGGGGATTAATGGCTGATTTTTACAGGAGATGGTGTCTGCCCACTTCCTGATAATCCCAAGTTCCCTTAGCATTCGATTATTCCTATGTTCGTCGTTGATTCCTCCGAGTCTCCAGTTCCTGCGTGTGTTAAATATATCCAGTCGCAATTAGCTTTTCAAATTAATATCAAACTCTCGCCAGTGCAGTCAGTGTATCCCGTTGAGCGAGAAATCTAGGATTGAAGTTTAAATGCAAATTGAAATGGAAAGTGAAACGAAGAATTCCCCGCTCTTTCGTGGGTGTCCCTCACGTTTGCACGTATCTTTCTCTTTTAGATGATGCGAGATGGGGTCAGCGAGGTGGGTAGTTCTCTCGTATGATGATCATGTGGAAGTGGAGAAACCGGGTGAAGAAATTGCGAATAATGGGTACGAGATTCAATGCAGAAAATCGGGGAAAAGTATCTCCAAAGGTCCTGACGATGAGCTTTCGTCCCCGCACACAAACACATCAATGTGATATTCTCCATTGCTGAACAGCTACCGAACGTTGACGCGATGTATCTTCGGTAACGAGCTCAAGGCTCCTCTCCATCGACCGTTGAAAGCATTAAAACTTTTACACTGGTGTCCGACTCATTGTTTTATTGGCAAAGAGTTATCAACCGAGTAGTACTCTCGTGGCTCTAACAACCTCGCTTATAGGTCCGTACATACGTATGTAGAAGTCTGTATGAGCTGCTCCAACTTCAGCAGTTGTATTTTTACTCACCGCTAATATATCCACAGATGGTTGCTCGCCGACGGTCTTGAGTCGCTTTGTGTGCAGGTATTCAATATTTATCATCCAGCGTTTAACGCCTGTCAAAAGTTAATGCACCAACCTTGAGGAGGTCGTGACCGTTTGATGAAAAAAATACAAATTTCCACAATCCGTCAAGGGAACATGTACTACAAGTCTCCAGTCCAGCTTAGAAGGTCTTTGGTGAACAGCCATAGCTTCTCTCGCTTGATGATGAAATCCTCACAGAGTTAAAGGTGGCATTCCAGAAAATTAGACATCATAGACCCTTCTGTTCCCTCGAGTTATGCTGGTTCTAACTAATTTGGACATAGTTCACTATACTCACAATTCCAGCTGTACCAATAATCGAAGAATACCCTTTTGACTTGGCTTTTGAAGTCGGTAGGAATGCTGCCGTCTCACTATGAACTGGGTTTCCAGTGTTACAATTCTGACTATGTTTCCTTTTCCGTTGATAAAGAAAACCCGTAAATGAAAGCTGGTACCACTTGAAAGACAATTAATTTCCACAAAAATAACGGAGATATCAAGAAAACTATTCCATAGCACCATGGATGGACATTCGATGATCATGTACTGAAAACTGCATGTCATTATCTCGAACGGTGAGTCTGCAGTGGTGATTGGAGTGAAAAATGCACAGGTTAGGTAGAATTAGTTTAGCCCAGTAACGATTCGGGATGCATGGGTCTGTGATACGTCATTTTCATCATCAACCCACACTCTACGACCATCTTCAGCGACGTTGAGTTTCCTCTATCGAGGAAGAAGATATAGCAGTTTAAAAACTTATATGAGATCCATTAATAGGGTACATTCATAAACTTTTATTTAATTTTTCTCACCAATCACGCGAGTAATTTATCGATCATTGGTAATAGACATATGTGCGATATTCAGTTAGAACGTAACGATAGCGTAGCGCGTAACGACGTGACGGTTGAGATCAGAACCGATATGCTTACATTGTGCAGTCGGGTATGTAAAAGTGGTTAGATGTGTGTCAGTGCAGAGTGAACCGATATAATATAAGGATAGGTTTCTCTCGGGTCTCTCGATTTGGGACAAAACCATGGCCGGCATAACTGCCTCATTAGGCGTCAACAATGGCGTAACAAATCATCGAGATTAGCATCTTCATCTGGAGGACTACCACTCCTGGACCCTAGCGCGAAGCCCTGGCTCCGAAGCTGATGGTTTAGTGGTTTGCGCACACCGTCGCGACCCAGCCGCCCGAGTAATGCGTTTATAATTATTCTAAATCACATTTTTTTTCCTCGTCCCGACTATGCGTCGCCTGCCTTCCTCCAGTCTTCAGTCTTCGGTCTTTGGGCTTTCGTCTTCAGTCCTGCCCGTTTCTACAGCATTCTCTCTCTCTCTCTCTCGCTCTCCGGGCTACTTACACATTATTCATACATACATATTCATACCCACGTGTAATAATTGAATATATTCATGCATATTATGCGTGGCCAGGGGCTCCACGGAGCTTTGGGGAAAAGTAAAGTTCAAAGGAAAGAGAAATAAAGTAAGAAGACGAAGAAGAAGAAGAAGAAGAAGAAGAAGAGGGAACTTGGAACCTGTCGACGCGATCATGGAGATACACGAATTGAAACGTATGGCAGTCGTTATGTTAATTAATCGACGACTAATTGACGGAGAAATAAAATAGCCGGTAACGGATCAGTGGTTAGGCAGTTGATGACTATGAGTGGGATCATAATCGTTTGTCGATTCATATTCCGCGAGGTAAAGTCGAGAACTGACTAAAGCGACCTGGACTGCTGATCCCCCGGGCTCTCGTTTAGGTAAAATCAGGCAAAAACTCGTTGATTGGAATCTAGACGGTCGAGTAGCCCCGACGACTGTCCCTTGGCTTCCAGGTATAGAATCGAACAGCGGTCTGGTCCGTCTGGTCCACTGAACGCAGTCGGTTTTCTTTGAGGTTTTCTGCCGGTCCATGACAACACCCGAATCGCTTTGATACCGCGACTTTGCTTTGGACACAAGAACGAGAGAGAAATAGAGAAAGAGAGAGAGAGACTTGTTCGGCGACGACCAACCACGCCACTGTGGCCTTGCTAATAAATTATCCAATATTTATTGGTCATGCGTTTCGACTTTCGATTCGTTCGATCCGTTATCTTATACTGCACCACGCCGTTCATCGGGTTCTTCGTGCAGATCGTTACGAACAAACGCCTCTATACACATTATGTATAGATATGTATGTACACATGTATCGAGTATGCAGAGACCGTTTGGAGGTCGAATATCCACCCGACATCCATTCCTCACGATTTATCGTAGAAACGTGGTCTTCGGACAGGACCTGCTTTCGTAGAACCAGTCGGGACCCCGTTTACCCTTTGCTTCTTATCCCTTTTCATACCTACATACTCTCATCGTCCATCCATAACCCCATGTATACCATCGCTTCAGAGAATCCAACCTTTCCAAAGTCAAGATTCGTCATCGCCTCTCGAAACCGAATGCAGTCAACGCAAAAACGCCGTTTTCTATCACTCGGATCTTCTGCTGCGAGGATTAGTCATTATTTCGTGCCTGATCGATTAACAAGTCATTCTGATTATTCAGAATTTCAGTTCCGAAACATCCTGATCCTTTAGAAAAATGGTCCTTCTGACGTGTCACAGCATCTCGTCAGCTTTCGGACCTTCGTGCCGCTGGACTGTGGAGCTCTTCCGAGCTGAATTATTGTGCTGTCGCCCACCAGGCCCTGGAGTAACAGTAGCAGGGATATATAACTCAGTGTACAACATACACAGATGCAAGGACCGTCCGGAAGAACCGGCCAGTGCAGTGTACGGCAGTCGGTATGGGACAAGGAACACGCGTTTGCCTCTAGTCCCCTAGTCCCATCTAGGGTAGAACATGGCACGGATGTCACACTGCTGTAACTTGTCCATTTGAAACTCCCTCTACCTCGCGTTGCCAGGGTTACGATCCTTGAAAAAGGAGCATGATGATGAGGATCAGGATTTACCTGTGCAGTGCAGGGATCGCGAGGATGGGACGAGAGGACGAAACGTATAGAGGATAGGAATTATCGTGGAAGATCGGCTCGCTGGGTCCAGCTGCAGGGTCCTGAAGCAGTTGCTGCGGCTTCGGCTGATGGTGCTCATGGTCGAGTTTCTACACTTCTATACCCTGCCGGGGTAACGACGGGTCCGTCCGTTCCAGTGGGCGGAATCCTGCAGGGCACCCGCGATTTCCATCGGATGCGGTTCTTGTATTCAGCCCACGTCCAGCCGCGGCCGCTCCGTTCAGCTCTGGCCTCCAGAGATCGCCGATCGAAATCTTTCTCGGCGCACTTTTCTAACGATCATTTCGTGTTCTGGAGCAAACGATCACTGCTCCTCTTTGCTGAGGCTAATTTATATCTACCATATTTCCATACCCACTGAGCTTCGACGTCCACGCGGCTTTTATTCTTCACAGGAATTTATTTCGGTCCCTTTTGACTCTGCGGTGAGAGCCGTTGGACGTTTTTTTTTTTAGAAACAGGGCTGGTTTCCATCATTGGTATTTCGTGCTTTTTTGGTGGTTGTTCAGCGGGAGGCGCCGATTGATGAGATCCTGAGGATTTCGTCGGAGTCCTCGAATTCCGCTCCGGATTGAATTCTTCCGGGTTGATCGAGAGTCCGAGAAGTTGCTGGAAGACTTCCCACGCTAACGGTCTTCCGTCGACGAACCCCGAGCGTTCCGTGTGACCCGTGTACCTGCGTATAATCGGCGCGTTTAGTACCGTTAACTTCGGGCTGGACTCGAAATGATGAAAACTTCAATTTACTCTCTGCCCGCGTCAACACACGTACCGCTAATTGCTGAATAAAGAACTAACTAAACGCTAAACGCGGTCACTTCCCTGAGAAACTGCACCACCATGCTCGGCTCACCAGTCCGCGGACACGACTCGTACATCTAATGCACAGTTATCGCGCAAACGTAATGAAACCATTACCCTCCTTACGCAACCCACTACAACATCTCGAGGCTTTCCATTCTCCACGGTAATCCCGAATACCATGATTCGAAGCTTGCACTACGAGTCCTGAACACTCCCTCCATCTTTGGTCTGCCAAACCGAAGATTGGTTATCAGGCTTTGATCTCACGGTGCTCTTGCAGGTTTCTAGTGAAGTCAATATTCGAAAGATTCCAGTCGGTTGGCTCGGCACACGGCACCCCAGGACCTGCGAGGTCGTCCCCCTACTGGTAGGTATATCTCGGAAATTATCTGGTGCAGCCAGAATGGGCGATACGTGACGGAAGAGGCAGTTGTTCCCGACGTTCTGCATAATATACGAGGACCGTTTGCCCGTGGATAAGTAATACTGAAATATATATCAAAAGCGTGCGCGCGTTTAGCGTTAGTAGAATTGTGTCGTTCGCCTGACTTCCCTCGAGCCCACCACCACGGTGTCTCCCAAAAAGTGTATAAATGGAGGGAACTCTGTAACATCACGGTAAAAAATAGCCCCTACGATTTCTCCGCTCCTCCCAGTAGAGAAATCTCCATCTTTTATTCCGCGGTAAGATCGGATCGTTACGGGGAAGATGAAACTCCTAAAACGTCAGCAGGTCGGTGGAAACCAGTTAGCGTAATGGGCCGTGTAGGCCGAGTGTCGCTTTTCATCAGTCGATCCCTCCGCAAGTTCCTGGCTTCTTCTCTCGGCATTGGGATCACCATTGAACTCGAATGTCCTTGTGCATGTGGACACGTATGAGAGGGATGGAAAATGAAGAGATACTACCATCCACAAGTTTGGCTTAATCCCAATTCACCCTGAGCGATGATGTCGCAAGGAACCGCGAAGGAGTTCTCCAGGATTGGAAGCTGCAGGAGCAAAGCCAGAGAAAAGGAGGAAGATGGTAGACCGGAGACTTCCTTCGGGGGGCAGCCGGCCGGACAACGTCACAACAATACAATCTCTTTAGCGACGACACAATAAATCAAAATAAACCCGTCGCGTTGGGGTGGAGAGAAAACAGGTTGGCTGCACCGCGGGAGGCTGCCGTCCTCTCTTATACCATCGTCTGTGTGTGATCACCAATACCCTGGCAAGAGGTACCTGGTTGCCTCGTGAACCCAAGACCAGTCTTCGCTCCGGTCCCACCGCGAGCCCTTTAATCTCAACTCGCTCGAGTTGTGCTATGTACCGGGTGTCCGGATGTCGTCAGGCTCCCAAAACCCCTTTCATTGATTCACCGCCTATCAGTCTAATCAACCTCCACGATGTTTGAGTCATAGCTCTTGACCAAACAACACACAATTAATCTATCGTCTGGCACAATCCGTCCATCCAATGGCGTACAAGGACACGAGTGTCAAAGAGGCAATTTTGATCGCAGGATAACGTGAAAACCGTCCTCAATCTTGCCTGGCTTCGAAAATGGTGTTGACCCTAGTAAGCTATACTTTGGTCTGGTAGACTGACGGTAGATTTTTGCGTTTCATGCAAATTGCATGATGACAAAACGACATCCATAATATGTGAATACGATCAAGGTTGCCTTCATGTGTCTATTAGGCTACTTCTTTCATCAATACGGTAGATCACCTATCATACTGTTGAAAATCCGGGTGCTATAGAAGTCCAAGTCTGTTTTGGTGGTAAATTGACCACCAATTTGTGTCAAATCCACGCCGAAACGGACTTGAGACTGCCTCGGACTTCTATAGAGTATCTTCGGTGTAACATTCAATCCTGCATTTTCAACAGTGCACCATTTTTTGTGCCTAAGAGACCAGGTGTGGTGAAGTAGGACACTGAAAACTAGGTATGGCTTGGCATGGTTGATGCACGGATAGGATCTAACGGACAAGTTCAAGGGGTGAAATCTGCGGATGGATATGACTATATCTTTTCGTCTTGTGAACCAACCGACCAGTTGGTCACGTGGCATTATGTGCACGTGGATCCTGGAAGTGGACGTACGGATGTTGTGCGATTTGGATGGAATTGGGAGGATCCGGGTATTTCTTCTCGATTTATTTCCATTCGTCTTATGAGGGTTCGAGGTGTAAGGTACCTAAGTCCGCGAAAGACACCCGTTGGGTTGTTGACCAGGGTAGGATGAGATGTGGCCGAGGACACGCGCGCGCGCGCTTCTTTAAAGAGGCGGTTTCTCTCTCTCTCTCTCTCTCTCTCTCTACTCTCTCTTTCTATCTCTCTCTTTCTCTTTCGATAGAGAAAGAGAGTCTGGTGATCGTAAACTTGACGCCGACTATGTAGCCGGGGGATTATATTAACCGATTATGATCAATACAACAGTTGATTGAATCAAGATTATCCCAATGACGAAGCCTTCGTCCGCTCAGGATCTTTCATCCTCGATTTATCTACGCACGCACATGCATGCATGTCATTCTACTTACTCAAACTTACACAATATATCAACAGAGCCACGTTGAACACGAATTAACTTATACAATAAAATTGTAACAAACACGATTTTACACCGATTCCAGAAAGAAAGAAATAAAGAAACATAAAGATAAACAAAAAACATCATGTACGCTTAGCTGCAGCATGAGATATCGCTGAAAATAATTTCCCTAATGACGAACGAGAAATTTCTCCGAATCTGCAACACACACACGGCATGATCTTTTTTTGCCGACCAAGAATCATCCCATCAGAAGAGTATAGCGCTGGCTTCGAGCCAGCCGAACGGTGTCGTGTCTGACCTTGCGGTAATTGACCTTAAAGTTTTTTTATCGAGAGTGTGATGGGTGTACTTGTTATATATGTATACGTGTGGATGAATCGCCGATTTACGTTATAGTCGAATAAAATAGTCATCGAAAATAAGTCCGATTGGTAATCGTAACCTGTCGAAACTTGTTCTCGTCTAGGCAGGAGGGGGCACCGTTCGAGGTTTGTCGGTGTGACGGACTCCGAGCGGTTCTTCTCTTCTGGCCGACGTTCGGAGGGCGCGGGGGCCTCTCGGGTCGTGTCCCGGGTTCGGCGCTCGAACGGTGAACTCGGATGAACCATCCCGACTGTGCCCGTCGCCCCGAGTCGCGTCTGCACGTACATACATCTCGGTCCGGTATGAACGTGTGCGAGATACCGTAGGTGGACTGGGACGCGGTGCTTGCATCGTCTGCGTCTGCGCGGCTTGTACCAGAGCCAGTCCGGCTCGCGTCCCTGTACGTAGGTACGTATACATGATACATAGATAGTAAACTCGAAACACAGACGCAGTACCTCGCGTACGTACGTACCGATACGCGCTCACAACACAGCGGAGCCAATAGGAGCGCGTGTGTTGGTTAGTTTCGACGTCGTCCGAGGCGGCAAGCGGCAGCGGGCGGTGGGTCGACGCCGGGTCAATGTCGCCAGAGTAATTACCTTGCCTTTCTCCCGTCTCTCTCGCTCCAACGGGTTTCGTCTCTTTTTACCTCCTTTCCTCTTTTCCTCTTTTCTCTCCCCCGCCGCACCGTGGCCGGCGGTAACCCTCGCTCTCGCTCTCATTGCTTGGCTATTATTCTCTTCCTCTCTCTCTCTTTTCATCTTTTTGCTCGAGGTTCGGTACACCGCCACCGCATACATGTATATACCATTCGCTGCGTAAACCGATCGTAAACTGTTGTTCCAGCCTCAGAAAGAGAGACAGAGAGAGGAGATGCATATATATGTATATACGAAGTAGTAATAAAACGTTGTATAAATTATATTTTTTCTTCTTCTTATTATTATTCCATTTATTTATTTTTTTCCATACTATTCATTAGATTTTTATTCCTCGAAGTGCATTATAAGAAAGGGGAGTGTGTGTAGTTATCGCGCGGTGGCTAATTGACCAGTGATATATACGTATGGGATATTTACGAGCTTTTATAATAATACTCCAAGAGAAGATAATAAATCGATACTTTTTAGGTGTAACGACTGTTCATTGCGATTATTATTGTTGCTCAGGTTTTTTATCACACGCCTGATAGCAGAGCAACCAGAGTAACTCACTTATTTTACAGAGTGCGCAATGCGCAGCTGTGCAGTTATAAGAATCACAACCACATGAACATCCATGAACATGCGTGGGCAAGTGTGTGTTTGTGTCTGTAGAGAGTGAGGAGATAACATTGATCGGTTATCTATTCGACTAACGATTCTTAGAATTAATTAGACTAACGATGTTGTATGTATACTTATGCTCTGCATGTGGCTTAGGGTCGAATGTTTTTTAAACGTGCTTCAGGCTCGTGCTTAGATTATGTTTTATTACTACTGTATTGACATTCATAGATATTTGGATCGAGGGGGGAACGTGTGAATAGAAATACCATAATTTTGTTACTCTTGTTTCAGGTTTATTGATTATTTGATTATCTCATTTCTCAGATTTATTAACAGATACACATACGACGTTCTTAAGATATCTTATACACACCATAAACAAACTGGAAATAAACTTATCTGGGTCAACCCAAATACGAAAAACTACTATACATAATATAACTTGAACCATAAAACACCTAAAAATACTAAACCTGCAGTCGCAGGTATCTTATTATCCTATCGAGACTAATTATCAACGGCTACTTTACTTTCCCTTGGGGGATACAAGCCTGTCTCTATAATGTATATGCAATCGAATCATTAGTAAGGTCAAGCTTAAGGTATACATATGCATATACATAAATCTAGGGTGTATAATACGCTGCGCGGCACTGTATTATGTTACCAATAATCGATTGATCGAAGTTTCCAAATAATTGTCTAGTCAAACGATAAAAAATGTCTATTGATTATTGGAAGCCTTGATTGACCGATCAATCGTACAGCTTCGGGTTATGGGGATTATATTCTTTTTCTGCATCGTGTTTGTCGGTGTCCTTCTGATGGCCGCGGTCATCACCATGAGAATGACCGCGATGGCTCTCATCCTAGAAACCATACCATGGTCCGAAACCATCTCCTTTGCGTCCATGTCGTGAGTGGTGTGGTGGAGGATGACCATGTCCTTTGGGCCCACGATGATGATTTGGCGGTCCACGATGTTCGAAATGGTGTTTGTGCGGCGGTGGTCCATGATGGTCGAAGTGATGTGGATGTGTTGGTGGCCCGTGACGACCAAATTGATGCGTTGGTCCATGATGTTCGTGATGATGAAATGGGGGTGGTGGAGGATGCGGAGGTCCGTGATCATGACCTTGATGATGAAATGGTGGGGGTGGAGGATGCGGAGGTCCACGATGCCCATGATGGTGATGGAATGGTGGAGGCGGAGGATGTGGAGGTCCATGATACCCTTTATGGTGGAATGGTGGTGGTCGATGGTGTGGCGGTCCGTGGTGTTTGTGATGATGGGGTGGGCCGTGTTTTGGGGGACCGAAATGAGCTGGAGGTCCAAATGAGTGATGGAATGGTTTTCCAAATCCAAATCCGCCTCGATGATGAGGAGGTGGTCCGTGGTGCGGTGGTCCATCATGACCGAAGAATTTCGGCGGACAGCCGTGGTGCTGATCATGGCCTTGGCGATGTCTTCCGACCTCGTGATGGTCCTTGCTGGACCAAGATGACGAAGAGGATGAACTTTCGCTGTCGTAATCCTCTTGGAGTCGCCATCCCTGCTCCCAGCGATTCTCGTGATAGACTGGAGCTGGAGGACGTGGCGGTGGGGAAATCGATGAGTCGCGGGGCTGGGTGCAGCAGGAATTTCCCTGCTGAAGTTCAGGGTCGTGAAAAGTCCTGTTGCAGGTATCGCCTTCATAGTAGTTTAACTTCTTAGCCCAGTTCTCAGTCCCATCATCCTTTGGCCCTGATTGCGGCATGCGGGGTGCAACGACGAGCACCATGCTGTTGGCGTAAGCTGAATATCGCCGCGAATCGAATGGAACAAATCTCTTGATTGAATTGTCTACGTAGGAATTAGGTTCAGTATCCGGTGACATCAGACGAAAGCCACGGACTGGATGGGCCCTGTAACGAAATCGTGAATCAGACATGCGGGTTTGTTTGGTTGAATTATTTGTTTGCAATTCCTTACGTTGCTAGACGTGACATTCGGCTGACATTAGAGAAAGGAAGGAGAATCGTTTGCCTGAGCTTTGTAAACAACACAAAATTACAATCGTGATCGATGGCTGATTACATGATAACAAATTAGCGATAAGAGTCGATAATGGACTTTGTATGGATCGAATACAGTCTCTGTTCTCGAAATACATGGCGGTCCAAAAAGATGCTCAATGCTTCCGAAGGAACTGCGTTGCAGTGCAACGATCTTTCTCTCATTCACGATCTGTCATTTAAATTCAGCTCTGCAGTAATGTGTAGGATTGGGAAGGATGTGATGAATCCGTCCCGGAGAATGTTTCAGGGATTATAAAAATACTCGTGATGATCCCTACCAATAAAAATACCCTTATACTCTTCACTTTCTATTTCTAGGGTGATACAAGAAATTCTGATTCTGTCGACCTGATTTGACGGGTTCAGTGCCAAAGAAGCCTTACCTACATTGTTGATAAGGTCCATTTTAAATAGCAGATGATAGTGAAGATGAGCCTTATCGACAATGTGGGATAGGCTACTCTGCAGGTACTGAACCGTTTATTTGTCCAGCGAATAGGAAATGCGAGAAAAAGGTCGTGGGTGCGACGAAATTGATTTATTTGGTTGTGTTTATTTACATACGCATCAACAGTTGACGAAATTACAATAATAATAGTGAAAGTAATAACAACATGAGTAGAAAACAATAATGTAATGAAAAAAATTCAGTTCGAACTACAGTCCAATTTCAAGATGTGTATAACCATGCTGCACACACAATATACGTATATGTGTAGTAGGTATATAGACACATTCGGTGGATCCCCTACATGTTAGTACGTTGCTTCCTGATACCTGACACCTGACACCTGATACCTGACACCCTTAAAAGAGGCACCGTTCCCGGCTGCCACGAACCTTTGCTTGAACACTAGAAACACAAATACGCTGAGTTAGACTCATGCCCGCAAGACATTCGTTCACTCATTTGTGTTACATAGCAAACAAGCACTCATTCAATTTACGTCATTCTACAGTGTAATTACCAGTTTGCGCGACATTTAGAAATGAGGTGGGTGATGGTGATGGTGTGGAGGACCATGGTGCGGGGGACCATGGTGCGGGGGACCGTGGTGTGGTGGGCCATGGTGTGGTGGCGGTGGAGGACCGTGGTGCGGTGGGCCATGGTGTGGCGGACCATGATGATGGGGCGGCCCGTGATGGTGCGGGGGTCCATGGTGCGGGGGACCATGCGGTGGTGGTGGACCGTGCGGTGGGTGGTGAGGATGCATGCTGAAATCGAAACTCATGACATGAGTTTTATCCAATAAGAAGTGATTTGAAATATCGAGCAAGACTGTAACAGTTTATTGTACGATTCTCGAAATGATATTACATTCGCTGGAACCTGCTCTATGACAATCGTCTCCAACCCTTGAGAAATCTTCTAACAACTTGCGATAACGTCACGACCATATCGTCTTACCGAATTACTATGATTTCGCACTCACCTTGACTCCTTTTCTTGTCGATGGTTGCCGTAGCACTGGGTGTGGTAGGCAACCGGGAGGCTTTTATACCAATGGCATATCTAATCTCAAAGTCACACTGGTTGATGCTACGCTCGCGATTGGTCCGATCGAACATCGGTTCCACGAATGGTGTTCAATGTATAGAAAGGTTCAAAATACCCGGTGAGATATGGGATTATTTATATACATTCGTCACGGTGACGGGCTCGCTGAACATGTCCCGACAAGTCGAATGAGTCACTTCCTCGCTTGCGCAATCGCACGCATCGCAACGCAACATTTTTTGCCAAAACGCGGGTTTGATTCACGATTCGTAACCAAAAACTAGCCACGGAATTGCAATCTTCAATGAGCGTCACAACACGAGCACATCAGTGATCATCACCTCAATCTTCAAAATCGCATTGAAACACGTCGTAATTTCGTACCATGTAAATGTGCTACGTACCGGTGTGATTCTTCTTCGGTTCCAGCTCCACTGGCAACATTCATTATCACCGGGTAGTGTCGACGCTCTCTCATTTCGTAGAATGGAAAACGCAGTCAACAAATCATAAAACTGAAGTGGCTCGATACCAGCTGATCAGCTTTTCGCGAGTGGCACATATTGAGGAAAGTATTGGCCAATGAGGGACCGCTGATAATTTCTTGATTCAAAACGAGATCGATATCCGTTGGTCCAATAACGTGGCTTGGGCCACGTTCAAGGACTGTTATCTGCCCGATAGTCGTTCACGAATTATTGAACCGTTGAGTCACATCAGTTTTCAGAAGCTGCCAGTTCGGGTCACTTCGATGAGCAATTGGTGGTAATCAGTGCGTCGAGTAATCATGCGGAAATAAACCGCAACCGCTACTCGGAACTGGCCACTAACCTTCGGAAATAAAAAAACAACTCCAGAAGCATGGGAATTGGATGGTGTTTCGGCGGGCCTGTACCGCCACCACCACCACCGATGATGATGGGTCCAGGTCCGGGATTCATGGGGCCTGGGTGCATGGGTCCTCCTATGGGTCCTGGTTTCATGGGTCCTCCTATGGGTCCTGGGTTCATGGGCTTTCCTATGGCACCGCACTGTGGTCCAGGAGGTAAATTGCCGTTATATTATTCTGACTGACACACATACATCAGAGGTCCCAAATTTTGCGGTTCAATCCCCAGACGCGTGTAATTAGTCCTAAATCAATCCCACAAACCCAAAAAATTAATTCTTTCAGGATTCGGTGGTCCCGGAGGAATGGGATTCGGTGGTGGACCAGGAGGAATGGGTGGTGGTGGATTTGGGGGAGGTGGTGGATTCGGTGGAGGTGGTGGATTTGGTGGAGGTGAAGGAGGTGGAGGTGGTGGTTTTTGAAAAAGATCTACAGTGAAGTGGGAAAATGTGTCACGTGGATCAAATATTGCGCACTAAATATTCAGCCAGTCATATGCGTAACCTCGTCTGGCGGAAGATGTGTCACGAGATGTGCTGCAACGAATTCAATTGGTAGGATTGATAGCGTTTATAAAAACCACAACATCCACTAATATTAATGATAATGATGATGATTATTATGATAACGTGTGTATTCTGTGTATACATGTACGTACGTATATCTATAGTTACTGAACTAGCAAATATTGCATCATTTTGCTTGATTAATAACGGTATACCATGTAATATAAACATATGAGTGTACAGATAACATATTGATTGATATATAATAATGGTAATAACAAAGTGTGTGTTTACAGTAAATGTCAATATTAATGTATAAAATATGAAAATATGTTGAGCTCTTCACGACCTCTGGTTGGATTTTTCATTTCAAGATTGTTGAGATTAACGACCCGATATTTTATCCACAAATACATTCCCATATTATTGAATAATTAGCGCAGTTGTACGTCAAAGCGTTTCTGTATCGGCTACTGATGCAATTGGCTCTCGTCATCTCGGTGGGAGAGTATGTTGTGGTATTCGCAGACGAATGGATGATAGATAAACGCACGAAGTGTGCGGATTTTTAATTTTGATCAGCGGATGATTGATTTCATTTGTTTGTCGAGCATAATATTCGGTAAAAATCATCACGCTGATATTAATATTGCGTAAATGATTCCGAGGAGGAGGAGGAGCTCGTTGCTAACTGCGAGGCTCGTGCGGCATTCGCGACGGAAAAACGACTACTGGTTAAGCGATTATTTACTCGCCCCCTGTTCTTCTACTTCTTCTTCTTCTTCTTCTTCGTCTTCTTCACGTGTGTATGTGCCTACATGCCTGGTAACAAGCGGTTCTTCGCTTGTCAAGCTGTAAAAAACTACCAGCATGGCCGGATACCTTTCTGCATGTTCAGAGATCAACACAATGGACACGTGTGAATAAACTTATGGTACATTGTGTATGCATGCAATGATATTTTCTGCAAAAATACACCTTCCACCTGTCGAAAGCTCATACCAAGTTATATCTCAGAGTGTATCAGGGAATTTGCTGATGAAAAATTGATGGAGTCAATTTCACATATATGCACGATAATGATAACTGGTCAACTGGGTTGCCCCTGGGATTTCTGACATCTCTAACTGTTTACTTTCTTTCTTAGTCCAATTCAGACTTCATGACTTTCTTCGGCCTATATTATCAGCTATGATCCTGTAAAGTTTCAAATTCTTTCACCCAGCCATATTTTCGTGAACATTGGGTTCATTCATTCCGGACGAACAGACCAACAGACAAGCCAATGTATGTTCAGAACCATATGTGTGGCGTCGGCTGAAGGCTCCAAGAGTAGAGAGTCCCATCCCTTTCGGGAAGTCAAGTACTAATGATACCAACATCCATTCATTTTTCGGAAGAGAACAAATCGTTAATGGTCAGTCGAATATTTATTCCAGATATCCCGGATATTGACAGGTTGATCAGGAAATTTCGTCGCAGTATTAGATAAGTCCGGAAATAATGTTATCGACAACGGATCTAGATAGGCTGGTCGATTTTCAATATCAAATAATGTTCTCTGTGAGATACATATCTCGTTATAACGTCCGATCTTACGATTGATCGATGTGCTCGTTGATAAACCGCACATCCGGATGGTCAAAAATAAATTATCCCCCTCTCTCGCAAAATCTATGATGAAGGACAGATTAATGTTGAAATAGTGTGACAAAATGGAATCCAGGTAATAACCAAAGTAATTGGAAAATTTTATTAACCCTCTAAATTGATGGTATTGTGCTAATTTTCAAACAGCTGACGAAACGCTTTTCGATTAAACTTTTTAATGGGGTTTTCCATGATCTCCGTGTCCACCGGGACCTCCGGGACCGGAATGGGGTCCGTCGTGTCCAGGGCCTCCGTGTCCAGGTCCTCCGTGTCCTCCGGGTCCGTCATTAGGTCCACCTGGTCCATGAGGATCTGGTCCTCCCGGTCCATGGTGTGGTGGTCCGTCCGGGTTTCCCATTATAATATTTTCTAAAAAACGTTGATTCAGTCAGCGGAATCATTATCAATCATAAGTAAGATCAGCACATCTTTGAAAAGCGTCCGATCATACAATATGGATCGATGTTGAAGAAATTCGCAACGCAAATTGCCAAAAAAGTTGCCAAAAAGTTGAAAATCAATTAATGATTACCAATTCAATAACCAATTTTTGACTCACCTCTGTGGATCTTTCCTCGGAAGAACGGAAACTGTGTATCGGATATGCCTGTTAGCTGGCAAGTTCTCACTTTTATACCATTCGATATCAACGTGACTTGCTGATAAGATTAAAGGTTCGCCACAGGTTGTTCAGTCTCACTTGCATTCGTCGCCACGCCCTGGCCGCATCAAGCTGTCAACGATCGTGAGTCAGGTTTATGGCTAATTTGTCGAGATCCTTATCCATCCTTCTATGATATCAAGTCGTATTTATTTTACGGTGTACTAGTCCAGAGTGCCCATTATACGCAGTGAGTTTGTGCCCAGGCGTTGACCGTGACCAGATAATCAAAAAGGAAAACGAGATAAAAAAAACTACCAGCGTCTTTCTGGGGCCCTCGTAAATTTGGTACCTGATTACGTCGAATCGGTGAAACACAAAAATGGGGCAGTGTTGCCCTACGATGGTCTGTTGTCCAGGTAAGAAATTTCATGCATCCAGGATTATCCAAACGCGAATATGAAATCAGTTCGATGATCATCTCATTGCAAAAACTGCTAACTCATTAAATGTCCTTCATATTTTGGCTATTTCATGGGTCATCTGTCCTTAAATCATGTATTCTCACAGTCAAGAAGTCAGTGAGTTCGAAATTTTTTGATTATAGTATAATTCGTTATAATTATTTGCCCTGTTATCGTAGGCTGTTGTGAACCTTCCCCTCCGCCAGGACCTCCTCCTGGAGGACCAGGCTGGGGACCACCTCACCATGGGCCTCCTCATCATGGACCTCCGCCAGGACCTCCTCCCGGATCAGGCTGGGGGCCTCCTCACCATGGACCTCCTCACCATGGACCTCCTCACCATGGACCGCCACACCATGGACCGCCTCATCATGGACCACCGGGTTGGGGACCACCTGAACCAGGACCGCTTGGTTGGACACGATGACGATAAACGCGATCGAGAAATCGCGCGTGATCCCTGCTTATACTTAGTTATAGTTGTGCCTGAGAAATAGTCGGAGTGATATGGACTGTGTATAATTGTTGTTGTGTCCATGTGGCCTCAGTGTTCGTAACACTTGGAGGAAGAGAATGTGCTCGTTGCAAATTTAGGATTGAGTCTTTTAGTTCTGTGAAACAGCCGGAAGTTGGTTTTCTCAGAGAAAATCCTGATCCTAATTATTATTATTATTATTATTATTAAAGAAAATTTATTTAATCGTGGAGCAAGCTCCCTAACGACCACAGACATATATTACATTAATGTTGTTCGAGAGAAAAAGTAAATATAGTTTACAACAATTCCAAAAGACGTGATAATTCTAAGTAGCAAAAATAGCAAAAGCAAAAGCAAAAGTGAAAGTAAAATTGATAAGGATGATCCTAGATTCGCTACGCAGGTATATTTTTTTTCACGTCCTTTGTTGTGATTTGGATCATTCACCAATCTAAACAAGATTCTCTCGATTTTAGTTGTCTGATGTTTAGAAAATGTGTCAAGATACGTATTTTTAAAATTATTGTGTAAATCGTGAAACAAAGTCGGAGTCGTACATGTCTAAGGATTCGCTGGTCTTCTTGAATTCAAAACCAACCACCCACCTTTCCTGCATCCCGATTTACATAAGACAATCTTTTGCATCAGAAGTTGAAAACATAATTTGACCAGGATTAGGAGTTACTTAATCTATTTATCTTTATGAATTGGTATATCGGCACATCATCCTGCTTTATGATGTTCAGTGAACAATCGAGACGAGTCACTCGGGTTGTGTTCTAAGAAAATAGGAGTGCGATGATGATGATTCTGATGAGACCTTATTTGGCTATTCTTGATAACGTCTTGGTTCGAGCTCGAGTGTCATACCTCCGAATACCGGATAAGCAGCCCAGATAATTGTGATTCACTCGACGAAATACGCAACGCAGTTATCATAAGGCGTGCCTATGATGTCCTATGTATACATGTTTCCTTATCACTGCTCCGACCTCACCAAGTTGAATTGAGTAACTTGAACTCCCCTCAGCATCGCTGACCCGAAAAATTTTCGACCATTTGACCTTTCAGCGGACACCGTTCATGATTCTGAAATTACGTTGGTCTGTCTCGTGCGGTTTGTCGGTAACGAGTCCGGTATTCTGGAAAATTGCTGGAAGGAAGAATTTGAAACTTCATGTAGAGCTCGTGCCTTGACGATGAAGAATTCCCATGTCTCATCAAGATTGACCGCCTGGTTTAGCCGAAAATTTTTTTATTCTCTTCTACTCAAAAGATCAAGTTTCCTCAAATTGGCACCTCATGGAGTAGGTTTATCAATTACAGATCTGATTTTTTATAAACTTTTCGACTACACGAACTGAAATTTGCCGAATATTCTGGAAAATACCTGCGTGAAAAAATCTCAAACTCACAGGGCCTCACATTCAGATGGTAGACAAGAAAAATTTCGTTTGTGCCTATGGATGAAGGAGGCAAATGGAGTTCCAATTTTCGAGCCACAATCTACATTTTTCTGGGTAACTCAATTCAACCTGATTGTGAGTACAATTGGTATGCAAAATGACTTTAAGTACGTACTTTTTGGAAGTTATTGGACTGTAATCCAATACTCGATTTATTTCGGATGTACGCGTCCTTTGTTGAATGTTAGTCCATCAAGTAGGATTGCGACTATTGATTGCAAAGAAGACAAAGCATAATAAAATCTCAATCAAGTTCGTTCAAAGTCGTACAACATTCGACATATTTTATTGGCTATTTTCTATGCAGTAAAAAATATTTTCAAATACAGTAATAACGCAGTCATTTCTCGGCGAGAGCCGTATTTTTTAATGGGCTTTTCAGTGGTGAGGAGGTCCGTGATGAGGAGGTCCATGGTGCGGAGGTCCATGGTGTGGAGGTCCGTGATGAGGAGGTCCATGGTGCGGAGGTCCATGGTGTGGAGGTCCGTGATGAGGAGGTCCACCAGGTCCTCCATGGGGTCCTCCAGGTCCTCCATGATGTCCGCCTGGCCCACCAGGACCTCCATGGGGTCCATCATGAGGTGGACCATGAGGACCTGGTCCTCCAGGTCCGTGATGCGGGGGTCCAGTCGGTTGTCCCATTTCCGTAATATCTGAAGGACATTGTGACGAAATAATTAACAAAGTCATTCCTCGGCTGATAGTGCAATTTGTTTTTCATCATGATCGACAAATCTTAGATCAAATCTCAAATAGCTACACTAAATCCGAGAAAAAGTATCATTCCATACTCACGCACTTGGTTCTTCGAGGTTGACAGTAAAGAGGTACTCTTTGGTTAATCCTATCAGCTTGTCCGTCCGTAGCTTTATAACAATTCGATATCTCTGCCCGGTAATATGGCCTGATAAGATAAGTGTCCCACCACTGGCTCGCTTCTGCTCATGTTCACTTCCATGGTCTGGTAGCAGATCGATCAGTAAACGAGTCGGTCGAGATTATGGCAAATTTCGTCGAACCCCCCGCCCCTGGTAACGATCGTAATCTATACGAAATATATATTATGGGCTGTGTATTGGCTCGGTGTCTTCACACGCTAACGTAACGCTGACCAAGAGTGGCTTTGATTGAATTCGTCGAGAAGAGCTAACCTCTTTTTGGACTGGACAGTATAGAGCATTGAAAAAACCGACTCACCTCAATATGGGACAGTGTTGCCCTACGTTCGTTTGTTGCCCTACGACTGGTAAGAAACTATTCCTAATTTACAACAATCAAAGAACGATATATGAGTATGTGTCTCTACCATGGAAGTGATCAGTTTTGGGGTTTCCGATACATCGCAATTCATCCTCTTGGTTCGTAATCAGTTTTTGTGTATTTCATCCCTCATGTTTCTAATTACATAGGCGGGGGAGGAGGTGGGGGTTCGTGCTGCTGTTGCTGTTGTGACAATACTCCAGATCCTCCTCCTGGCGGAGGTTGGGGTCATGGTCCTCCACCACACGGTCCTCCACCACACGGTCCTCCACCACACGGTCCTCCACCACACGGTCCTCCACCACATGGACCACCTCCAGGTTGGGCTCGGTGACGAGAAGAGCTCAGAAGCAAAACTTAATAGTACTGCCTGAACTGAATGGGAAATGGATCTCTCTCTCTCTCTCTCTCTCTGTGATGATTGCTGCACATCGAGAATATGCGGATACGTATATAAGTAACAGTTTACAATCAGACAGTATTCAAATTACATGAATGCAGTTAATCCAATATTTAAGTATACAATTGTTAATCGGAGATTGAGAAATATGATCTATGACTCGTTCGGCTGAAATTTTATCCCAAATTTTCTACACATCCTTGTCCATAGACGTTCCGTCATCCTGATGCGTTATTTGAAAGGAAAGCCTGTGTTGAATCGGTACATGGTAATCCTAACAGACCCGATCACATATTTGGTGAAATTATTTCAAGTGGATGGCTCAAGTTGGCTATCTTATCACCGTTTATCAAGGTTTATGAAACATCTATCTTCGAATTGGGAATTTCCAGCCTTGGCGATGATGAGAAGCACCTGTGAGATTTTGTCTGTTAAAACTGAACTTGATACTTATCAATTCTTATCGCCACGCTCATGTGCATTGGAATTAGTATCAACGATTTATTTCACCCAGGACAGTTATAAGAATCATGACTTCGATTGTCATGAATTGTTGTGAAGGTATAATATCATCCGGCTTTCTGATTTATGTTGAAAAATTGAGTCAAGCTACTTGAAATGTGTTCTTGAGTCAAAGTACGATGAGGTTTATAGTTCGACCTTTTTCCTCAATTCCTGATAACGTCGGGGTACGAGCCCCGGCCTGAGAAGTGTTCTATCTCCGAATTCCGGCCAAGTAACTCAGGTGATAACGTTTCACTTGATAAAATCCAGAACCCATTTGGCACAAGGTGTGCTTATCATTCCTGATGGATACGGTACGAAGGCGCGTGCGAATTTTACTCAGAAATATACATCCAGGAACCGAGGATACAATTTCTTCCGTATCTTTCGGGAAAAAAATTACTTGAATAATTTTTTTTTTCGGCTCTAAAAAATCCAGTTTTCGTTAAGAATGTCAAAACCATGGGCTTCTCTCAGTTCACAACGAGTTGAAGGTTTGCCCGGGAATTGAACGTGGAATTTTTTCGCAAAGGAGATGGGAATCCTAGATAACGACCTTGAGCGATTTTCAGATGGCGGGATCTTATTGTTATCCCTGTATTCGTCCGTCAACCAGACTTATATCATTATCGATTACATCTTCCAAAACGACGATCCAATTTATTCGAGATTGTGTTAGGTTGGAAAAATTTTATTGACTATTTTCAATACAATACATAATTATATCTGACTAATTAACATCGCGACGATCACTCGACGAGGACCACATATATCCTTATCAATTCGTTAGTGGTGCCGAAGTCCGTGGTGAGGAGGTCCACCGTGTCCTCCTGGTCCTCCGGGGCCTCCATGGGGTCCACCGGGACCTCCGTGGGGTCCTCCGGGTCCTCCAGGTCCTCCAGGACCTCCGTGGGGTCCTCCTGGTCCTCCAGGACCTCCATGATGTCCACCTGGCCCGCCAGGACCTCCATGGGGTCCATGAGGACCTGGTCCTCCGGGTCCGTGATGCGGGGGTCCAGTCGGTTGTCCCATTTCTGTGTTATCTAAAGGACATTGTGACGAGATAATTATAGGAAGGTATTTTGCAGTGTTTTTTCCATTACGTTGGTCAAATTTTACTCCCCAACAAAGTCCGAAAAAGTTTAATTTTCTACTTACGCCGCACTTGAGTTCTTCGAAGCAAACAGTAAAGAGGTACTTTTTCGGTGATTCGTATTTGCTAGCCAGTCCACCGCTTTATACCAATTCGATATCTCGGGCCGGTAATATGAGCTGATAAGATAAGCGTCCACCACTGGCTAACTTCTGACCGAGCCGTCATCGAGTGAGTCAGATGATGTAGCGAATTTTATTGAACACCTTCACGCTGTAATTTCGGTGTTAATCTAAACGACGCAATCAGCCATCAGCCCAGTATCGTCACACTAACGCCACATTAGCTGAAGAAAGCTCTGATCATGTTCGAGGAAAAACGCTGTCCCACTCATGGGCTGGGCAATATACAGTTTGGAATAAATCGACACACCTCACTTACTCAATAGATCATTTGTCGTGCTTCAAGACTAGGTGAGAATTTACCTGACTTCGTCATGACAAAAATAAGAAATCACACTTCATCGTTGCTCATTGTGATCATGCAGCTAATAAGTTTCCAATTTGATGGACTGAAGGATCAGGAGAACCAGGATATGGACATGGACTGTCGGACCATGATAAATGACCAGGACACGGAGATTCATGTGGACTGGGACCAGACTGGACTGGCAACAGTGATCAGAAGCACATCCAGAGCAGAGTCTAGCACTGCCTGAAGAAGTTGGATTTTGAACTTCTAATCCTTCCATGTTAGAACTGTTGCTTCGAAGACCTAAAAATGATCAGCCAAATGTTTGAGTATCGTATGGTCGTTCATGTCGACTGATAATTGGGAATGAAACATTCCTGACTTGACTTGTTCAAGATCGTATCCTTGATTTCCTGAGTCCATTTCGCAAAGAAGTTCCGTGATCTTGACGAAGAAGTTGTCGATGATGAAAGCCTTGCGTCGAATGAGTAATTAGTCATTCGAATTACATACCGTTTTGCAAATACGGTAGATCGTTCGAGGTGAACGCAAGAGGTTAATGCGGACTCTGGTTATAATCTTATCGACGTCGTTTATCAAGGTTGATAAAACATCGATCGTCGACTAACGAATTATATACATATATCTGGCTTGACGATAGCGAGCTGCAGTGCTGGACACGAACTTTATTTTCAAACGCATTGGATTCTTTCATTGCTTATATGCCAAACAAACAAAACCTGAACACGAGGCCGGACGGCGGTAATTCAACACTGATGAATAACGATCAAAGTGTTTGTCATAAGTAAGCGCGTACATAAACACACGCGAACGTCAAGAGCTTGAAATAATCAAATCTAGAGCAGCGTTCGGGACAAGTTATACTTCGAGATATGCTGCGGGTCTCCTGTTTGATTTCTATACTTCGTAAGTGTATAATAGAGGATAAGAAAACGCTAAATGGGATAGTAGGTCAGATTGTACGACGCTTTACTCATAACGCGATTGGCGCCAACGACAATCGCCTCTTTATTCGAAAACGCGGTTCTCTATTCATTGGCACGAAAATTTCTAGCCACCATAAAACCCATGAGATCCTCGTTTCCGGTTCAGGGCTATTCTCACTGCCTAATTCCATTGATGGTAATAGACGAACTCAGCAAAATGACGTTTCCAGAAAAATGGAGCAACAGAATTGCGATTGAAGGAACCTAGACGATTTTCCTTGGCATAAGTCGGCTTAGTAGCAAGTCGGAATTATAATCGCATAAGATCGAAGCGATTGCGGTTTAGAAACTCTTGTAAATACCACCTCGCGTACTGGTCGCGAGGTCCGTTATATATCTGAATTTCTGATAAGTATATAGGTGATTCACTGAGTGAGGCACACGGCGCAGTTGGTACAAGGCTTATTTATCATCTATACGACGAATATGGGTGTGTATGATCGTGGCGTAACAGATATAAATACACGTGTGTGTGGCGCGTACAGACGTCGAAGCTTCGATTTCCTTTTTTTTCTCGTTTCATGGATTCATGTCGGGGTTGGAAAGATGAAAGAAAGTACGAAATAGTGGGGAAAATTGAAGGAAATTCAATTTCAGAGAAATTGACAACCATGACGATGCGAAATCAATTGATTTTTGACTATCTTCAGGCGATATTCGATTGATGAAAGTCCCTGACGATACCCTTGATGGCAAATAATTGGGGCGGGATTGGAATTCCGAATTTCAAAAGCTACGAAAGGTTAAAATCGCGAATTTTTATACTAGCGACTGACAGTTTTTCAAAAGATTATTTCCTCGAAAGTCTACCCAGAATTCTAAAAACTCAGAATCGCGTCTCAAATGAATTCGGAATTTTGACTGTTCGGAACTTTTGGAATGTAATATAGTACAGGAATATAATACCGAGGACGAGAAGGGTGGATCTACGTATCGTTGGCGAACAATTACACCTACAAATTGAAGTCCGTTTCATCCAGCGAGTAGTTCACCCGGGTATATATCCGGACTGATAATTATTTTACCATCAAGCGGGTTTCCATAATCCCCCCGTAGACCGAGTGAACGTTTACTTGTCATTCGTTGTAGAATATGTTTGTCGTTAGAAAAGTAAACAGGATAATTGATAAAAAAAAAAAGTAAAAAATGGTCAGATTAGAGTTTGCCCGAGCTGAAAGCTTCTATACTATCCAGTAGAAACGAGCGTAATCCTTGTTGAAATGACTCGGAATAATAATACCTGAATAGTGTATAGAGCTAGGGAAGAGAGCATTTGCCCATAAGGTTATACGACGGAAGTGAGCGGAATAAGATAATTATCAAGCTAAATCGCAGCCGTATGGACTGTCATTTTTATAACTGTTTCAAACCATTATCCATACTGCCATGCAGTCGTTTCGAATCTTTTCTTCGTACCATTTGCCCAACGACAACAAACAGGTATACCTATTCTTTTCATTTTATCCGGTAAAATGAGCCATTCAAGTTCATGGCTTCTTCCCTGAAGGTTCAATTCCAAGTTTTTTGATCCCGTCCCAGCGACTCCCTCGCTTTTTTCAATTACAAAATTGACCCAATTGTCAAAACACGATGACGAAGGGCTTCTGTGTTGTTAATTTTCTATATTATATTTTGAACGTCGGTCCAGACGGCGGAGCTGAAAAATGACTCGCGTTTACTTTTCTCGTGTATATACAGGAAAATTACCCGCAAGGATGTAGCTACACGCATTCCGCACACATCTTCTTCAATCCTGAACGAGATAATAAATGTCCACAATTTTATTGTTTATCATATAATTTTCACAGTACATAATAATAACATTCGATTACCAGACCAGTGGTTTCCCGTTATCTTAACCACGAACAAAAGCTAATAAGTGTATATATATATATATATATATATATATATATATATATTATAATATCTCGATCAGTTGCCTTAGAATAATAACAACAGTAATCATGCACAGACCATCCTTATCTGTGTTGAATCTGCAAACTGTAGAACGTACGATTCCCGTTACCGATTAAAACGACATACGATTATCACTTCTCGGAATAAATTTCCTAAACAATTTTTTATCAATAGTTAATCACCCGATGATACTTCCTCTTTTATTTTCCAATAACGTGTGCCAATGTCGAACCATCTGATGGTGCGGACGCGTTTTTCCAGGCCTTGTTTTGAGGGTCCGAAGATCCGCTTCCATCACGAAGCCACGAAGATGGGATACCATGAGGTGGTCCCACTTGGGGTGGATAACCGCAGCCACATCCGGGCCTGCAGTGCTCCTGATGATGATGCGGGGGTGGAGGTGGTGGTGGAGGTGGCGGTCCATGGACCCATCCAGGCCCATGATGATGATGATGATGATGATGTGGAGGTGGACAGGGCCTCATCGGCGGGGGCCCGTGTCCCCATTTTGGAGGCGGATGATGATGATGATGGTGCGGCATCGGGGGTGGTGGTGGTGGATGGTGCCAGACGTGGACTTGAGGTGGTGGTGGTGGTGGTGGCGTAAGACCGTGGACGATGCCCTTGATCAGATTCATCCCAAAATCCCTGTTGCTTTAGATTCCAGAAAAAGTGCTGCTTTTGTCTCACGGACTGCGGAGTACGTTTTCACCTGTCGTATGCGACGACGCCTCGCTACTGGCTTGCCTATCAATCTCAGGAGCTCGATGAGCTTACCAGGGTGAAATCTAATCGGGAATATTATCTGCTTTTATCGCAGCCGCAATGCGTAGTTAGAAAGAAAAGACTGTGATTCAAGCATTGCCACTTTATCGGGAGTCGAAAATTACTTTCTACTTGATATTGATATTTTGGATATGGTTTTTCCCAAAAAGATTAGGAGCGATTATCTGTATCGGTGAAGGCTTGCGATATGAGCCGCTACTTCTATTGAGTACCATTCCAATGCTGATATGTTCTGCAATTATTTGCACTGCTGAGTAGAAAGTAAGAAAAAAATACAATTGACATCACGTCCACTAACTCCATGATTCATTTCCAATTCGTGAAGGAATATTGACTGAAAATTATTAGTCCAGAATTCTTCACGTAATGATATTTTTCGCTCTATCAGCTCTTTACCATAAGTTCACCAAAGTTGAGCCTTCTGATGATACAGATGCCCTTTACCAAGTCTGCTTAGAGGAGAAGGGAAACCATGAGGAGGTCCATCATCAGTTGGACGATTAGGACATCCAGGTCCTCAATTCGCATTCGATTGTGGAGGCGGTGGCGTAGAGGGACGACGTCCTGAGCCAGAAGGATGATGACGATGCAGAGGCGGCGGTTCTGATTGATGATCAGAGACACGATCATGACCGACAGCCTTGCTCAGATTCATCCTGCAGTTCTTCTTGTTTTAGTTCTCGAAAGATGAAAGCAGAAACCGTATTAACGGACCCATTTTCTCCTCGGAGACCAAAATTCTTCTGAACCCGCAGCGGATCTGCGAAGATGAACTATGTTTGGCAAAACGTAATAACGATAAGGATCCCTGGTCCAAAATACAGTTTGACGAAAGGCTGTGATTGAAGGATAGAAATCATTTCGCAAGTTGGATGTACGGCAGTCATTATAATTATTCGCCGCTTGGTTTGAAATAGCTATTCTGCGATTCAAGATCCCTGAAATTGCAAATGGCGCAGATAGCAAAACGCATGTTTGATATCAACACGGATGTGTACAGAGGCAGCTCAGCATCGTCGATGATTGGTAATTGAATCTATTACGTTTCGGTTAATTCTATTAGCTGCAATCCGCATGACGTATAAATGTATATGTGTACATACGAACTTTGACCTGGTCGTGGATATTGCCAAGCTGTCTGGCAGCGCTGGTCACTGCGGATTTGAAATCGAAAAAAATATTCTGCTGCGATACGAGCCGATGCGTATTGGGTGTAAATGTTAGGAAACGACAAAGAGTCGCGGTTATAAGTGATAAGCGATTAAAAAACAGAAAAAATTCAATAGAGTGAAAAATGAAATGGTATATTGAAGAAATAAAAGAAAAAAAAAAAAGAAAACCCACACGAGAATCCGAGAGATAGAGATAAAGAGCCATGGAGTCTATCAATTATCGACCGCATACGCGAGTCAGAGATAAGTACTACGTCGTAGGCATCGCTGCGCTGACTTTCGTATTAAAAATTTGTACCATGCGATTTGAAAAATGAAACATAGTCTGAATTCAATACGCGTTCCTCCGTCTAATCGTAAGTAGGATTTCAAAACACCTGCTGTAGGAATTCAATCACACCCTTCATCTGATGATGAATTCTTCAGGTGATATAAAGTCATGATGTCACGAATCAAGCACGGAAAATTGAATTTTATGAATTGTCGCAAATGTTGTATGGTCAAGTAAAAAAAAAATGAACACTCTCTTTTCGTCATGCTTGCAATTGGCTCGGTCCGAAAATGGAATCTAGAGGTGGGATTGAAGTTCCGCATTTTCCAAAAGTTCCCAACGGTCAAAGGTTCGAATTTATTTGAGACGTGATTCTGAGTTTCTAGAAACGTTAGAGTTCCGAAGTTGGAAATTCTAAAAGGTCAAAATGCAGACAGCTCATGGATCCGAAAGTTAAAAACTCCGAAAATCCAAAAATTGGCTATTTCAAGGGAATCAACAAACAGCTCGTGACAAAGCTGTGAAATAAACGACGTTGCATCTCGCCAATTCCGAGATTCGGAGTTTTGGTCTTTCGGATCTTTAGCTTTCCGAATTTTGAACCTTCGGTGTTCGGTTTCCATTCGGACTATTTCAAATTGGTTATGTTGACTGCCGGGAGAATAATCTTTCGAGAAACTGTGAGTCGGTAGTAGCAAAATTCGGAACTTTGACTTTCGCAGTTTTCGAGATTCAGAATTTCAATCTCATCCCTTGCAATTTCACGGTTAACGTCTTCCGTTGTCATGGAGCAGGTGTTTTAAAACTAGAAAATTAGAAACGAGTTTGGACTGTCTTCAAGAGTCAATATCCATGTTGGTTGTGGTTGTTGGTTGGTCGATTACTCACGTGCGAGTTGATTCGATCGAGTAAGCCCTAGACACTTGGATCGTGACACATGGCGGAAGGTAATTTCTAATCTCTATCCATACGTATGTATATTACACACCGTTGGCTGTGTTGCCGCAGCAATAGAGGCTGTGGTCGGGTCTAATAATAAAGGATAAAAATTGTATCGCAGAAAACAGCTGCGAATTGTCGAATGGTTGTGTTTTGTGTCGTAAGTCCCTTGCTAATAAGTCTTATCGCCTATCAGTTCGTATATATTATTATTACACAATAGATATACTCTTACTTCGTCTATAATGTATACAAACGTGGAAAAGTTATCTTCGTCAGCGACTTTTCGCTGGTTTGAACACCACACGTGTTCTCTCGTCCGATCTGTCACTACTCCGAACAGCGAACAAAGAACAAACTTGATTTACTACGCAGTTGCGCGTATATAATGCAGCCCGCAAAAGATGACATAGATATTCAATTACGTTTCTACTCATTTATTTATTCATTATACATTTTTCTTTTTTTTTCTTTTCTTTTCTTTCTTTCTTCTTCTTTCTTCTTCGTCATTCTCGTTATCAACTGTCGAGGAAGAAGTAGAAGAAGAAGAAGAAGAAGAAGTTCTTTGTTATTGTTATTATTCGGTTAATAGTAACGAGCTGCAGAGAGATAGACACAACGGTACTTATCTCGTTTCATTTTACCACTTTTATAAATTACCCTCTCTTTCTCCTCTTTTGCCCATTGCGCAGTTCAATTTCCGTGTCCTATTCAACGCTCGTGCATATTATCCACATCGTATAATCTACTGTTGCGAGTTTCTTCCTAACCTAGTATCCCCGGCCAACGTGCAAACCGAATCACTTCATATCGCCTGCGACGTCCCAGATTAATTGCGGTTATCGCATATGGACTGGCGTTTCATTTCGCTTCGGCAGCACTACCTTTTATTCTTTTTATTTTTCTTCTTCTTCTTGTCCCTATCAAGTTCGTCCAGCTTGCTACTAAATCTCTGTCATTACAGGTGACTGTCTTCTATTCGTTCTTGAATCGTTCCTGAATACACAAAGCCACTTTTCTGATCGTCTCCTCTCAGGATTTCAGTATTCCAGAGGGAGAGAAGATTTTTGAATAATTTTTGATGCAATGAAGCGATCCTTATTACGAAATTTATTCTCCAATTTGAGCGGAATCGATTGAGGGGTTTGAAAACTAGAGTCAAAAAGGTGTGAAAGACAATTCTTATCTGTAAACCCGAGTAGAAATTCCCGTCAGGCCACGATCAGGCCATGATCAAGCTAACCCTACCACCTGATCAGGTGCGCATCAGGCTGCCTGGTCAGGCCCTGATGATGTGTAATGTAACGTAACGTTCTAGCATTACCTGATCAGGCTGAGTGTAGGTTTAATTGTTAGGCCGTAATCAGGTTGTATGGTCAGACCTTGAATAGGTTTTACTTAATAAATCCAGAATTTGGACCGTTCGGAACTTTTGTCCGAGCTCGGAACCTGAATCTCAAATCTCTAACAAGTTCATCGAATCGATTACCCCGTTTTCAGATTTCATTTATGAAAATCTTTTCGGTCATATTGCATCGCAATAAAAATCGCCTCGATTCTTGCGATTACGAGAACATCAACAAAGGTGTGAGTATATATATTGTAGATGAAGTTCTTCGTGTGGGTGAACATCGACAAACCGAACGAAACGAAACGGAACGGAACCAACGGCTTGGAGTCCAGGGTATCAAGGGTTTCCAGTGTCACGATTCGTAGAACGTATGCGAGACTTTGCCCTCGACGACGGTCGACGACGATGATGTGGTGGAGGAGGAGGACGAGGTTGAGACCGAAACGACCAAGGCCAAAAAGCAAAGCTCTTTGGTTTGGAAACAACGGTAGCGTTGTGCCCCGCGTTACGGCACTCCTCGTCCATGCGATACCCTCGAATCGGTATGATTTCGAGGCGGTAATCTCAGGCCCGGACAATCCGTCCATTGTCCGAGAAACGTGTCAGCCGCGTGTCCAAATCCGTATCAAAACGTGTCAAAATATGATTCTCGCCTTATCGACGTCGATCCTCTTGTGTGCTTTCTTTGTCTCTCGATCCATCACCACTTTTTTTTTTCTTCTCGCTTCTTTATCTCGTTCGTATATTCATTAGAAACATTCGTAATCGCCATTCGGTTTCGGGAAACGGGCAACCTTGGACCTAAATTCACTCCGATACATCGCACATCATCGGCGTCAGGATGAATACGTTGAGTCAAAGTTCAAAGCTTTTTTTAAATTTATCTTTTTAGTTCCGAATTCTGTTGAACAGTTTGTGAATTTTTGGAAAAGTTTTCCCTCATTTCATATTTCCATGGACCACTTTCTTCGTACTTTGACCATTCCGTAAAATTACTCGATCTTTTGATGCTGGTTCCTGGAATATTTGATCTTGAAGCGCTTTTTGGAGACATTTTCTTTTGAAGTAGACTTTGCATGAGTGGGATTAAAATTCCGAATTTCTGAAGCTGTGGAAGGTGAAAATACGAATTTTTCTACTACCGACTCAGAGTGTTTCGAAAGATTATTCCCCCGAAAGTCTACGTAGCCAATTTCAAAAACTCCGAATGGAAAAACACAGAAGGCTCAAAATTCCGAAAGCTAAAGATCCGAAAGGCCAAAACTCCGAATCTTTGAATTCGCGAGATGCAACCGCGTCGTTCATTTCACAGCTTTGTCACGAGCTTTCCTTAAATTTGCAGTTTTTTGGACTTTCTGAGTTTTCAACTTTCGGAATTCCAACTTCTGAACTCTAACGTTTCTGAAAACTCAGAATCACAACTCAATAAAATTCGGAATTCTGACCATCCGGAACTTTTGCACACAAAAAACTTTCTGCTCGTGTGACTTTGTGCATGTATTCCGAACCACATAGAAATGCATCAGCTGTATCTCAAGGGTAAAAAAAGTGCATATGTTCGAAATTCTATGCTATGGACGCATATGGTTCGACCGCTTCGAGTGGTTCTGTAGATATTTATACGTACTCAATATAATGTACCCTATGAATGATTTTCTGTTCGCATCCATTACCTCGCGTGCGTTATTATATCGCGGATAATAAATTGCCCTGCTAATTTACCACTGCGCTTGATTAAGTCACCGCGTTGCGTCTCTTAGCTCTCCGCATGTCATGTATATACTGATGATGATGTAGTTCTCTGCCTCGCTGTTTCCTACACCCGTTTCTTACGGTCAACTTTATCTTTGTATAATAAAGTATATATACGTATACAATTAGCCAATTTTTATTCATACATCTTATTCAGGCCGGCTTTTTTCTTCCGGATTTTTTGTTCCACGTTTTTTTTTCTACAGTCAACTTGCCAAACAGGCCGCACACATTGAACCTCACTGTTCCGTCTAGTTGCCTTCATCCTGCAGTACAGGTGATTCGTTTTTATAGGTTTTACTCTTTTTGGCAACTTTATTCGACCAGAATCCCAAGAAAAAACTGAAAAAATTGACCTCTGATCTTCCAATGTAATATTTTCCATCCTCTGAACATGTACGGTAGATAAATCAACAGTTTTTATAGAAGTTCCGTTTTTTTGAACATGGTATTCGAAGTGGTCGAAAGGATATGGGTAAGTATAATTATGTGACTGAATAAAGGTGGAGTGTTTTTGAAAGTATACTTTTTTCACATTTCAACGGTTCGAATGAAATGAAGGAAAAGGTGCGATTTTCCAAAAATACTTCGTGTTTTGAGAGAAATACTATGCAATAGTTTTCCGGTTTCAATTCCTGATTTCGTAATTGTCATTGAATAATCCAAACCCATGTTACAATTTCAGTGGAATCAGTAGAATTTTATCAGAACTGGTAATTGGAATTGTGTTATCTCGTTCCCACAACTACATAGATATACTTTTACCGGAAATATGACCCTGAATAAACAATATTTTTATTTATTCTCACGCATGGAGGGATCTTGTTTCCGAATACCGAGAATAGAAGACAAATTAAATAAACAGTAAAATCCACATAATTCCTTATGCTATAAGGAATTGCGGCCAATTCTAGCTTCGAAGAAAAAAATTAGTTATCATAATCACTCCGAAGATAACAGATCAAATTTTCACCAGATCTTCACGTTTTGAGGTCCAGGGAATCACCACAAATTTTGTGTCCGACGATATCTTGAGAACGCACCGACGGATTTCACCGATTTTGGTCTCAATCGATGCGGTTTTTCGTATCTCAGATCTGATCGGATTTGGAATTCAATCGGAGGACTGGTTTTTGAGTAATTAAGTGAACAAAATTTTGCAAAAAATAATTAAAAATAGTTGTATCTCAAGAACGAATGAACGGATTTTGAAGATTCTGATCTTCATCGATAGCATTCGCTCCGACTTAGAAATGACTGAATTTTGAAATAAATCGATGCTTTAGTTTCGCATTGTTCGAACCTGAAAGATCTGCGAAAAAAGTTTCAGGGCTGGCCCATCGTGGCCGGTCGACTTACCTGCTTATTATTCATCAATTTGTTGATAAAACGATAATCAGATGGAATTGCAATAAAATTAAAGACTTGTATTGACCAGCCATGCCATGCTAAAGTACTCGAGCACGTGCGATCCCGACTGCTCAGTGTTCGGACCTTTTATCACGATCCAAGATTAATAATACCACGCGCTATGCAAAAGTCTGGTTAATCTCCCAGTTGAAAGCCATAGGTAGGTAGGAAAGTTTATACGGTTTGGCCAAGGCCAGAACGGTCGCAACCTGACTCAGGTCCCAATCGGCCCTCACCACACACCTACTTAGTTTCTTCCATTTCACTCCCTTCGTCTTGGAGTCTTTGCCTTTGCCTTTGGGCGTCCCTTTTCATCTTCTTCCTCTTCATCGTCATCTTCATCTTTCTCAGCTACCTCAGCCTCTTCGCCCTGGAGCGTCGGGACGCCTCGATCTCCTGAATGTGGCTGAAGCACTGCGGGAACAGCTGGTCACTGCAAACAGTTCTACATCTGTATGCGTGTCTCAGAGTGAGCGAGCTAGCTAGCTAGCAAACGAACGAGCTCGAGTTATCTCAGTTGTACATTAGATAGCGGCTTCCTGGTGACCTCGAGTTAGCTGTCGCCTGCCTGTCTGTCCGTCTGTCATCGCGCTGTTCGACCACTTTTTAAACCTAGAGAACGCGAGCAAAATATTGTACTTACTTAGATATAGACGCACGCTTGTGCATGTACATACATACAAAGTGTACGTGAGTTTCATGTACAAGATACATTTCTACTATTGCATATATATATATATAGATAAATGCGTGAGTCGTGGATATGAAATTCATTGCGCGAAACGAACAATCGTTCGGTTTATCGCCTCAAGGATTTTTTACCTCTTCGACTTCCTTGAAGGAAGTACTTCCTACTCCGAAGTACTTTGCACCTGAGGAGTACATAGAAGAGAAAATTTCCAGGATTGATGGTCATTTTTGATATCCGGAGTTGAGAAGCCAGCTGATTCGCGGATTAGTTTCTGTTCCATGAGACGAAAGGGGGGGGGAGGAAAAATCGTCAAGGAAAATTCAAGAAAATTCTCGTGAAAATAGGAAGCGGTAGTATGACATGGCCATGCGTAGATATACGGATATAGAAATAGGAAGTAGAACCTCGCATTCTAGAAGCAGCACGACCATAAAAGATAAGCATTGATAAAGCATGTTGGCTAAGGAACGTGATTCATTGGAATACGCGGAAACGTCAGTGTATTGATCAGAAATAGGGAAACGTTTCGTAAAAGTGATACGGCCGATTCACTCGATGTCAATCAATCGATCAAATCTAATACACAGATATCAATACCTTGGAATTGAAAGTATTTCAGTTTAAAGTGAAATCGTTTCCGTCTGATGATTTTCACGATTTTCATGCGAGGGAAGCATTGGCTCAGCTCCAGAAATGAATCTTGCTGGATTCAATGAATTTTTACGGTTCTCCGAATTGAAAAACAGGTTCTCAAAAGATGATAAAGATGTTTGCCATTCAGCGAATTCCACGACAAGATCAAGGGCATGAGACATTTCCAAATCGAGCAATTACCAGTAATATTTGGATCATACTGTGTGATATTTCCGGTTTTCACATTAGCTTGAACTTTGACGAAATGTTCTTGAAAAATAAAAAAACAAGCAGGTAAATTGGCAGACCACGATCAGCCAGCCCTGATACTTCTCGTGCAGATTTCTGAAGCTCGAACAATACAAAACTACTCCATCTATCCATTTCAAAATTGATGACGAAAATATGACGATTTGAAATATTCTTTGTGAAATTTTGTTCGCTCAATTATTTAAAAACTAACCGACCGATTGAATCCAAAATCTAATAAAATCTGAGTCACGAAGAACCGCATCGATCGAGACAAAAATTACGGAAATGCTTCGATTGGTTCTCAAGATATCGTCGGACATAAAATTGATCTATCTAAAAATGGTCTGAGGTGATTCCCTGGACCTGAAAACATGTAGATCTGGTGAAAAATCAACTCTTCATTTTAGGGGTGATTATTATAAAATCCTTTTTCTCAAAAGTGAAGAGTCAAAAACTTGTTCTCTGTCTTATTGTTCACCACTGACGTTTGCCTGTACCAGAAATCGTGTGTTTCTGCATAACCGTCTCCAGTGAAAAAGGCAATTACGCGATGTGTAATTCGTGTGTATGTATACGTTGAGCATAAGTTGCGTCAGGGTATTGAATCGAGTGAGAATAACAATTTAATTTTTTCGTTTCGAACGTAGTCGCAGAGTGTGTCGTGGCAACAGAGATGACATTTCGAGCCCCACTGCCCTTTAATGTATAACGCTGAGCATTCCTACTCGGACATACAAATAGTATAGGAACATATACGATAGCGTGAAACTCGCAAGTACGGTATCACATATTGTATATAAGAAACTCCTTGCGAGTTGAGCGCATATGCTCAACACATGTGCTTCATCTGCGCGGCGTTCTCTTGGCCAATATTATTAGTCGTTTCAGAAGTATTGCGCGGTGCCCCGAAAGCGATACCGAAACGAATGTGAGAAAGGGGAAAAGAAGTTCCCGAAAAAGAGAAGAAAATACAAAAAATGAAAAAAAAAAAAAAATAAAAAAATACCAGAGAAATAAGAAGAAAAGTTGAAAGATAGAAGTAAAGTTTCTCCTCTCTTGCCAGCCATGACACGTACAATACTCGTATGCGCAGAATATCATATACGTAAAATTGTTTTCAAAACCGTAGTTCGTTTGTTACCGTATGGGATGAAACAGAATCCGACGATATTCCGCGATTGATTTTTTTCTTCTGTAATATCTTCGACGAGATGTCAAAGTCTGGATTAAACTCGTGCGATTTAGCTCGCGATCCGCGGGTCCTTTCGGAGATCATCCCCGTTTCCTAGTGGGGAAAAACACCCCCGCGATTAATTGCGGCTTTTTTCTCGCGTGCCGGACACGTGCGAGTTTTTCTAGTCCATTCCGTGTGCACCTGAACCAAAGTGTGTCGATATTATCCCTGGACCCGACGAAGAAGAGATGACGCGATCAGAGCCCACGGGGAAAAAATCGTTGGTCAGCGTCGGTAGGTACCGGATGCTGAAGGTCCTTGGAAAAGGGAATTTCGCCCGAGTCGAGGAAGCCGTTCACACCATCCTGAACGTCAAGGTGAGTATTGGGGGGGCTTTCAAATGTTGGACTAAACGGAATATACGAAATGGGGCGAAGAGACTGGGAACCGGGTCCATTTTTCTCAAGCTTCGTAATAAAGCTGCGGTACCGCGTCGAACGGGATGCAGACACGGTATACGAAAGATCTCATCGAGATTATTCTCCGTCAAAGTTTTTCCTTGTCCAGTCCAGTGTCATCCAGCAAGGGAATGAGAGTACTGGGTACAAAGCCGAGTTGACTTGACCCAGATCTCTGATCCACGTCGCCTCGGTTAGTTTAGAACCTCTTCTACTGGGTCTTCATCATCAGCACGTGTACACCGTTGGATGAAATTCGACACGTGTTTTGTGAAAGCTGTAGGCACTACCTAGTGCGTTTTGTCCGTCCGTTTCGTTTGTCGGTTTATCAGCCGCCCAGGGGGGGTTGGACCCCATAAATAAAAGGGGGAGGAGAATAGAAGGAATGGAGGGAAAAGGTAAAGAATCATTTCCACGGTAATGATCATCGCGTTCCCGGGCTAGGGATCCTTCAAAATGTCGCGGTAATAGACCGTAATGGAACGAAATGGCACTCGTAAAACGTATTGCTAGACTTTTAGGTACCTACTTCTTCCTTCTCTCCTCGTTTTTACTCTCGTGTTGTTCTTCTGAAGCTGTTGTGTTGGGAACGTTTCTTCTTCAGCCACTTAAGAATACCGTCCGAAGCACTATAAGCGGTCCTCGAACCCAGGTAGTAGAAATTTTCCACCGTTCCACAACTGCGAAGGTGTCTCATGGGTTTCTGGGTTCTGGAGGGATGCTTTGTCAAAAAGCGGTTAGAAAATTTTTATGGATTCGTATATCACTTCTTCTCCTTCTATTCTCTTTTCCTTCTGTTAACACATCGGTTACTTTAATCTATTCTTCACCATCCCTGCATAGCCATAACCATAGCCTCCTGTGCAACCTACTGCGACGACAAAACCGTCTCGGTTATTTCCTTAATCCATCTGTTATTGTCGAATGAGCTTAGCCTATAGGTATACATATAGCTGATGTTCCCGTTTGGTATTAGCGAACCGAGAATCGAATGATCTGAAGTGAGTTTTTTGCTATGATATTATTATGAACGCGGTTGCGTCGCGTGGTCTCGCCTGATCGCGAAGTTGAACGGAGAATTCAAACCTTCGCAATCCTTTTTTGCAACCGTTTAAACGCTCGTTAACAACCACTGGCAGAAATCCATTCCGAAGTTCTGTATAATACGCGCGCCGTTTACGGCGATCTGATTTCTTCCCGGTCGATCGGCGTCATTCAGACAGATACGGACACGATCGCGCTACAATGGATTTTCTATTTTCGTACAGCACACAATCAATGAAGAAAAAAAGAAAGAAAAGAAAAAAAATCCAGCTCTGCTAGAAACAATATAATATATATATCTACAAATGATCATTACTCACCGTACAAAGAGCTCGCAGTTCCTCTATGCATCACCCATTCACAGGCGCAAAGTGCAACCACTTGAGTGTCAGCGCAACATCAACTTGAGAATTGATCTAGAAAAGCCGGGAGGACTTTGCTGCAATCAGAACTCTGAATGTCTTCATGGTATTCTACTTCTTCTTGCTACATGGCTTTCGAATGGCCAAGGGTCTCGGTGTGTGTCGTATAAGTTGCGGGTGAACTGAAAAATGGTCTCAAACCTCTGGATCCAAACTGCATTCAGGATCCAGATTGTTCGGAAAGATGATCAAGACATATCCTGCTGGACCTTGAATCTGTTTGAAGAGCTAGAAACGATGGAGAAATTATGGAAGTCCTCATGGGGTTGGTTGGTGGTGGATGAGTTTCCGAGTTTGAGTAAAGTTTCGAGATTCTGATGTGCAAAGTCCACTTGTTCGGAGTATTGTAGAAGCAGTGTACCGCACTGGGGTACGACGAGGATGCTAAATGCTTGAAGAGAACGAAGTGGCGCGTCTAATCGCGCAACGCGGGTCTACCAGGAATTGCGGCATATCACCATATCGCGCAAGATAGCGATAACTCTGACCGCAGCTTTTCGTCGTGTATACATATGCACATGGGCAACACATGCCTCGTTCTTTGCCTTCAGCTTCCTACATGCGACATATAACTGCACGCTGATCGTATATACCCGGCTATACGCACTCTCGGGTATGGGAAGACGAGGGCGATGAACGCAAATACCACAAAACACACACGCGCCATGCATCGGATGACATCATTCGACATTGGTCTCTTTACAACGTTTACCCAACTTGCGGAAAACATCAAAAATAAACTACAGAGATCCTTCACTCTGCAGGACTGGCATCGATTGGTTGAAAACCGTCACTGCCATTCAATTTCAAAGCTGCAAGCAATCACAGCTCAAAACGGGATGCCCTCCCTTGAATGTAGCTGCATTGCAGTTTAGGCATGGACTTGGATGGCACAAAAATGTCCTCCACGTTTCTGCGATCCATCAAACCAAAATGGTACACTAATATTTCGCAAAAATACGGAATTTGGTGGATTGTTCAGTAGGGAAGAGTCACACTGTTCAGCGAGTTAATCTTTGTATCGTTGCTAATAATCCATCCTATAAGGAAATACTAGCTCACGAGATGGCGCCCAACGTTCGGCCACCAAATGGTACAGAATTTTGCTTCGCCTTCTGTTATAGCTTTAGCCGAGTACCCCGCGTTTCACAATTAACTATTCAAAGGCCTACACGAGTGGCGTTGGAATACGAACACGAAGAGGAATACGGGTCGGCGGCTCTCGAGGCGAGGCGATAGTCGGCCCTGGGTCTTTGATGTCGGAACGGAAAGCCAGCTGATAAATGCGAAGTGGATATCTCTATTCCAGCTCCTAATATCAGCCCAGAGACCAGCGTTCTCCAAGCTCTGCATGAACAGATGGGCTCGAACGTTGGGTTGGTTCGATACTTGCTCACTTACTCACTTGGAAAACAACAATTTCACGATCGTTTCTTCACCACTGCGCTCTCTGTAACGTTCGGCAAAAAATCATACCAAGAAACTTTACGATTCGGTGTAACGATCGCATGCCAAACAGTTCGATACCAATTCCGCTATCGCTTTGTGCCGACGAATGTGCCAAATGCAATCTGGTACCGCTGATGATACTTACTTCACTGGTTTTGATCAGGAATTGAATTCTTTTTCGAATCCTTCAGCTGCGTTTGGAATCTGAATATGAAACGGGGCTCGGCTCTATCTAGCTCCTCTTAGTTGTGTACCTGAGTGATTTTGGCAGGTCCAACCGCGTGGCAGGCCCACCGTGCGGGTAACATGAAACCGTCCGGTTTTTCGAGGTTTGAGGTTCGAGGTTCGGGGTAGGGGATCGGCTACAATCCGGTAGGTCTATTGTCGTCTCATAATCGATGCTAAATATGCCGGAGAGATCGGACCGCGTAAACCAAGCTGAGATCGAGATGAAGGAAGACGGAGCTTGGTGGGTTTAGAGATGAGGAAAAGAGCCAGAGTTCAACTATAATACAGAGATGGAGAGGATACGAGGAGGAAGGAGAGGGTCCATGGAAATTCGATACCCGAGACCCGAGACCCAAGTCCCAGACCCGGGGCCATGAAGCTCTGCTCCAGCATTTAACCATACAGTTTTATTTGTGGTTACTGAAATGACAGGTCCAGCCACCGCTCGAGGCACTCGCCTACTAATACTTCACGGTCGAAACCCGGTGTCTGGGGTCCATGTGGAGGTGGAACAGTCCGAACCGTTCGTGCTAATTAATACGCTACGGGGAACGTACACTCATGAATATCCCCTGCATGGACACGCGTGCATATATTTACCAAAGATGGAATACACGAGCCTTAATTTTTCATCTACTGCAGGGCGCCACCACTGACAATAAGTGAGAATTATCGGTAGCTACTTTTGAGTTTCCATTTTGAATAACATACCGAAATTCCAAATTCTTTGCAAATTGGACTCGTCGTTCTTTGGCCCGTTTTGTCAAATGCCTATTTCAGGATTTTGCTTGACAAGAATTTCACTACCAATGCGCGTATTTCAATGTTTTATTCTAGGTCGAAGCGTTTTGTTGATCCTGTTGATGGGAATTAGGCTTACTTTGAATTGGGCACAACTAATAGAGGAATAGTCGGAATTGAACAATTTTTACTCCAAAATTTGCAGAATTTCATGAGCTCCTGATCACCTCTAGATTGACAAAGATCGATACATGGCCAACGAAGTTACTTGGGCGATTATTAAAGCAATGCATGAACTTTGAACTCGATTTACTCGAAAGATGCGTCATTTTATTTGATGTTTTTTTATGTTTCGAAAATTTTGAATCAACGAATTCGGCAAAACAGTATTGAAGACAAAAAATTCATCATCGCGAATCGGTCATTAGCGAAGGCCTGGAATCCAAGAATAATGATGAACTGATTGTAAAAACGAGCGATCATTAGTCAGCGACGGCATTACACTAGTATAATCAGCGGTTCTCGTGAATGCCATGCCAGATTGGCAGAGGATATTTCCTCGATGGTAAAATCTGCGCGACGGTATCTTATGCACTCGATTCAATTCTCGGATGCGGATGAAACTGACGTTGTTTTTATTTCGAGAAATTCGATAAGACCGCCGGTTATCACGGAAACTTCTGGACGAATGAGTTTTTATTATCTGACTTCACGGACCGGCTTAATCACATCGCCGAGATTAGGACTGAAAAATTGGCTACGTGCTGTTTGGCATGCGATTATAGCCGCTGGACTGAATGAACTCGTGGAAATCAGGCGGGATTGAAATTCCGAATTTGAAAAAATGCGAAAGATGAAAGTTCGGAATTTTTATGCTATCGACTCGGAGTTTTTCGAAAGATTATTTTCCCGTAGCCAAGGATATTCACGTAGCCAATTTGAAAAACTCCGAATGGAAAAATACCGAAGGTTCAAAATTCCGAAAGCTAAAGATCCGAAAGGCCAAAACTCCGAATCTCGGAATTCGCTTAAATTTGCCGTTTTTTAGACTTTCTGCGTTTTTAACATTCGGATCTTTGAGCTGTCTGCATTTCGACCCTTTCGGAATTCCAACTTCTGAACTCTGACTTTTCTAGAAACTCAGAATCTCGTCTCAAATAAATTTGTAATGTTGATCATTCGGAACTTTTGGAATTCGAAACTTCAATCTCGCCTCGTGTAAATCACACGAATCTGAAGAATTCAGTCCCGCGGGCGTGAAGTGCGCGATAAAAAATCCGACGGTAATCTCCATAGGAAAATCCTCTGGGCAATGCGAAGCTGTCGTGCGTACCTACGTTACAACCGCATGCATACATATGCGTACCGGTATGGTACCGGCATCTGACATTCGCGCGGTTCCTATATGGAATTCAAAGGCTGACGAGCTTCGACGTCGGGACGCAGCCTCGAGGACTTCCTTTTGCGGTCGTCAAGGTGCCAAGAAACCCGCGAGTTTGCTGCCGCGCGTTAGTCAAAGGGGCAGAAAATTATCCCGCTCTTTTACCCGCGTCCCTACCAAACCTAACCTAACCTTACTCTCCGACTTCCGAGCTCAGCCGCTAATTGAACACGAGATTAATTCTCTTTAATTGAGAGATCATACGTCGATATAAATTCACCTCGTCGCAGTATCTTATGGCTGTACTCGGGTACCTTTACCTATGGGCTGACGCGTAATTGCGAACGGGCTTGCGATCCGCCTCCTTGGCCCTTGATCTTGTCCTCGGTAGGTATTCATGGAATGAAATCCATGGATCGATCTAACGGTTCTGCGCAATTAATTCGTTTTCATAGGCATTTCGTTTTTATCGATAATTCTTATCCGATTCTACGAACTTGGATTTCGTTATCTGATCGATCGTCGACTGAGCCTGTAGAAGCCTTGAAAACTCCCTCTTTTTTTTCTATACGCCTACACTGTGCATTTTTTTGTTTTGTTTTTCATGACTAGATTTTTGGGAATTTGATAGAAAAGTGGAGAAAAGAACTTACTGCCTTCTCAAATAATTTCGCAATTTATCTGAAAACTTCAGGATCTGCGATACTGTCCATAATGATGGTCCATAAGCTTTTCTCTCATTATCAATAACGTAGACTTAATTATTGAATTTTAGGCATCGGATTGATAATTTCAACAATTCTTCATGTTCTCGGGAATCTCTGGTATATCCAAAATACAAATTCCTAGAATAGTATTGGCCTGTTAATCAATCTGGCCGATAAATATTCTGCCGAATGGTCTCAATCAAAAGTGCAGCGGAATGAAAGAATACTAAATTGATAGTATTTTGCAATGAGATTTCTATAGGACAGGAAAAAAAAATGTATATCGATTTCGGAATTTTGAGTAACAATTACCGTGGGATAAAAATTGTTCTTACGCCTTTTTTTGCTTTCCGTCTATTCGCAACTGACCGGTTTTTTGAAACCCCGGTTCACACCCTGATTCGAAATCCTTGGCATTTGAGTTTGACGAATCGTAAAAGTCTGAGTAGGTCTCTGAATATCGAGATAACGCCCACACCGCCATCATATCATGCCTACATACGATTCTTGAGCACGTGTTGCAGAGCATTGATTGCCGTCAGCGTTTTGAAATATAGTAAAAAAACCAACAAACAAAAATAAATAAATAAGTAAAAAATAAAAAACGCTAATGAGAGGTTGAACAAAATGTTATTTTTGACGAAGTAATTACAGATAACCCATTAATACTGACCTAATCTTTTTGATTACAGGTAAGCCGAGAAAAAAAAAACAGCTTAGCCTTCGGCACGCGAACTATTAGCCATCAGGATCGGTTTAATCCCGGCAAAAATCATTGCGATTCGAGGTAAGAAGTTTGATTTTTGATTTTGGCGAATGAATATCGTTATCCTTGATCGTAACCGTGGCCATAGAATTGGCGGAATTTAGCATTTCCTCGTAAAATGTATCCAGCCGTTGAAGAGACCGCGGCTCCCACGGTGGTCGGGGTCGTCGGCTGGTTATATTCTGGTAAACGGTTTAAAATCAATGGTAAATCAATAAATAAAACGTTATTGGTTATTCCCGAGAGAGAAAGAGAGAGAGAGAGAGGTGCGGGTCTCTTTAATCCGAGTTCTCGGTGGTCGCCGACAAAGGGAAAACAGTGACAAATACAAGAGTTGTACGCACACCTAATTAAGTCAGACAAAGTTCTCGGAAGGCATCTCGCATGCCTGGAGCCTTCCACCGCGTCTCTTCGGCGCGGTCGTCGCCCATGCGGCACCTATGGCTATCGGCCATACGTATGTAGGCATGTACATACCTATATACACATACCTACCTATATCGAAATATATAATTCCGCGAAGGAAATAAGAGATAGGCGAAACGGTCGGGGTCGAACTGGATGAAGAAACAACAACCGAAAAACGAAGTGCAAAACAAAAAACATGACCTTTTTCTCTGAACGCAGATATACATATATCTATAGATATTTATATACATCAGCGATGATCCTGGATGAGGATGGTCCGTTTGTCGCTAGACTCGTTTTCATACCCTCAGCAAAATCCTAAAGAAAAAGAATAAGAAGAAGAAGAAGAAGAAGAAGAAGAAGAAGAAGAAGAAGGTAGGTATATACCTGTGATTTATAATCCACTAAACACTTTTTCTTACATGGACGCCGATTGGACGTAATAACTTATTGACCAATAGGCGATGTTTATTTTAGCGAACGTTTTGCACCGCGCAAAAGCGAGCTTGTAATTTGAAGCCAACCCGCGAGCCTTTAATTACGGGTATCGATGCACCCGCGCTGATCATACATACTCGTAAAATGTCCACTCTTCACAACCACCGTAATATTATACACAGGGAGGCTAGAACTACTCGATTGCGTTTTAATTTATTCGTAAACTAAGTCCAAGTCGTCAGAAACATGCCATCAAAATCACGGTTTGGTCACAATTAGCCTGTCTTCAAGAATTTGGTTCAAAACCGGCCATGTCCTCAAGAGCTTGACGAAAAGTCGAACGTGTTGTCATAAATTTCTTCCAAAACTATACCGTCTAGAAAAATTTGTTTTCAAACAGACCATGTACTCAAAAATTTCATCCGAAATCAGCCATGTCAGCATAAAACTGTTTCAGAACCATTCGTGGCCATAACTTCAGGAATTATTCTTTCAAAACCAACTATGTTTTCGGAAATCTAATTGAAATCCAACCTTTATATCTCCAAAATTGTATTCGAAATCGGCCATGTCCTCAGGTGTTCAACACAAAATCGGTCGTGCTATTGTCAATTTACTCCAAAATCATAACCAGGTTCAGGAAAATTTGTTTCCAAACCAGTCATGACCTCAAGAATTTAATCCAAAATCGGCCATGTCACATTACAATTCTTCAAAAGCCATTTATCGCCATATTTTCTGCAACTGTTTATTCATAACCAGCCATTGCTCCAGGAATTCTATTCCAAACCAACCATGTTCTCAAAAATTTTCTTCGAAACTGGCCATGTTCTCAAGTATTTGACGTAAAATTGGATTTGCTATCGTGAATTTCTTTCAAAACAGTAGCCAAATCCAGGAAAATTGATTTCTAAGTGGAACATGTACTCAAAAATTTGATCCAAAATCAGCCACGTGAGCATGGAATACTTTCGAAGCCATGTTTTCTGAAATTATCTATTCCAAACCAGTCATGCTCCAGGAATTCCAGTTAAAACCAACCATGTCCTAAAAATTGGTTTCGAAACCGGCCATGTCTGATTCAGGATGATGAATCGATGTGACTACATATTTGAGTGAATTTTTTTGACCGTACCTACACACACTGCTGGTTTTTGGATAATTCCTTTTTCGGAATTATCTCAAATTTCTCGACGATGGATTTGGAACGGTTGTTGGTACCAGACGACTAACGTAACGCTACTATGACTGACAAGTGGCAGACGGTTGCGTGAAACTAATTATCCTTACATTACGTAAAAGGATCGCGGGAGCTATGGGGGGTAAAAAAGCATGATTTTTTTCCAGTCCTTGCACTCGTATTATTCACTGGTCAGATTATACCTCGACCGTTGTTATTATCATCTTGGTGAGTTTTTTTATTGCTTTAACTCGATCTCGGTATCGATGTGTAAAAAAGTGATCACCTGGTACGTGGGTGTGGGTGTGGGTCCAGCACAAGCCTATACGTATACAGCCACGTCGGCTCCCGGACTGACTGAGAGAATTTATGCGAACGTGGTCCGAGAGAATGATCCGTTCGAAAATAGTAATTAGATATTTTAAAGGCTGTCAGAAGAGGAGGCTGATCGAGGCAAACATTTTTATAGGTATTAACAGCCGTTTAACTCCGGACATTAACTGTTGAGATTAGCTTGGCATTTTAACTGGTCAATTTGCAAGTTTAAACGCGATCCCTCGTCAGATATGAGTCAGCAGGATTTGTATTTTTCCTATTCCTCTTCCCTTATGGCCTCAAGGATCTCCAGACCCAGTCCCAGACCTCGACACCTTCCTTCTTTCAACCTTTCCAGTCTCAAAACCCATGGATTTCGAATCCGAAAATGTCCTCGGATCCGGAAAGCTGAAAGCGAGTGAAAAGAAGAGACTCTTTTGTAATTTGGTTTAGTAAATTCAACAGCTTCTTCTGACGATTCTCGTGGATCTATTTGCAGGTAGATATTATATGTTTCCCGAAGATTAGCATGGGAATTAGTTCGTCTCTCGGCACGTCGCTCAAGCATAAATGATTCGAAAGGTAATTCAGAGCGAGTATCCCTCGAGAGCTGGTTTGAACCCTAGGGCATTTTGGATATGGCGTGATGAATATATACGGATGAAAATTTCCACCCAGTCGTGGTCCAGACTTGAACTATTTGCTGAGATCGTCCTGAAGGGTCGATTCAAACGAGGGTGGGAACTTGCACACGTGCAAGGCGTCATCCCTTGTCTGTTACTGACGTAGGTACTGGTCGATGTTGAACAGCGTGTAACAATTCAAGATCTGGACAGGACTTAGTCCTCCTTCTTGCACGGAGACTGCACCGCGTGTTCTTGCAGCAAATCATCGGTTACAACGAGAAACAAGTCTTGAACCTATATGTATAATTATAGATATCTGCCCCGGCATTAAGGATACTTCAGCGGATATCTCGCAGCCAAGCTCTTCGGTTCGATTTTCTATGGATCGGTACATAATGGTTAACCCACGGTTTACCTTAATTATATAGATTAAGAAATAGTAAAACCTGGTCCAGACAAAAACAACAACCGATTGGGCGAGATTTTATTGCATGGTCTCTCATGCTGATGCTGATGCTGATGCTGCACGATTTGTCGAAAATAATCTCAATCGGTAACCACTTCAAGGTTCCTTCCTCTATTCGGGTTCCGTCACGAACCTCGAAGCCATCGTTCATCTGATTTCTTAATCGCCCATCGATTAATTGATCTCTCGGGATAAATTTCTCCTTTGATTAGCAAACCCAAGGTTTTTATTTTGATCGGGTCTTTTAATTCAGCTGCAGAATAGCCTGAAACACATATCTTCGGTTAACGCAGCATCCCAAAGCGTTGGTACAAAGATTTGATCCTAAGGGATTTGGAAGCACTGGTCGGAGCCAGACCGGTGTCCGGTGGACATTTCCGGATTTAAGGGAGGCCGCAGACACGGCTGCGTGGACAGCGATAAGGAATTGAAACAACCGCCGAATTCCCTGGTCCCGTTGGAACCCCACTGTCTCACTAGCCTCCAGTCCCCGTTTTCCCTGGAACCAAGCATCCTGGATAAGGGGGGGCTGGTGCGTAGTCGAATTCATTCACCGTCATATATACCCATCCACCTACTATCTCCCCAAAGAATTCCCGCCGAGTTAAAGAACGAGTCACCCGTATATTCAGCCACTGGGGCTAAGCCGATCCCTCGCTTGACCGCACTGTCATTTTCCTTCTTTTAACCCCGGAATGCGGGTGAAGCGGATGCTGAAAATGGAGGGAAATACTCAGGCTTCCATTTTTAACCTTTCGATCTTCTGCACGAATTAATATCATCCTGATGCTGCCCTGAACTTCAGGACTTTCGTCATGAACAGACATCAAGATCATCGAGTTCAATTCATGAGATGCATGCAGTTCTTCATCAGTATCTGATGTGAATAGAAACATGGATTTCTGTACTCAAAGAAATTACCCCTGAAGTAAAATCCGGGAGGTTTGTTACCTTCAAAAAGAAGAAGAAGTAATTGCCGAGTGACTAACTCTTGAATGGTTTCCCTGCAGGTGTCAGGAATCGGTGAACCGTGTTTGAAGATTTAAACCTCGTTCAAGATTATAACTTTTCCCTTAAGCAGTCCGGATCTCTTCCACCGTCGATCCTCTGGTGAAATGTAGATCTTGCGTCACGGTACCCACCCTGGCGATAAAAAGTAAAAAGAGAACTTTCCGACCTTCACCCCTGCAGTGGGAAAAGTTAATATTTGCCGAAGAAGTTGGCTCGAGGATTTTTGGATTTTTGTAATTCCGAGTCAAACTCTGCTGGAGGATCTTGAAGAGAAAGAAATCCACGCCAAGAACCAGCCAGCTCCTTCTTCTTCGCAAGGAGTACAGGATCCATCGCTCGGTGGGTGGAAGCAACGTTCGCAAAAGATTAGCCTGACACATGGCAGTCGAGATTGTAAGCACGGGTTTACTGCCACCGCGACTACCGCAACTGCCACCTACCCCCATATAGTCGGGCTATAAGTCTGCCCTCATGCGTAACCCCTGGTGCCCCAACACCCTCGGGGACGACGTTAGCGGCGGCCCACTACGCCATCGTGTACGGTTATCGTCCGACCTGCACCCCACCGCACGGCACCCACCCTGCCGAGGGGATAACTATGGAAAATTCCCATTTCCCAGAGGCAGGGGACCCTCAGAGACCGAGGAAGTACCTGCCCACCCACCCCCATGCTCGGGTACCAGATCATCTTCAATATCCTTCTGCCCAACGTATCACGTACCACCTTTACCGAATGTCATTATTTATCGAGTCGGAAGTTCTCCCTAGCCCATTTCACCCTTCTTGAACCCCCTGTTTTCTCGTTTACTACGTTCCTCGAATCAGTCGGAAGACATCCGTCCGTAGTGCCGAATACTACGGAAACGGTTTCGTCTTATCAAATTTTCAAGGGGCGACTTATGCCTCTATATCTCATGAACGGTTAATCTTACGATGAAAATTTTGATTATCATTTTTGTGGATAACTGAATTTCCTACATTTTTTATTGGAACTTTTTTTTCGTAGGACTGATATTTTCGGAGCTACAACGCGGTGGGTTTTCTGTCTCATATTCGCAAGCTGCGTGAAGAATATCCACCTTGCAGCAAAAAGTTTCATACAAAAAATGTGGGAAATTTAGATTTCTACTAAAATTGTTTTTACTAATTCCGTCGTAGGATCAACGGTTTTTGACATATTCGGTGGACTACAGGCAGAGGAAGAATCTGATTCGAATTTCTCATCTGATACTCGGACTCATCGCTTTTGGATATCCAGTGAGGGTCTAGATCGAAGTAGGAGGGTGGTAGGGTTATCAATTTGAAAGTTTTCAGCCGAGGGTAATTAATTCCGGGCTTTCCCGTGTGATCGGATTATTAGCTCGTCGAGACAATGGACCGTTGTAAATCTCAAAGAGCTATATACTATACCGAGGTTGAAGATTGCGAGATAAATCTATCCTCGATTATCTCTCCGTTATGAGCAAAGTCTTGTGTTTGAGGAAGAAAAGCTCACGCGATTTACTTTCGCACTAAATACCCAGGGATCAGCCAAGTCCCTTCATACTAAAGCACATCCTTTTGCTCCTATAACTCCGAATGTGTGACAACAGGATTAGGGCTGCACTGGGTAATCACGTTTACAGGAAATTCCCCCAGGCTAAGCTGCATTTCGCAAACCTGAAGAAGACAGAGTTGGCTGCAGGTGGAAAGAAGAATAAGAAGAAGAAAGAAATTTGGAGAGCTCGGTTAGATTGCCCTGAGCTAAGATTGGGCTGCAGGATTGTCGCCTGTTTGTCAAGACGACAGGACCGATGACTGGGGCCATATTTCCCTGGGTGGTATTTTTACGAACCGGGGTGTTTCACGGGCTGACGAAACCCAGTCTCCTCTCTTTCATTTGGTATATAAATTTTTTTTTTTTTTTACTGCTCCCCCACTCTCCCACCATCCTCTGGGAGTAAGATGGAGGCATACGAGCGTACAGGTCGAAAGAAGAACCCACGAACCGCACCAAGAGACGCGAACTACATAGACTCTTCTCGTTATTATTCTTATTATTCTTATTCTTATTTTTATTCTTTGGACCCTATGCGAAGACCGAACATCCCCTTTAACTAATATATCTTCCGCCTTGGGCAAGCCATTGTAATACTACTCGAATACACAATAATCGCCCGGGGCCCCCCATCCGCCCCTGGCCCGAGTGAAAAAAAAGTCACTTTTTAATCACGGGGTAAACCCGTTTGAAATTTTTCTTCCATTTTCTCGTCACGGTTGCAGATTTAAGTCGTCCCCAAAACGCGTGGAAAGCTCGAAGGAATGAATATAAGCCCTCGACTGAAACGATTTCGAAAGGAGCTGAGAGAAAAAAAGGCAGAATAAAAATGAATAACACTCTGGTGTGTATATATTCCACGACGGATCTGGTATTGACGCCGAGGCATCGTTTCGGATGATATTCAAAATGGCGTATTCGGGGCTCACCTCAAAGCCTCAAAATCTACCCGAACCCATATTATAGCGTTGATCATTCACGCATACAGAGGACGGCGCAATACCGAACCACTGTTATAAACCCTGGCCGGTAGAGTTACCTCGAGTCTCCAGACGACGTGACACTACGGTGCTCCGTCATCTATGCAGATCTAGATAATCTTTACGCCTTCGTCTGGCGTCTCTTTCTAGTCACCAGATGGAGCTTGTGGATCGAGAAGGACGTAATATGGCTCTTGGGTAACGGGAGAGTTGATGGGAAAAGGACACAAGATGAAGAGACTGAGAAGAGAGGCAAGGTGGAAAACGAGCCTAACTCTCCTCCAGGAGAATTAGGTGCGGAGACGATGATGAAGAAGAAGAAGAAGAAGAAAAAGGAGAAGAAGAAGATAGGCGACCCGACCCGGTCGACCCGACCAAAACCACCGGAGCAAATCTCCGCTACAAACTCTACGACTGACTAAACTGACTTTACCGCGACCAACTGAAGCCAACCAGAGTAGTGAACTTATACAACTACTACAGATGTGGTTTCTCATGAGTTTCTTAGAGGCTGACCACCGACCCGTGGAGAGCTGCATTTTCTTCACTCGGCATGCGTTAAGTTTTCATGCATTTTTAATTGCAGAGATCAGCGGTTAGTTAGCACCGGTAATTGCGACGAATGGGGCCTTCTAGTTACTCATTGCACGTCACACTCTTATTGTCGACTGTCTAGAACCCAGGTGATGATAATCAGATATCTTCAAAGGTCCCATGTATATTTCATATTTGGAAAGAACATTATAACGGGCTGTCGATACGAAAATGGCGAAAATCTCTGATGATCAACATGATCAGCAATTCGAATGGCAATTTGCTCTTTGCTTGCTTGAGAAGTTCGCGGCAAACCGCGAAGTCCGATTGAAAAATCCTTACCGAGAATCGGAATCGTATCTTGAGCACCGAACAGCCCTAGCGATGATCGGTTCTTCCGAACCCTGCAGAGACCTGTTCCTCGGGTTGGTTGGAGAAAAAGGAAAGGTTCTACTGGAGGTAAAGGTATACGGTCCCGAGGAGAGCAGATTGCATCAAATTGTATCCCATCAAGGGGACCAGTTTACATCGCTTAAAGATGTCAATTACATACATCGAGCCTCGTAACTTATACCTGTTCACCACGTACAGGTGCATCTTGAGATCTACTCTCTTCTTCTTGGTAGCATGCACTTCCCTCATACACGGTGCTTCTTTTTGGGTGTTGCTTTTCTATCTCATTCCATCTTCTCTTCCTCTGCAAGAGTGACACGCTCAAATCCTGAACCCAGGATCTCGTGGTGAGTTTGTGCAAGTGGAAGATGCACATGTGAATGTCGATGCTGCACGCACATCGTCGCACATCTACCTTGGGCAGTAAAGTGAGCCGCGGAGTGGCGGGCTGAGCTGGAGGCGAGTTGATCACGAATAATAATTTACAATTAGCGTTGGCCATTTCTCTGGCAATCCCGAGGCTGACTGACCAATCGGAGAACCGTGGGTGTCAACCCAGAGACGAGGCTCAGGCTCTTACGATTAGAGAGAGCCAAGAGCTCCGGGACTCGAAACTCGTTTTGTGTTTTCCACACGATCTCGGTCCCCTCGTCCTCCAGCTCCCTTTCTCCATCCCGTGTTCTTGGGCTGGAAGGTAGACAGAGGTATGAGGTACCTGGTAGGCTACTCGAACCACTTCGCCATCGCCGAATCAATCCAGGATTTCGAGGTCCGATATCAGGCTGCTTTCAGGGTCTGGATCCTTTACCGAGATCCTCTGATCATCTTGTGAGGAGGAACACCAGCTTCCGAAAGAAAGAAAAAGATTAATCGTACCTACCCATCAGCTCGAGGGGTTCGACCGTATGAAAATTTTTCGAAAAGACTCTCAAGACGCCTTAGAGGCATTAGTCTCTTCCATGGTATCCACCGATCTACCCGTAATCCTCGAAATCAATAAGGACTTATGTAGGTACTTATCACTACCGACTCTCTACCCCAAAAGATTCGACAGACTTTTGGCTCTGTTGGAAAAACTAGCGACAGCTACGAGCGCAATACATGTTCGTGCAAATTTACTAGATCCTTCAGATTAAAAAAAAAAAAAAACGGATAAGCAAGAGTTTTGATGGTTTTGAATCATCAGGTTTTGAAGCTGAAGGGACACAAGTGGTGAAAAATTGAAAAATGCTGATCAGGCAGTGAAAGGTTAGTTTTTCCAAGATATTGGGAGGATTTTTCACACAGCGTCATAGCCGTTGCTGGATAGGCTAGATATTCATCAGACGTTCTGTCAAGGGGTTGGTTAGCAGAGACTCCCTTCGTGCCCTGGCCTCGGGGCGAATCCCCTCAAAACTATTCACGCACCGTCGCAGTTATACACGTATATATACGTAAAATTTAGGAGTCGGCAGTTCCGCTCACGCGACTTTTCAAAGCGTGGTAAGAAACGTGGAAAAATCGGGGTTACATAGACCAGGCGAGGAAAAAGAAAAAGAAAAAGGAAAAAAAGAAAGAAAGAAATAAAGAGAAGAATGTGCAGCTTGGTAACGGCGAGACATAAATTTTAATAACTTGCGGGGGGCTGATTTTAATTTTGTACCAAAAATAAAAAAGAGCAAGATAAAGCGGGGTAGGTGAAAAAGGAAAGGAAAACGTCAAAATAATATCACAAACGAGTACAGCCGAGATTTTCCACTGACAAAAGGATTGCGCGTTTGGCTTTGAGCAGAGGAACGCAGTAACGGGCATCTAAGGAGGGGTGGAATCTTTTGCTCGGATAACCCCAAAGACAGGAAACTCCACGAAAGTCTCGGAAAACTTCTAATTAGTGAGTCCCCCCCTGTGCCCCTGCAGTCCCCCTTGGGTAAAAGTTGCTCTGTTTGTTTCTCGCTGTGGAAAAGCAGCAAAGTATTTGCCGAACTGCCTCGGGAATTGTGTTAGGGATTGCAGAATTCGTTGCGCGTAAAAGTGACGGGGATGAAATCCGATTCCTCCCTAGGAAGGTTTATTGCTCGTCTTCCGGGCGTTGGCGTCGGTATCAGAGTTGACGACCATGCAAGGGGTGGAAATTTCAAATTCAAACTAGCCAGGGTAATCCGTGGACGATGGGCGATGGGCGGCAGCTCGAACCGCAACTATAACGTCGAGGTGGATGATATTGGAATCGTTTGGTAGATATTAGTTTAACGACCCTAGCACAAACGTAATATTGCGGCTGAGAGCCCATCGGGCATTTAACCAGGAGATAGAAGCACATATACCTACCCTATACCTACCTACCCTATCCTACGTACCTACCCAGACCCTTCGAGCATCGCGTGTACTGCACCCCAATCCCAATATCCCCATATATCATCCCCATGGTGAGCTACCGGGTGTCTTTTGGGGACCGGATCTTCAGAGGGAGGTTTTCACCCCCTCGGTGTTTACCTTGTGTTTTTCAAAGTCGAAGGAATTTTTCTTCCGCAAGTTTGCCCGGTTCATTTCCATCCAGGGGGAGTTTAACTCGTGGATGAAACTTTCCAACGGGGGTTGGTTGGATAGCAAGTTTTCCCGGAGTGCGAAACACCCCGTGGATTATTCCCCCATATACCGTCAACGATCCGGAGGCTATGCCAAGGGCAGCTATCTCCGACCGGACACTGCAGACCACTACCTACCCCCCGTTGACTGCACCCCTTCGATCTCACCGTAAACTAAGGGGTTCCAGTTCGCTCCAGGCTCCAGGCTCCTGCAGGCTCCTGGCTCATGGCTCGTGGCTCCGGGGGTCCTCAATCCAGTTTACAGACAATTAGTTTTCTGCGCAGTATTGACTCGGTGTACTAACTTCTGTCGAAGGTTATGCGTACCACATGCTCACAAGTATGTCTCTCCGTTTACTATTATCACTCGATGTCAAGGGTGAAGACATTTTTCATGCACTTTTCATCGTTTAAGGGATGGAAAAGTATTGGTTTCGTATTGAAAACGACTTTCAGTCATTCCAAATAATTTTCAACCCTTCATTTCACCATCATTTTCAACATACGTTAGTCTGTCTGTTCGACTATCTGTCGGAAATGGATAAGCCCAGATTTCTGGAAAATGGCTGGAGGAAAAAATTTGAAATTCGACAGGATTGTAGCTTGTGCCGTGACGATGAAAAACTATAATGTTTCAATAAGATTGACTGACTCGTTCAATCGATAAAAGTCATAACGCCTCTAGCTTGAATGGCAGAAGGATGATAACGAAGGGTGATGAAAAGTCTGAGGCAATCCAGTTGAAAAATTGATGTCTGCATATTCTCAAAGATTGACTCTTTGAGGAAACTTTTGGTAAATTAAAGACCGAAGTTCAAAAGAGTATAAATGAGGGGCACAATTCTGAGGAACGGACGTATTGAGCTCGCTGTATTACTTTCAAAGCCTCTGATATTTGTTTGGATGAAAAATTTCGGGTGAGATTCTTCGAAACGTGTTAATTAAACAAATCTAATACATTTCCACTTCCACCAAAAAAAAAAAAAAATAATTCCATGAAAAGTGGTGTTTTTCTTTTCTTTTTTTCTTTAAAGGCCGTCAAAGCGGAATTTCCCCTCAACAATTACGAACCAACAATTACTTGTGTAATAACTTTCGCTTTGCGGTTGAGGGCGTTTCTCCGATCGTTTAAATTCTTTAGGGAAACGCCGAAATGGGGGAGACAAGAATTTTCCCCCAACTGTCGTACTCTGTGTATTCGAATATACCTCGAAAGTTTCATTTCCCGTTTTGCGTAGCTCTGCGTGCTTGTACATATTTCAGTCCAAAGTACGTATCAACTCCCAGCGGGAAGTAAGAAAAATTAGAAAAAAAAAATGAAAAATACATCTCGTTTCAATAAATTAGATCCGATTCCGAACTCCCTGGGGTAAAAAAACTGCCCCTGGTCGATAAAAATGAACCGAAAATGCGAGATATTCCCTGACGCAGAAAATCATACCCCACATTTTCCAATCGTCATCGATAAGACGCTGTGTGCAGCGGGAGAAATTCCGGAAATGAATACCCACGCTGGTAGGTGAAGCAGGAATCGTTGAAAAGCGAATTTCCGGAGATGGTGAGACTTTTTTCGAAGATCAAGTGAGTCGATCTTCGGGGGGAATTTGGGGTGAAAAACGGAGTTTGAAAATTGATCAAAAGATGCGGAAGATCGGGCGGTTGATGTCCGTCTCAGACATCTGTACCTGATGCGATCCTGTCACTTTTTCCCATTCCTCTCACTCGACCAGAATGCACGTCTGGATGGACCGCGATTCTGACCCTTCGCAGATACCGGGAGGGCTCATCTCCTCCCCCATGGTTCTCCGCAGGTGTGTCTGGTCTGGACCAATGGAGCGTGGAGGATGCTGGGTCGCCGTGCGCCGACGGTTTACCCTTTCAGATATTGTCCCGTACTAGGAACACCTCCGAAAGGATCTTCTTGACACCTTGTCTCCAGCCTGGTGGGGTGGCGAGGGGGTTTTTAAGGTCTTCGGTCTTCGGCGTCGCAACGCTTCGGAGGGCCGTCGATGACCTCTAGAATCCGCAAGAGCCACCGATCGGCTCAGGATCGGAGGCCAGACGCTACTCGAGACTCCGAGGCCTCGTGACAATAATTTACCCGGCTTTCAAGCGACTCTTCTCTCGCTCCGACTACGATAACATCACACTTCACGAACGAGTAGGCAATCAGACCGAGATCGACTGACTCCAGACCCTCGTTTTAGCGTCGAACGCCTTCGGTCGGTTCAAACAGGGTCATTGCAGTTTTACCCAAGAAATAATCACCCGGAGGATGAGGATTATGAAATTAAAGTGGACTAAGTATCGCCAGGATCAGGCGGTGAATTTTCCTTCAGCGTTTGGCGAACCGAGATCACAGTCTCTAATTGTCCATCGATTTTAATGGCGAGTCCTTTAGAATTCATGATTTATTCACTGGGATTTCCAAGGACTCGAAGACCTGACGTCTGATTAGGAAGGAAAAATCGTTGGGGAGCAAATCTGCAGTTTACTTTTCATCGAATTGTTTCTGAAAATTCTGAATTTGAAAGTTCTAGAAGTTTTTTGGAAGATTATTTCCCCAAAACTCTACGTGATCAATTCGAAGAATTCCGAATGTTGAAAGAACACCGAAGGTTCAAAATTTCGAAACCTAAAGATTCGTAAGGTCGTTTCTTTGACAGTTTTTGTCACAAGCTTCCCTTAAATTTTCAAACTTTTGGACTTTCTGAGTTTTTAACCTTCTAATTTTTGGACTCCCTGCATTTCCATCTTTTAGAATTTGCAAGTTCTGAACTCTAGAATCGCGTCTTGAATAAATTCGGAATTTTTACCATTCGTAGCTTTTGAAATTTGGAACTTTAATCTCCAGTTCCAAGAACGTTCCAAAATGTTTTCGGCACTTTTCTGACAAGTGAAAATGAAACTTTGCATGCAGATTCAAAGGCTGTCGCCTTTTCTCTTGAATTTCTACAGCAGAAGTTACGATTGGTGACGAAAGATCAGCAAACCTTTGGCTCGTCTTCTGCTTTTTGCTGATTGGTGTATGAAATCCAGGTTGAATTTGTGCACCAGCTTTCGCCAAATGGTGGTTCTTCGGTGGTTGTAATTGACCGGGTATTAATAATCGTTTCAGACGATCGATTCGCCGGTGTTTCTTTTATCCAGGTGATTTCCGGGTCTTTCACAACCGACTTCCGGTTGGCGCCATGAAAGAACTGAGCGATAATACTCCGCGGAGCTCTTTCGCTTCGGTCTTTCGAGCAACGACAGTAATTATTAGTTATTACGAAGCTCGGGGGGTCAAGAGAGGAGAGGAGAGGAGAGTGGAGATGAGATGAGAGAAGAGAGGAAAAGAGAATACGGTTGGCCAGGGATGCTGCTGCGAGCTTCATTGTGCCTTGTTGTGCCTCGTTGCTGCTTGCTGCCCATTAATTAGTACCTACGTTACAACTTTTTGTCACCGTACCGCGGGGCTTTTTACATTTACATCGACACACTCGCAATCACCCACGAGCTGCAAACTCGCTTCTCCATACCATACACTCCAAGTTCCAACCCAATGGTGAAAAATTCCGAATCCGCCAGACTCCACGGGCAAAAACCAAACATTGCGAATTCGGATTCCTCCGCGATGGCTCCGGATCATAAATCATCTCGAATTCGGCGCGCTGCAGGATCGCCCAGGACTCTGCGTCGCCTTTCATTTATCCTGTTCGATATCAAGGCTAAGATTGTATTTTACTCGGCCAAGCCAGTCCGTCAATCGTAATCTGATCTGACGATTTTTCATCGTCAGGTGAGAAAAGCTATAATTCTGTGAGGCTTTGAATTTTTCGTTCAGCCGTTTTCCAGAACGTCCATTCAATCAAAATTATGGTCAGAGGCATTCGGGGGAATCAAACTCGATTTTTGGCATTAATGGAAATTGTCTTCAACACGGTGCCGATATTTTTCCATCTTTGACCCGATGACTTGATGAGAAGTAGAAGTAAGCGCTTTTTCTATAACTTTTTGTTCGCTTTTGCAAATTTTTTATCAATTTGGAAAGTCTTCGTTCTAATTCATGGTATAGCCAGATAAAAGATCCGAAAGTTCAAAACTGAGAAAGTCCAAACATCCGCAAATTTAAGGGAAGCTCGTGACAAAGTTGTGAAATAAACGACGTTGCATCTCGCAAATTTCGAGATTCGGAGTTTTGGCCTTTCGGAACTTTAGCTTTCGGAATTTTGAACCTCCGGTGTTTTTTCATTCGGAGATTTTCAAATTAGCTACGTAGACTCGAGGAGAAATAATCTTTCGAAAAATTCTGAGTCGGTAGTAGAAAAATCAGGAATTTTGAGCTCTCGCAGCTTTTGGAATTCGCAATTTCAATCCCGTCCGCATTTTACTTGAGTAGATGTCTGGGGTTTATCAGGAAGTTCAGCGATCGCCTACGGGCGTAAGTTGGAAGGCGGCGAGATACGTTATACCAACCCGTCCGTCGTCTGCTACCTGTAGATACGTAGTCGTCTCGTATGCGTGCCCGAGGACTGCGGCAGCAATGCCCTGACTGGCACCAGCTGACGTACGTATACATATACAATATACATACGTATGCTACGTACGCCACAGTGCGAGAATATCAATTTCTCGTTAATTGCGGTATCCCGTATTCCCCACGGTTTTATTCAACACAGTTTATCGTTGACACGCAGACGGGTTCACGTTCGCTGCAGACAGTTCGATGCGCCAACTCCAAAGAACACCGTCTACAAATATACGCGACACACACATACGTTTCGGCGAGTCTAATTTCAAGATAGAAAAGTCATCGATATCCCCTTGGTTTCAATTTCCCGCTTTGGAAAGAGGAAAGTCCTTGTATTATAATCACCAGATCTCTACGTTTTCAGGTGTAGAGAAACATTTTTTAATCGAATGAATTTTATATCCAACGATATCTTGAGAACGAATCGAAGGATTTCAATGATTTCGGTCTCAATCGATGCGATTTTTCGTAATTCAGAGGTGAAGAGATTTTGGATTCAATTGGTCGACTAGATTTTGAGTAATTGAGCGAACAGAATTTTGCAATAAAAAATTTCAAACAGTCATATCTCGAGAACGAATCAACCGATTTTGATGACTTTGATCTTAATCGATAGCATTCGTTCCAACTAAAAAATGACTGAATTTTGAAATAGATCGATGCCCTAGTTACGTATCGTTCGAACTTGAAAGATCCGTGCGGGAAGTATCAGGGCTTGCCGATCATAGTCAGCCGATTTACCTGGTTATTTTCTTTCGATTCCTTGCTCAGAGTCATCCATCTATTTGGAGGAGTTACTATCCTGGACAAGAAGGTCTTTGGCCCCGAATATCATTCCGAAGAGGGGAAGAGATGATGGAGTCGAGGTGATCTCAGGGCCCCTGAGAATAAGAAATAAATAAAATAGACGTTCGGTAAAAAGTCCATAGGAATTCAGAACCAGGCGTTCGGTAGGATTTTCCTTGGTTTCCTGGAAAACACATCCGCATCCTTAGCTTTTCGTCCCCGAAGCCATCCCCAGGACCAATGGTGGCACCCTGGGTTCGTTTACATAACGGCTATGCAAAGACTACCGCCTGTTCTCCTCTTCTTTCTTCTCTCTTGCTTCTTGCTTCTTGCCTAACGCGAATCGTCGCGTGCGCTGAGGGTTAGGAAGAATCTGGAAAATCCCCCTGGAAATATGCCAAGAATTACCGCTTACGTTTCTTCATTTCTTCAATTCCGCGCAAAGATTCGTCCTGACTTGACGTGATTCGAACTACTCAATTTCGATCGTCGAAAGAGCTTGCCGAATATAAGAGAGGGAGAAAAAGTAGTCTGCTGGATTTTCCAAGGGATGATTTTTTTGGAGAGGAAGTCCGGAGTCTCTGTATGTATTTTTCTCCAGCTAGAAACGTATACGCGGATGTAAATACATACATATATGTATTTGAATGTGTGGAAAAGGATCCCCGGGCGTCGCGACGGAGGGCGTCGTCGGATATTATCCCTATAGCTGCCTCTACTCGACCGCGGCGGGTTGGCAACCCGCTTGTAATAATATATGGGACAACTTTTGCGGCAACTTTCCTACACGCGGAATTAAAGTAAATTGTTGCCGTTAGAGAATGCCTAACGCGAACGTAATATGCAATATCGTAAAGTAAGCCACCCTTATTCGCATCCTATTCTCACCCTGCGGATACCTAACGCGCATTTTTTACCTAGCTTCATTCTATTCTACGACGTTTATTCCATTCTTCTTATTCATTCTTATTCTATACTTCTACACTGGATTATCGGAATAAAGTATGGCACTGTTATGGGATTTCCTCTCCATCATCCCTATTCCTCATCCCTTGAATCGTAACTCGCGAACTAGAGCATCGATTTTAACTGGAAAATTCTGCATGGGGATGCTTTGGATAGTCCGAAGATCTTCTTGGGGTTAAGGGACGCTATCATTCTCCCGAATTTTTTACTTTCTGAATCGGAGGATTCTCAACTCGTCATATTCCCGAAAAACCAAATTCCCGAATCGTCGTTTTCGTGGAAATGTCACATTCCGGAATCGGCGTTCACCCAGATTCATAAATTTCCTAGATCGGTTTTTTCCCAATCTGCCTTATTCCGGAATCGCCATATTCCCAATCCATCAAATTTCTTAATTATCGTTTCAGAATTAACTCGAAATAGTCATTTTTCCGAATCGGCGTTATCTCGAATCAGTGAAAACCCGAAACGCGAGGGGCTGCTCATGACTCGCTAATTCGGTGGCATGACGATTTTCAAAAGGAATCGACTCCCGTGATTTCCGAATCAATGAGATTCCCAGTGATTCCCGAAATCACGTGTTTTTTCGTGATTTCCTATATATTTCGTGAAATCATGAGAAAATCACGAATCATGTGATTTGAGCAATTTTCAGCGACTTTTCGTGATTTCCTGTGCGATTTCGGAGGAAATGGTTCAATGATTTCGCAAGTAATCAGCAACCCCTCACCGAATTGTTCTATTTCTTACCGACTGAATTCGCCAATCAGATTCGTTTCAACATGGCACGCGATAACGTGCCTGATCATCGACGAATCTGATTTGCTAATACTGTAGGTAAGAGATTCGGCATTTCAGAATTTAATAATTTGGGAAAGCACTGATTCGGGGGTATGATATTTTCTCAAAAACGACGGTGAGCGATTCGCGAAAATGCTGGATCCGGGTGAACGCCGAATCGGGAATTTGGATGGTCAGGAATATAGCAATTCGTCAATACGGTAATTCAAGAATGGAGTTATTCCGAAAAATGACGCAGTCTCCCATATGATTCATAAAAATGACTTGAGGCTCACGCACCGTTACTCGAAAGAAATTCAACGGTTTGAAAAGCGCCACCGTATGATAAAAAAGTAAGAATAAAATTCTGCTCGCAGTTGCAAATGAGCAAATAGCAGAACAGTCGCTTTCGCGAATGTATTTTAATTTTTTTCTCTTACTGCAGCCAGCAGCAGTTGGTCTGGACTCCCGTAATTAAACTTCTGTTGGTATATTGTGTTACTCTGTAAAGTCAGCTTTCCACGAATGTTTAATTTAAAGGGCACAAGAGCTGCGCATTGTGCGGATCACATAGTGTGCTCGGTTGGGTTACATGGGATAAAAGCTGGCAGAATTGCGACGTTCGCGTAATCGAAAAAAAGCTCTTGCCTGAACGTGTCGAAGGTGTCGATTTTGGAGGGGCGAAACTTTTTGAGGAATTTCTAAACGGGAATATACGCGCACTCGTCTGCTCGCTCCCAGCGATCACAGTCCCTTTGACTTTTTGCGCTTTGGGTCTAATTTCTGAAGGAGCCCAGCGTTTAATTAAACACTCGTTTAAATTCACGGACGTAAAACTTCACTCCGACTATATCGCCCCTGGCTCTGCCCTCCTTCGTCTGCCGTAAAAGCGAAACGGGATACAACCCGGAAAAGGACACCACTTCAGTCTCTTGGATTTAGAGTATAATAAAACTCCGGAGGATAATGAACACCCCTCAAAATTCACAGCGCCCTTATACTGTACATGTTAGCGCGCACCTAACAGCCACGTGTCATTAGCCAGTGCTTTTCGTATCTCGAATTATCAAACAGAACCTAAACGTGATAAAATTGACTGTATGTAATCAGCTGGAAAAGTTCCCCGGTAAAGGCCAGAAAGCGGCTAGAAGATTTACGAAGTTTCCAGCCCATTTTCAGATCATTCTTCCAACGAAACAATCACTAGATCAATCCCATCTTGAAGAACAACCCTTTTCGAGTATTTTGAGATGTCGGAGATCATCGTATGATTACTAGTTCAGATTCTGTGACCGATTCAACGAGACCTTGCCAACTAATTGGAAATTTAACTGGAAGTGTTTCGGTACCAATTTGAAAAAAAAAAAAACTATTACAGCTAGCGACCTCATTTTGGACTTCAAATCTTCACGAAGAGTAGCTTATTGACTTGTCAGGCAACCCAAAATCTGAATTCTATTTTTGTTTAATGAATGATCAATGTCCAGTCAGGATTATCCGAAATTGCCTGACGATAAATCTCACGTGATTGATTATCGATGGCCAGTTTGTATAGAGAATTTTTCCAGTCGATTCACGGTTAGTTGACCATGTCAAACGACTCGTTCTGAAGATTTCAAAACCCAAATGGGATACATGGCAACAATAGTTTGCCAAAAAAATTCGGACCCGAAGCACTTGGAGTTGCAGTTTTAACGGGTTGTCAAGGTGACGTTTAGAACGGCATAGAATTTGAACAAATAAACTGATGATGATCTGCGACGTCTCGAAGTACTCAACAAAGATTACTCTTCAAGACTGAATCACTCTTAACCGACCCAGTTAACTTTCTTCACGAGATGATATTACCGACATCGATTCACTCGAAAGGATGAAAAATCATTTGGAGAACACTTTACATCAGGTTTCTGTGATGGTCCCAGAAATTTTCTGGTCACTCCACCTTGGCCCGATGACCTCTTTACCTGTATGTGGATTTGAATGTGTTTGTGAGGTTCTAATTTTCTATATTTTGTTCCTTTTTCTTTTTCTTTTTCCTTCATCACGAGTTCATATACGAATGATTTGGGGTGCGGAGTGAGAGTCCCTGAAGAAGAGAGAGGTCTCGTCGTCTTTCGGTCTCGTGGCTGATGGCCGGCGTGTCTAGGGTGAAGCAGAACGTTACATTATCTGAATTATACATTATTATAGTCGGTCAGTCGCGGCGAGGCTTTTGTTAGTCATTTGAATAATTACACGGGACGGTGAATAGGGGGTTCTTCCTCCCTTTTTCTTCCTTCTTTTCCTTTTCCTTTTCCTTTTCCTTCTCTTCTGTTTTATTATCTCAATCTTTTTTCCCTTCCTTTTTTTCCATTCAGCTGTTATTTTTCTTACCTATTCTCCACCGTTTCTTCACTTCTCATTCATCTGCTACGTAGTACCGGAGGGCTCGAAGTACCTTTCGGTCCTTGGCATAGACTTGCGGGCACATGGCACACGTCCCTGTTGCCTTTAGATTCTGATTCTCCTTATTGAACATGTCATACCTACCAACCCTACTAGATGCTCTCGTTATTTCGCTCCAACGAGTATGCGAATAAAGAATATATACTCAACAAGGCCAGTGATCACATGGCAACTATATCGCAACTACCCAGGATTGAAATCCAAAGAGTTTTTTTACCACAAAAGAAAATGAAAAGAGAAATTATAACCGTTTGAAAATTGTCGATGGACCACTGCATGTGATGAAAGCACCCGGATTGTCCTTGAGTCGGAAAGGTTTCAAGTGTCAAAAGTCAACGGGGATTCTGCACGATTAAAGGACCCTTTCAGGGCCCTATAAGGCCCGAGGCAGTCTCTCTTTCATAAATGCCATTGTGCAACGTGTTGGATCCCAAGGTCCTACGTGAAACCCCATATTCAGATATGTTATTAGAGACACGTAAATGCACACATATGTCGGTGTAAAACAATCATTATATACGAAGAGAAACATATGTGTTCAGTCATTTATTCATCTCAGTTTTTCCATTTTTTTGTGTGTGTGTGTGTGTTTTTTTTTTTAAATCTTTTGTAGAATTCTGAAGAGAGTTCTCTCGTATTTACGACGTATTCTTCTATTCCTTTACAGGACATCATTCTCCCCGTTTCATCGCACATCCATCCCCGGACATGAGTGTAATTATTATGTATGTGATGCGATGCGGTTGGGGGTTCTCGGTCTATAGAAATGTAATCAACATGTATGTATGTATGGTTGGGGGAACGGTTTTCGTACGAGACTAGACATATCACCCTTCGGCTGTTGGGGTTGAGCTTTTTCCTTTTTTCTTTTCTTTTTTTTTATATTTTTGTCTTCATTTATTTATGGTATCATCGCTACCGTCGAGCTATAGCTTATACCCTGGCGTAATTCCCTGGGGCACGGTATTTCCTCGTTGTATAGAAGAAAATAAAATGAAATAAGAAAATACCGAGAAGGTACAGGAGAGAGAATATCTAAACGATCTTTTCTCCCCAACATCCCATACCATATACCAAACCATGGCGATGATTTTCGCCCAAAAGTCTTGCAGACAACAACTACAAACCGTAAATCCCAAAACACTTTCTGCAAATTGATCGTTTTCCATCAACTAGGCATGTTGGCTGGATGATGGGATGAAAAATGACCTGCGAGTACGTTGAGGGTCGGTAGGGTTGATCAGGGAAAAGTCACGGTTTGTACATCCACTCGTTGGATTCTGTGAGTCGAAATGAACTGACTAACTAGGGAACGAACCAACCAACCAACCGACCCGGAAGCTTCAACGAGAAAGAGAAATAATATTTTCAGCCCGAGCACCCTCCGGACCCCAGATTGGTGTTGTACTCAAAAGCCAGAGGTAAAGGGTGAGGCGTAAGGGGGTTTGACGGAGCGAAGCTAGCCCGGGGTGTTTTGATTGCAATCCGGGAATTAATTACCGAGCATGAGCGGGATCTAGTCAGTAGGAAATCTGACGTGACTCCCGGACGAGCTTTGGGCTTACGCCCCAGCGTGTGGCGGAATCTGCCTACCCTTCGACCTTCATGAGCCACGGCAGAATCATCCGCGAATCGCCTACGGTGAAGGCATTGTTAATAACGAGATTAACCCTCGAATCGGCTCGGAACTTTGATGGAGAGGCAGAGACAGAGGAATGGAAAGGAAAGAGTCGTACAGGTTCACTTGCACAACATGGAGAAATCAACCCTTCAGAATTGCGAAAGCCTTGTGGTTTCCTGGAGTCGGTGAAAAAAAATACTCCACCAGTAGTTCGGAGGCGAGAATTCAATCCGAGGACATCACAGTACAACATCCAGAGCAAAAAGGACCTACCAAATGCGGAGAAATCGATGAGAAAAGGAAAAGGGACGAGGCTGATGGATAAACATGAGCTCAAACGTCCGGAGCTATTTTTTTATCGAAGAGATACAAAAGTACCTAGCGACCCTGAGCTATACGTATACTGGAAAGCAAAGGACCGTCAACGTCGACGTCGACGTTGTGCCAGTCCCTCGTCGACGCTAACGACCAACTAATTTGTCAACGGTCCACGTCCTGGCTGGGCATTCGAGGGTCTTGGTTGAGGGTACACGCCCAAGTTATACAACCTGGCTGGCTCCCCATTCCCATTACCATCCCCATTTCTCGACCCCGTTAACCCGAACTTCGATTAATATTTCGCTATTAATATCCAAAGCTCTGGAGGTCGTATAACGCAGTTACCCAGGCTTACGCTGTAGTAGTTTGGACAATTTAGACTGCCAGAGGGGGTTCATGGTCGGTGCTTTCCTCCAACCTACGTTATAGTTCCATGATACACGTTGGCACAACGGCTTCTGGAAGCCAGGGCTGCACCGGAAGCCTGATCACTGCTCCATGGGGAAAAGGTGAACCCTTCGAATCAGGCCTCGTTTTCTTCAGCTCGAAAGCTCCACAGTCAGTGAATCGCAGCATTAATCTAAATATCGTCACACGGAATTCACCCGGAAGGGTGAACCCCGTCGATTGCTCCCATCGGCCTCACCTCGTTAATTGAAATCTCACAAAAAAACTCTGAGAAAGGGGACTCAATGAGTTCACAGTGAATGGGAAGCTGAGTTTTCATTACATTTTCAAGTTTTGCTGTCCAGAGGATCACTTTGGAATCCTGCAAGATTCTGATCATGGTCTGGAAGACTTTCGTTGCACATATACTGGGGTCAGGAAAAGACCCGAGTGTAGATTCGAAAACTGACTGTCGAATTGAGATTCTTGACCATCGATCGAAAGTAGCTGGACTTTGATCAGCTCATGGTATATCGAGGGTCCGTGTCCCGTTGGGCGGGATGTGGCTCGTTAGAGATGTAAAGTTGATGATTAATTCGACAGGCGACCCTCTTAATAAACGAGTATAAGAAGGTCGCCCGGGCGCAGCGAGCTATCTTGAAAGATATTATCCCACTGATCTCTTCCGAGTATTCAATCAGTCAGTCGCCGTTCCCTCCAGGACCGATTAAATAAATACAAGCTGCAATAACCCCGCATCATTGCTCCGAAAACAATCAACGCTACCTCGAAGGCTCGGAAGACACTTCGATGACCCAGACTCTGGGAGGGCTTGACCAACGAGTACTCTCAGTTCAAGGAGTCGCAGCTTCATATGTGTGGAGGTGATGATGATGCATGGGGTACATTCGGCACCATCTCTATCCGTGCAAGTGTCCCACACCTTTGAACGGTGAATGTGAACACAAATGCACCCAGAAGCACGAACGTAACTGCGGGTGGAAATGAACTTCTGCTTCCAGAGGCCATTAGACCTTTTAAGAGGCCTTCGTGGCGGCCCTCTCCGTTATCTTCCTCTTCGCGTGCTCGCTCGTTAAACCTCGTACCCCGGCACCGGACCAGGTAGCCAAGGGGCACGCGCACGTATGCGCTTAGTGTCCCGATAGATAGGATGAGCACTTAAGACGTCATACTCGTCACTTCTCGACTCCACGTATCGCCTTCGGTTCGCTCATATGTAGCTCTATAAATACCACATTCAACTCCAATCTGGGGGGTCAATGTACATACATTCGTGTGCATTCGTTCCGTCTGGACTCGAAATTTTGGAAAATGATGGATTTCAAATCATCCAGAACTGACCATATAGAAATTGACTATTGGCCCAGTACTGGGTCAGCCATGGTGCCAAATTTAGGATTGGGCAAACCTTGACTCAACGCTAATCGCCCGACTGTCGGCGCTTAGGGTTGGCCAAGTATTGGCACCGTCGGGCCAGTACTGGTCCGTTTGTCAGTATCGGTGGTGTACGGAAATGTTCACATGGGTGGGCTGTTCCTGGATCAGATATATTCCCGACAGCTTCTGAGATACGTCTGGTCATCGGTTGGCCACCGAAGAGCTGGAGTCCACTGAACAGCAAGCTGAAAGGTCGACTGCTGACTTCGGTGACCGAATTTATCGGGTCAATGGACGGCGGCAGTAATCGGAATGAAAACGTTTATGCAAAGCTAGTTTTTCCGAGGCAAGCATTCATTCGGGGGTACGTACCCTCCGTGTTCTCGAGGGTTGAAGGCTTTGTCCCTGACACATCGCATACACGCGATGTGTACCAAATATTTCAATTCAAAGGTTGGCGTTCCATTGTGAGAACCGCTCTTCACCCTACTCTAAGGACCCGGTTGGTCCTACCAGCTTATACCTTGGCCGGAATCTTATTCTGTTCCACGTCAACGGAATGGAAGAAGACGGGTGGCTTTCGCGGCATTATGCAGAAAGTGTCATTTGTACCCCTGCGCAATAACGTCAGACTAATATCGCGCCGGGGATTTTTCCTTCGCGTGTAGTTGTGTAAAATGAATTCAGTCGGGTATAAGCTTTTTGCTTTCTTTTTCTTTTCATATTCATATCCATGTTGGTCGGTTGCGTCATGACGTACGTTGAGAAATTCTTTCCTCATTTCTTTGTGCCCATATGATGCACGTAGGAGGTGAAATATTTCGTAAGTTGGATGCGGTGCGGATAGCGACGTGTAATTGCACGCGTTCCTACCTACATTAAATGCGAATATAATTTGACAAATGTGATGATAATAACGGGGCCATGAAGAGCCGTTAATAATTCAGTCCATCAGACACTGCAGCATACTCGAATCGGCTAAGGACTCGATTACGTTATATAAGTCCCTCGAATTGCACCGCGGAGTCTGGACAACGAGGCGACTCCGGACGACCCGGCGGTCGTAATTTGCGTTAAATTGTTTTATTTGTCGCCTAGCGTTGGCGGCAGCATGGTCAATCAGCACACCAGCCTTCCCGGAACATCGCCACCACTAGCCATATCCATACCCAGGGTCGTCCATCCCAGGAGTCGCGAAAACCCTACTGCACTTCCACCACAGGCCAATTCAACAATCAACTAACAAAAGCTCCAGCCACCGTGATGGAAACTATGAATAAAACTTCGTGAAAGATGATTTCCAAAAATTTGACGAGGTCGCAGAAAATTTCTCATGGTCATGTATAATTCTAGGGATTTTTACCGTCGATTAAGAGACTGCGGGAGTGTAGGTCAGTCACCCCAGACTTTTGACACAAGTCAATTCAACAATTCAACTAGCTAGCCGACAGTCACGGGGTTTGGAGAGAAAACCATGAATGAAGCTTGGGGAAAGATAACTACTGCTTTTGAATAATTCTAGGGATTTTACTACCGATTGAAAATCCCTAAGAGTTCGGATCACCGCGAATTAGTTGAGCATTGGAAGTTGATTACTGTAGATTTGTCAAGTTGGCAGAAAACTGGTGGAACTGAAATAGTTCCATGCTGATTTGCATGAGCAGATTAGAAGAGAGAGAGCGAGAGAAAATAAAGTACACCTGATACTGCTAAGGTGTTGTATTCCACCAATTAAAAGCCACCATAGTCAGTGGCTTGGAAAGGGGGGAAATTAAGAAAGCATTTCAATGGGTAAAGAGCGAGGCCCACAACGTCTCACGAAAATTAACTTCATTAGGATGTTGACAAAGCGCGTGGTGGGTAGAGAGAGGAATGAAGATGAAGGAACGCATGGACCCGGAGGAAGAAAGAAACGGAGACGAAGAGCCGGAGAGTAAGTTAATAGTCGACGAAAATGATAATTGGAATAATTTTTCTACCCATATGAAGAGAAGCACACAGACAGAAGGCTCTTCTCCTCGGTGGGTATAGAAACAGGGCTCTTTCATGGTTAGACAACAGCTCTTCACGAGGTTAATTGAAAAAGGTGTTAATCAAGAACGAGGTATTTCAACACGACTTTGGAAATTAGGGATGCGACAACGAGGGAGGCACATTGAACAGATTTCCAGATTTCGAAGCATCCGGATATGGACCCATACCATGGACTATGCACGTAATGAGGGGAAACGTCTTTAAAAGCCAACGGAATTAGTACACAACTGGCTTCTCTCGCGTGATAAGTTTACACAAGCCACTGTACTGGTGCTGGTGTTCGCCTGGTGCATCGAAGCATGTTTGCGCAAATGATCCACGCAAACTTGTAAATATAACCGGACAATTATCACCTGTCATTCGAAAACCCTCGAGGGTAACATACGCTGGTGGGTACATTAAACCCATATGTGGAACTGCCACAACAGGTCGTTTTCTCCTCTTACTCTTCACCTTATTCTTCTTCTTCTTTGCGGGTCGTTAGCAGGTCTACCGTCTGAACAAACACTCGACTCACTCACTCACCGGTGCAGACTCGTGCAGAGTGTATTGTGATTCTGAGTCACGTTGATTATCAAGAGCAATCCGCACTTGCGTTGTTAGGCTCCATAAAATGAGTTAATAACAAATTAGCAATGAAGAGAATGGAACCCCTCGGTGGAGCAGGATGCGCGGTTGACGAGGCTTGTGCAAAATGCAAATGGAAAAGTTCTCCTGCTGGCGAATATTGAAGAGCTCGGGTGATCGCGTTGCTTTCCGTCCATAAGTATTATCGTCGATCAGTGCAGGGGATCGTTACTCTCGAGTATAATGATCATGCGGGCAGAGTGCAGTGCCAGGGTGACGCAATGGCCGATGATAGACCAACGGTGGCAAAATTTTCAGCATTGTTTAGCATCAACGAACCTCTAAGCTCGTTTGCACATTCGAAAAAACAAATTCGCGTGCATTATACCTACGACGAATGCCTTTGGAATGCTTTCGGAATGTGACTGCACCTCCACACACCTACGACTCTGGAATTGCCTTTCAAGAGTTCTCGACCCCGCACTGAACGGCCATGAGACAACCGATTCGGGCCCAATGCCACATGCGGTTATTGTCGAATTGGATGGCGAACGAGATGGTAAGAGTCGAGTGAAGAGATACATGCTTGTTGATATTCTGGGCTAGACGATGACGTGGAAAATTGCTAGAGGATGATGTGCGGGCAATGGCTTCGAGGATCCTGGAAATAACGCGAGACTATAGGCTTTCGGCCGTTGCAGGTCGTTGAAACTCGGACCGTCACACGTTCCGTCATGGAACAGGAAAAGAATTAGAGCCATGCCAAGCCGACTGCAGCAATCTGGTGGCATCCATGACCAACCGCGCGCCAGGGTTCACCCAGTGAACGTAGGTGAATCATAATTCTCGCCTCGGGAGGTTTTTGAACCTAGTAGACATTTATGCAAGGTTTGTTCAAGCCGTCTGATGAACGAGCCGTTTTTCCTCCCAGGGTCGATTGATACGCTCAATGTCCCATTCGTGGTTTCCACTTTTGATCCAAAATCAGGATTCCCGCTTCTCTTCAGCTTGCAATATCAGGAAAAGGACTTTCGAGATTGTGACTTCGGCTTGACATCGCCCGAAGTCAATTCCAAGGAGTTTGTTTCATTTTGGGTGAATGTTTCATTTTTATTGTCGATAATATTGATGAGGGTTGACAGTCATCGTTCACAGTCATAATTCAATCGGTCGTTCGATCATCCGTTACATTCGTGACGTATGACTGAACTAATTTCCAAATGAACTGAGTGATTGAGTTACAATTTCAATGGCAATTTTCACAACGTTTATATTCGTTTACACACGTGTGTTTGCCAAACTTTCACCGTTACTTATAATCCGATTGAATTGATCAACGTTGCTGGCCATCGGTTATCGGATCTGATTGTAAATTTGCAACGGAAATATAGGGAAAAGAAATCAAATCATGAATCATCACGTATGCGATATAGTGTACAAACAATGACGAAAAGGATTCCAAAGCAGAGGCAATTCCGAATTCGAATCTAATCAAAGATCCATAATATCACGCATGGTATTCAGAGTTGAGGGTCACTGGAATTAGCATCGTTTCCGGACTCGGTCGGTTCGAGTCGAGTAGTGGAGCAAAGAAAAAAAAAAAAAAAAAATTTGCCAGAGATTAGCAACGGACATATTATACACATACGAGAATATGGTACGTATAAGGGTTGGGTCGTTAATTAAGAATAATAAGTAAATTAAATTGAATTGAACTAAAGAAGATAAATGATAATAATATTAATAATAACAATAACAATGGGAAGAATGATGAGAATAACGATCGGTATAATTATACGCGAGTAAATGAGACCCGAGGCAATTAATTGCGCTATGCGGACACATTACTCGGCAAAGAAATGAAATTTTTCATC